>LPNX010216435.1:539902-560780 GCA_001517045.1 Pseudotsuga menziesii | reverse complement strand
CATCACCACCAAAATGCGAAACATGCAAATGAGATGCGGAAAAAACCTAGAAAAAGGGTTCTGGATTGGGCCATCATGGAGGAGCCATGCTTCCCTTCCACTAAGATTTTAATCAAAATCCCCTTTCCATAGTTTTAAATTACACATGCATTACCATAATATAAACCCTCTACATTATAGTTTAAGAGCATACAATATTATTCAGGATTAAACCCTGTACATTATATTTTGAGCTCATGTGTTCAACATAGGGTATTGTGACATTGACAAAGCCCTTAGCATTTAGGACTAGCAAGTTATCGGTGCGAGGTTCTTTATTTTTCTTCATCACGTTTACGTAGCATAGGTTTATTGGCAATTAACCTGCAGTAAGAGTAGACACATCATGCGTTAGTTCGCAAGAACTAAGTAATCCTAGTATCGCAAGATTCCCTTACCTTTATAAGTGAGTCATTAGGGAAAAATCCCATCACTCCTCCCCTTTACATACATAGGTAAGTCAACCTCTTCGTTTAACAAAATAAGAACTAGATAACATAACATGAAATGAAATATGAACAAAATAATATCAAAAGCACGAGTAAACCAGATAATGTGTACATAACTACAAAGTACATTAGAACATAGAATAATGACATTTAAAAATCATTTTCATATAGGAATCACACAAAAGGAAAACAACAACAGAACTTAGGCTTAGTTCTTTATCAAGTTTATAATTCCACAGTAAAGAAAATATGTCCCTTAAGATCTTAGCAGCATTATTAGTTGTACAAAGTTTTTTATTTATTTATGTATTTTTACGACATTACACGTGGCATCAGAGCCCATATTCAAACACTAAGAGACCTAATGGGCATTACTGAACATTCATTTCTTAAATAAAGATTTCAAAACTGTATTTGAAATTTTGTGAACTAACAGAAAATTATTTGTTACTAAATGTTTTAATTGCAGGATTAAGGAAGAGTCCAAATCATGAATATAGAAGAGGACAACAACTGATAAGGGAATCTGAATTCCCCCACATGAGATCAAGAAATGGCGGTGGAATTATATTTCGATCTAATGAAAACCATATAGAGTCTACAAGAAGACTTACAAATATTCAAAGATGATAGCATGAATGAGATAAAAGAGAAAAATGTAGTAAATGAGACTTTACTTCAAAACCTAATGGGATTAAAACCTCATGGACATCCTACCCATTCCACCAATAAATTCAAGGAGGATTATCATCATAAAACAAGGACCAACAACCCAAAGGAAGAGGGAAAAGAAGAACACACACCTGATCTTTGAGAAAAAAATAATATCACAATTTTTCAAGTAAAGTTTCCCTCTCGCCTGGCAGAAAAAAGCAGAAAAATGATGAGAACCTTCAAGGATAATTTTGAAATATAAAAGCCCCAACCTATGAAGGAGAGAGGAATACCGAGGAGAAGGATGGATAATGGCTCTCGGATATCAGAAAATAATTTCGAGTACAGAACTACTCCAATGAGATGAAATCTTGACTGACCATTAATAATTTAAATGGAAACGAAATCAGATGGTGGAGAGACCTAAAGCATACCAAAATGTATGACGTAAAAGAAATCAGATGGATTAATTTTTGCAGAATATTTCAGGAAAAATACATGTCTAAGAGATTCTTTGACAAGAAAGTGAAAGAATTTCATGAGTTAAATATGGGCTCCATGACTATGGAGGCCTTCACCAACAAATTTTTGGATATGTTACATTACATGCCTTACATAATGGATGAAAATGTGAAGATACAACATTTTTTGGGGTGTCTTCCTCCAAATATTTGAGAGAGAATTGATTTTGACATACCCAAAAATATAGACACTACCTTACATAAAGCTAGGCTTTGTTATGAGCATCGGAAGCTAAGGAAAGAAAACAAAAATAGAAGTCGATATAGGTATAGGACCTTCTTGGACAACCGAAAATGTGGTTTTAAACTACTGCAATATAAAAAAGATAACAACATTTTTCTGGCTAACAGAAACTTCAACAAGATAGGTGCTAGGCCAAATGTGCCCGCACCAAATACCAACAAATCAACATCAAACAAATGAGCTAAGGGTTCCCTGCTACAAGTTAATTGTTGGAAATGCAAAGGACCCCATTATACTAGAGATTGTCCAAACAAGACTAATGGAGTCTTACACAATCTATAGAAAGGCCCAACGGTAGAGGACATCGCTAGTACACGGAGGATCTATGCACCACTTGACGACTGAAAAGCAGACCAGCATGCCACTATGGTTGAAATAGAGGCTAAGGTTTCAAACACTTATATTTCGATTTTGATTGATCCCGGTGCTTGCTGAAGCTATGTATCACCCAATATTGTTGACATCTGTAAAATGAACAAAGTAAAACATGAGAAACCATGGATGGTACAACTAGCCACTGGTACAAAAAGAAAGGTTTCATAATTAGTGAGAGACTATGAGGTAGACATAAATATAAATATCTTGGGCTAAGGATCGTACAACATACTTATCGGCATGGACTGGTTGGAATAGCACCATGTCATGCTTGATTTTCTAAACAAGTCAATATTGTGCATAGATAGCCAAGGGAATCAACAAATATTCAAGGAATACCCAAGAATGTTCTCATTAGACAGATATATGCCTTACAGGAAATTAACTGTATTAGGAAGGGCTGCAAAATTTTTGCAGTGAAAATTCAGGATGTAGAGGCTGAGAGAGAACAAAAAATCAAGGAATTTCCTGTCTACATGGAATTTAAGGATGTATTTCCCGAGGAAATACTAGGATTACCACCAAAACATGACTTATATTTTTCTATAGAGCTGACACCAGGTCCAGTACGAGCTTCAAAATCTCCATACCGCATGAGCACACTAGAATTGGTGGAGCTCAAGTTACAGTTACAGGAGTTGATTGAGAAGGGTTATATATGACCTAGTGTGTCCCCTTAGGGATAACCTATATTTTTTTTAAATAATAAGGACGCCACGATGCAAATGTGCATCGATTACCATCAACTCAATAAGATGACCATTAAGAACCATTACCCACTCCCTAGGATTGATGACTTATTCAATCAAGTCAGAGGAGAAAATATATTTTCAAAGATCGTCTTGCGGTCCAAATACCATCAGGTATGGATCCATGATGAATATATACACAAAAATGCCTTTAGGGCCCGATATAGCCATTAAGAATTTGTAGTAATTCCTTTTGGGATAACCAATGCACCGACAAATTTTATGTGCATGATGAACAATATCTTTAGTAAATACCTAGATAGGTTTGGATTGCTCTTTAAAGATGACATACTAGTTTACTTTAAGAATAAACAAGAACATGAGGAACATCTCTGCATAGTACTATGGGTGTTACAGGAACACCAGCTTTATGCTAAGTTTAGCAAATGTGATTTTTTGAAACCACAGATACAATACCTAGGTCACATCTTTTTTGAGGAAGGGATAGTCTTCAACCCGAAAATGATTAAATCCATAGAAGATTGGCCTACCCCTACATATGTCACAGACATTAGGTCATTTTTGGGATTAACAGGTTACTATCGAAAGTTCATTAAGAAAATTTATAGGATTTCATGTCCCATGATTTCCTTACAAAATAAGGAAAACAAGTGTTTGTGGATAACCAAGTGCGAGAAAAGTTTTCAAAAGCTTAAATAGTTTTTTACTAATACATTTATACTACGAATTGTAGATTCCAATTTGGATTTCATTGTTTGCATAGATGCAAGCAAGGAAGGACTTGGTGGCATCCTCATGCAGAATGATTTTGCAATCTATTACGAGTCACAAGAAATAAAGGAACATGAACAAAATTATCCCACCCATGATCTTGAGCTAGCATCCATTATCCACACCTTGAATATGTGGAGGCACTACCTCATGGGGAAGAAGTTTCTTCTCAAGACCAAAAACATGAGTCTCAAGTATTTGTTTTACCAGCCAGATCTAATGCCAGGAAAGCTCGATGGTTTTTCTTCCTTAGTGAGTACCACTTCAAATTAAAGCATATAAAGGGAAAGGAGAATAAAATCATTGATTCTTTAAGTCGACAAGCTCATATGATGTATGAGGTAACTTTGATCCAAACCGATTCATATTTGCATGATAGAATCAAAACGACAAGCAAAGTTGACCACTTTTGTGTTGAATTCCTAAAAAGGATTTAGGAGGATAGGTTGTTTCAACAACAAAAAGAATATAGGGTAGATGAGACCCAACTATTGTGCTCCAAAGAGAGACTATATGTTTCAGAGGGAGGAGACATAAGGTCTAGCATCCTAACAGAGTTTCATCAGAATCCCTACTCATGGCATCTTGGATATCAAAAGATGATATCGGAATTAAATAGACATTTATTTTGGCCTAATTTAAAGGCTGAAATAGATTTAATCATCACAAAATTCCAAGAGTGTAAGTTGGTCAAAGCTGAGCACCAACATCCTTCAAGATTACTACAACCGTTACCCATTCCAGAATGGAAATGGGAGATTATTAGTATGGATTTTATTACTGGTCTACCAATGAGAAAGAAACAGAATGATTCCATATTTGTAGAGGTTGACAAGTTGTCTAAAATGACACACTTTATCCCTGTAAAATCAACTTACAAAGGAGTTCACATTGCTTATAGATTCTTAAAATAGATATTTCTATTGCATGGGATACCCAAGGCAATCATCTCAGATCGAGATACAAAGTTTACCAATAACTTTTGGATATATTTGTTCTCCATCTTAGAAAAAAAGTTAAATTTTAGTATCGCCTACCACCTGCAGACAGACATGAAGAAATAACGGGTAAAACAGATTCTCGAAGACATGCTTAGAATGTGCATTGTGAACAATCCCACAAGCTCGGAGGATTATCTGCACCTCGTGGAGTTTTCATGTATGTTGTACAGAACATTTCACCCTTCTAACCTAAGGTCTAGGGTTTCCAACTTAATACTAGACTTGCAGACAATCAGCTTTTAAAGAAACTAGAATGAGAATAGGAAGATATCTTGGCTTACCCGGTTTATGACGGTTGATCCAATCTTGGTCTTCTATCGCTCCAATCTTCTCCAAAGTTTCTAGGGATGCTTCTCTTCACCTAAAAAGAGCCAATTATTTAAGCAATATCTCATACATATATAAATCAAATTTTAGATGAAAAGCATAATAATAACATCATTGAACATATTTATTAAACCAATATACATGAGATAAGCACAATACAAGATTTGAAGAAGAATTATCTTTATTAACAAAAGGTAAATAGGTAAGAATACAACCCAGCTTCTAACACAAGGATTCCTATGCAATCGAGGAATCTAAGTTCTTCTTCTCCAAGACTCTGAAGATATACCACCAACATAACTTTGCTCTCCAAAAATTGATTGATTAGCCCCACCCAGAGGCCTCTCTTTATACTTTGGGAAATAGAGTGGTTTCGAAGGTTGGGATGGTTGAGAAAGTTGGTATAGTTATGGATTAGGGCCCAACTAATCTCATATAATCTCAATTTATATTTTTTAATGTCAAATTAATGTATACGCGAGTATTAATACAAGAAACACGCATATGACACGCATGCTGCTCAAAGAGAGCTCGCATATGCAAGGTATACGTGGGTTGCAATGGACATAGTCGTGTATGACATGTGAGTTGCAATGCACATAGTCGCGTATGCATACCAAAACTCATAATAAAAATGTATAAAGCTAGTCTGAAGATAATGCATCAAAGGTCATGCACATCTATAGTGTTTTGTCCACTTCAATCCAAATTGTCCTTTTTTGTACCGACATGGTGAACGTCAACACTCAGATAGAGAAGTGGCATTTTGGATGATAACAGATGCCCCCTAATGTGTGAGTTCAGAGGGAAGCGATGTCCAAAATACATTACAATATTAGTCTTGGAGAACTCAGAAGTCCAAGGAAGAAGAGGAAGTACCTGAAACAAATACATATCAATGTCATATACAAAATCATATCTGAGGATTCCATGTTCAATATACTGGAAAACTATCTCCTTTACAATATTGGATTATATCATATGATTTGGGTACAAGACCACATATATTACAAAGGTGGATCGAAGCCACAATATACAATGATGAGTCTTCAAAATATGGAAGCTGTGTGAGGTGAATACAACACAATATTGTGCAACTTCGGTTATAGATGTGAATCCAAGGTCTTCGTCAAAATCCAAAGGAACCAGTACAATCCACGCCATGTGAATAGATGTGTTGAAGTCGAACATGGAAAGGATTCAACAGATTGTCAATCAATAGGTGAAACTGAAAATTGAATCAAAGGAGTTCACCAATGATGAAAGTGAATCCTAAGGTACCATCCTCAAAAATCTAGTTCTTGATCTTCAGAAAATGCTGATGAGAAACCATGCTGTGATGAGGAAGGAAATAGATACTCCAATAGATCACAAGAGTGACTAGGAATTGGATAAGGGAAGGAAGAAACAAGTAATAGTCAGATAGGATAATGATGGAATCAGGATAATAAGCAAAAACAAGGATATATCCTAGAAGAGTGAGAATGACACAGAGATGACCCAAGAAATATTTTAACTTTGCAGATAGGACAACTAGAATTATCTGTCATGTAGAAGACATGATCATATTCCCCATGTATAAAGGAAAAGTGGAGGAGTAAGAAAAATCAAAGTGATAGCTGAAACTGAAAGTGTACACTGAGACATGAGTATCAAAAAGTTCAGAGCAATCTATGTTCAAGGAGGACATGTTGCCACCATTTTTAACCCAAAAAGAAAACATCTTCCTTATCTTTCCCGTTAAATTTTAATGAGTCCAGGAAAGTCAACTCAGGTCTCTCTTCATTTTTGAGAATCTTGAAGAGGGGAGAGAATAATGCTTGATAATGTCATTGATTCATGGATTTTATGAGCCTGAAATAGTACATGCTCATTGGTGTTTTAATATTTAGAGAGTCTGAAAACTCCAAAGAAGACTCCAGGGGGCTCCATTTTCATTTAATTTAGTTTTCTGAGGCTGAAAAAGTATAAAACATACCACAGAATAACGGTCTTATCTTCTGAAGAAGGAAAGGCGCACCTTTTTCGTACTTAGTCAAGGAGGTCTAAAAAAGGTTAAATTACCACCTACCCAATGCTCCTTCAAGAGCAGCATATAGCTTGAGTTTTATGAGTGTTAAGGAAAGCAATATCACTCAGAAAGATCCATTTGATTACAAGAAATGAGGCTTACAACAATAAACTCAATGCTTTGTTCTTAGTGTTTAACGAGCATGAAAAAGACATAAAGTACACTCAGAATCTTTTTCATGTTTAGGTCCAGTGAACGAAAAAGAGAAAAATAAGCTCATACTGGGCACTCCTTTTCTGTAATTTTAGTCCCCCAGGTCCGGAAAAGTGATAAATATATGCCTAAGAATACTCTTCTCAATTCTGTAGAAAAGAGAGCGATCATTTCTCGTGTTATTCCACATGGTTTGAGAAAGTGATAACCTACCACCAGTGTGGATTCCCATTCACATATTCTTAACAATCCTGAATGGACAAGTTTACTCAGCAGTCAAGTCTATTTTGAGGAGTTAGATCTGGGCATAAAGAAACTCCACAAGGGAGGGGAGCCTTATAAAGGGGATAACTTGTAAAAAGAGACCAAAATGAGGCTCAATTTGCTGTGAAAAGTAGCCAAGAAGGCTCCCCTAAGACAAAAGACAAAAATTTGTTCTAAAATAGGGTACTCATAGAAGGACAACCCTATCCACAGAAGAACAATTGTGTAGACAAGGTAATAATGGTTAAACACCATAGTATGTGATCAAAGTAGTAATCCTAGGGTTAAGGAGGATTAGGTATAAATGCAAAAATGCATATAAATGACCAATATCCTATCCTATATGAGTGAAAAACAACTTTCAATAACCATGGACATATTGCATTAGGTAAACATGACATGGTATTAGTTTAAATTTTAATAGAAATTAAAACTATAGGCTAAAAAACCCACATTTTGAAATTATTTCTATAAATAGTTCAAAAATAGAAATCAAAATCACCATTTCATATTTTTACCCAATATAGGAAATTTTTACCTATGACTTCAATCGCTCGGTGTGGAAAAACCAGTGGACGAATTTCAAATCCGCAACTGCCAAGTAAATCAACTCTTCATGCTCTTTCATGTCATCCATCAAATTTTTAATTTTATGCAAAATTTTAATGGTTTAAGCCAATTTTAGGAAGGTCGCGTTGTATACGTGGGTATGCAACTTACACAGTCACGTACATACATTTTATATGTGACTTGCTCGAAGGAAACCTGCGTATGATACACGACATGTCGAAGGACAGTCGCGTATACTGCGCGACATAGAAAAAGCATAATTAGGGCCAAAATCAAACTTTTTAAATGATTTTTAATGTTTGAAAATGGCTTTATGAATAGGCTAAAACATGGTGTTGGAGCGAAGGGAGAGGAAACATGAAACAATGGACCAAGATGCACTTCGTAGTGCCCCCACAGTGGATGCATTGCGGAAAAGTGGGTTTCTAAAGTTCTTTTGTACTTCACCTATGCGATCTAATGTCCGTTTGCTGCAGTTTTTGATCAACTACTGGGATCATGATCTAGGTGCATTTGACCTACAAGGTGAGATTTTATAAATTGCACTGGAAGAAATCTATTTTATTGCGGGTTTTTCATGACACGGAGCTCCTGTCAACTTGGAAGGTACTGATAGGGGCAGTGACCTTCTAAGTGTTCAGAACTATATTGACACTTACTGCATGCCTGACACTCTGAAAAGGGGAACTTGCATCCCTATTGCACATAACCATAGCTTGCCATTATAGGTGTTGGTAAGCATAGTAGTAAGGGTTGCAGGATCATCATCACTCCATCTTGCAACTCTAAAACAAATGAGAATTGTGGTGGAATGCCTACAGGGATCTTTATTTGACTGGTGCTTGGGAGTAATCCCGATAATGAAGAAGCAACTATCTGACTACAAGAGAGGCCGACGGAAGAACTTTGGCTATTCTAGTATATTGGTGGCCTTTTTCTTTGAGAGATTTCGCACCCTTATCCCTACAGTACCTCTACCATATTTCTCTCCCCGTCATCCTAGATTGAGTAGGTGGGGAGAAATATTTCTCCGCTAGGGCAGCAGTGACTCAGTTCAGAGTGTCTACGATGATTACTTCTGCTTATGGTGGGGATGACAGCTACCAGCATTGGAGCAGTTTCCATATACTGGGATGGATTTCCGGGGTGACAATGACCTTGTCCTCCCTCCTGGAGGAGCATGGGGAGCATCAGGTATTTTGGTTTTTCAAGTTTTTAAATTTTTATGAATTTTTAATCATAAAAGATATATACATATGTATAAAGTTTTTAATCCTTTTAATGTTTAAAATGCAGATATTGGACGAGTCCTCCCTGATGGGAATCCTCGTATGTACGTGTGACCAATGGCAGGAGATGATTAGGGCTTGATCAACGTTCTGGAGGGGAAGCTAACTAAGCTTACCCAAAGAATCCCTACTTTACGCATTGAGTAGATCCCTAACATAGTACACATGAACTAGTGGTTAGTATCCCACCTACCTGGATAGGCCTTATGAGGAGGGTAACCAGGGAAGTGCTTGTTTACATAGAGGCCGTGGAGGCTACAGCAGTTGAAGAAGCTAAATATGCTCAGGAATAAGACGACTAGGATGACCAAGGTGGTCGAGATTAGGTCTTAGGAGCATTTTATGGATTACGATCCACTTTTTGTACATTTTTGTATATTTATACATATATGACTGGATATGAGGATCAAGAACTTGACCTATCTATATGGACATATATTCACACACACACACGCACACAGACACATATATATTGCCAGTTTATTTACATGTGTTTTGCAATGTATCTGTTGTATATTTTATGGAATGTGTGTCAAATGCCAATATAAGATATAATTATCATATGCATCAGTTAATGAATTTTGATTTCTTGGAATGTGATTGAATGTAATAAAATTAAAATTTATTTTCGATAACTTAACTTGCAAGAACTGACGTAATAAAATAAGGTTTCGCACCTGATAAGCTTGATTGAGCTAGGAAACCACTAGTTGAGAGTCAAGTCTAAATTCCAACTAAGTGATTCCACATGACAAGACATCCCATAAAAGCTCAATGAAGGCCTTGTATTCAGCCACATTATTGGTACCAGGACCTAGACAAGTGCCTCCAGAGGAAACTAGCTGTCCTAAGGGTGAGTAAATAACCCATGTGGCTAAATCCAGGTTGCAAGTGTGACAATTAGCACCGTCGACAAAACCTACGAACCACTTGGAAGAAATATGTAACAACCAATAGATGATATAAGAACACAAACTGGCTATCTATTGTACATAAAGTTACATACAATAAAAATACAAGAAAAAGTGTTAATCCTTTTCATAGTACTTCTTTAGGTAGAGCCCATTTCTAGGCTTGGGTAGCTTATTCCCTTCGAAATCAGTTAATTCATATGCCCCTTTATTCAGTACTTTCGACATGACATAGGGTCCTAACCACATAGACCTAAATTTCCTTTCCCCGGGGGCTTCTTTGTCTTGGTCCTAGAGCAAGACAAGTTCCCATTTAGAAAAAATCCTAGGTTTGACCGATTTATCATATTGATTTTTCACCCTATTCTTGTGAGCCTCGTTTGTAGTCAGCGCATCTCTATGCAACTCATCTAAATGTTCTAAGTGTAGCAAGCATTATTCTATCTCAGTCATATCAGGTAACACATGAATGGCAATTTTTAAAGATGGGATTTCACATTCAACCAGGGTTACTGCTTCCACTCTGTGAATGAGTTGGAAAGGTGAGAACCCCATGGCAGTTTTCACATTGGTTTGATAAGCCCAAAGCGCAGGATACAGCATGATGTGCCAATTTGACCGGGCTGCATTAATAGTATGCTTGAGAATAGTCTTCAAGGTCTTACTGAATGTCTCAACTTGACCATTTGCTTGTGGGTATAAAGAAGACAAATGTTCTTGTTTAAACCCTAGCATAGTAGCCAACTCGATCATCATGGTGTTTTGGAAGTGACTTCCATGGTCAGTGACAATATCTCTAGGAATACCGAAACGTGTGATAATCTAGTTAAAAACAAAAAATATGGAGTTTCCCCGTCAACCTTATAGGTGGGCATTGCCCCTGCCCACTTCGTGAAGTAATCTACAACGACAATGATATGTTTGTGCCCCCTAGCGAAAACTGGGTTGCATGTCACATAGTCTATCCTCAAATTGGTGAATGGGCCCACTGTGATAATAGGAAATATCATAGTAGGATGCGACCACATATTTCTAGTGTAAATCTAACAAGGATGACAACACTTCACGGCTTCCACATAATCTTTGAAGATCGTGGGCCAGAAATAACCGACACGTAAAATATTCTGGCCCGTTGCTAACCTAGATAAATGACCCCGACAAGCTCTACTATGGGCATCATTTAGGACAATCTTAGCCTCTTCATGGGTGAGAGACCGACGCAAAATAGAGTCTACCCCTCTTCTATACAAAGTATCTCAGATGATGAAGTATTTTTTTGCATG
Source organism: Pseudotsuga menziesii (assembly GCA_001517045.1). Classification (NCBI taxonomy): domain Eukaryota; kingdom Viridiplantae; phylum Streptophyta; class Pinopsida; order Pinales; family Pinaceae; genus Pseudotsuga; species Pseudotsuga menziesii. The sequence continues at coordinate 549,148 of LPNX010216435.1, read as the reverse complement.
TGTGCATAATTTGCATCACTCTTCCTGCAAAAAGCTTGTAGGACACTTCAGAGTCTGGAGATAGATAATTATATATCCATACCATGGGTCAGAGGTGGAAACCAAGAAAATGTGCTCATCTGGGAATTAGTCTTCTTCAATTGCTATATCTTCTTCAACTGGAAATTCTGTAATGAGATCTGCAAAAACTAAGGATTTTTTGGATTTGGCAGATTGAAAATCCAATAAGAATGACTATCCATTTGTTAAATTTGCCTCAAACTATACGATGGGAAGAGACATATTGGAAGGGATTGACATCCACCACTACTACTATAGTCCTCAGTAAGATATAGTGGTGTAACCTATGAACATCATACACAACTGCTAAGGCCAAATTTTCAACGTGGGAGTACCTAAGTTTAGGTAGATAGCTATAGTATGGCTAAGATAGTAGACAACATTCTCTTGGAGCTTATCATCCTCCTGGACTAGCACTACCCCAATGGTCGACTCGGATGTGGTCAAATACAATATAAAATCACGAGAGTAATCTGGTGGATGCAATAAAGGTGCCAATAACAAATCTTTCTTTATGCCTCAAACACAAGTTGTACGGTCTCATCCCATACAAATGGGGTGTCCTGTTTCAACAGGCGCATGAAACCTTTGGTGATGTTAGCATAATTCATGATAAAACATTGAAGAAAGTTAGACTTCCATTGCAGGATTTGAATTTTCGTGATGGAATGAGGAGGAGGCAGATTTACAATGGCCTCAACTTTCAAAGGATCCACTTGAATACCTTTATTAGAAACAATGAACCCAAGCAACCTACCTGATTCGACACAAAAAACACACTTGTGGGGATTCATGTGTATTTTATAATGTATGCATCGTTCAAAAATTAAACACAAGTGATCTCGGTGATCGATCCTCTTATGATAATGTGTTGGCAGATCATCAAGGTGGGGTTCGACAATAGACTTAATGTCATGAAAGGAAAGATTCATTTCCCATTGAAAGGTAGCCCCTGCATTTTTCAATTCAAAAGGCATTTTCTTGTACGCACATGTACCCCAAGAACAAATAAAAGTCATTTTATGTTGGTCTTCTGGCTTGATTTGAATTTTGTTATACCCGGAGAAACCATCCATAAACGAAAAGAATTCACTCCTTGCACAAGCATCAATTATTTGATCTATGAATGGTGTGGGGTAGTTCTCCTTCGGACAACCTTTGTTTGAATTATGAAAGTCAGTAAAGACATGTATTTTCCCTTGCATTTTATTGATAGGAATAGGGTTGGATACCCATTCCATCAAAGCTATCGGGTAAATAAAACTAGCTTTCATCAATTTTTCAACTTCGGCCTTAATGGCTACCGCTTTACGCAGATTGACAGGTCTAAGTTTTTGTCGAACTGGTTTGGCATCAAGATAGGTTTGGATTTCATGTTTGAATATTAATGGATCTATGCATGGCATATCCTCATATGGCTAGGTAAACACGTCGCGAAATTCCTTAAACAAGGCTGTATAGATAGCAATCTCCTCCGGAGAGCAGTTTGCACCAATATATACATTTTCCACAACATTGGGGATCACAAAGATGTTGATAGGAATAGTAACGGAAATGTTTTCCATATTCCCCTCGGTAAAGATTCCATCTCTTGCGAAGGGATTGATCGGTATATCAACATCACCTGCCAATCTCGCATGGAACTCTTGATTTTCAATCCTACTCAACTCTGGAAGAAAGTAGGATCTATGATGAATATCTTCGTAGATCTTATCTCACCCGCTCATGGCTTCCAAAATGGCTTCTTTCGAAGGAAAAACCATATCTAAGTAGTTGCTAGTATGCAAAGAGTTCTCTGCCCAAGAAGACAGATAGGATTCATCTGGCTCCTCTGAGACTATAGAAGGAATCGAAACAGGATCAACAGTGGTGTCGATAAGGCCACTTCAGGTTCATAACGGGAAGGAAGAACCCAAGGATCCATTCTATCACCAACCATTGCAATAGAATTCCCTACACTAGTAGAACCTAAGTACTTAATTGGGGTTGGGATATCAAATGTGTCCATTAATGATGAATACATTCCAGCCCCTAAGCTCTCTGAAGCAGGTTTGACTTGATCAACCAATGGCATGGTGGAATCATTAGTTTCCATGCGGCCCTTCCGAGTGAAACTGAGTTGGTATACTATAACCAACTTCCCTTCATGTGGAAACACTACTACCCGAAGAATGGGTGATGCAATGGAAGACATGGCTTAAGTCAAACTTCTCCCCAAAAGCAAGTTATAATCCAATGACACATGTATTACCTCCACTTCAACAGACACTTCCTTCCCTGCCAACTTTATCTCGAAAGCCGTTAGGATACCATGTGGATGAAATGAACTTCCATCGAAAGCAGTAAGTAGGGTGTTTGATGGAACTAGCTCTGAAGATTGAGGAGTCTTCTGGCAAGACAAGGACATGACACATGTGGAAGCACCCTCGTCGACGAATGACCTTCCAATGGTTTTTCCTCCATGGATGACATCTATCGACAAAGACACATCATACGGCAGGAGAATTTTGACATCAGACAAATTAAAGCTACCTAAGGCTACTAAGAGTGCATCTTGTTGGGTCGGACACCTATGTAACACCTCCAAAGCTGACATTGCACAAGGGGTTTGGGCTAAATATTCAACTACAGAGTAATTGGCTGCAACCCTAGCATTAGGATTATGAAATGATTTCTTGAAGACACCTTTTGGTATCTTAGGCACAGTTTCAACAGGTTTTTTAATTGTGAGAGGGTTTGAAGTTTCACGTATAGAATTACCCTTCTCAAGAGCCTCCATCTCATATTTCTTGTTTCTAGTCTGGAGCAAGGTCTGGGATTGAGCCATGTTGATATAGTTTTGGTCAGGTGCATTAGCAGGTCCCCCTGCTACATTAGAAGTTGAAGGTACATTCTGTCCTTGGGGAAAAGGATCCTTTAGAACAATCAGTTGTTGATTTTTTAGCATCTTTTGAGCTTGATCCATAAGAGGGAATTGATGGGCCAGGTGATCTTCCTCAAATAACTTACATGGAAATTTCACCTTCTTCTTCTCTCCCCCCCCCCCCCCCCCAATCAACATTATTTGTGGGTTTTGGCTTGTTTTGGTTTCTTTCACCTTTCTTCCCCTTTTTATTTTTCCCACCAGGCTGTTGATTTCTGTTTTGGGAGGATTAAGCAAAAATATTTGTGTTTTGAGATGAGGGGAAGCCTTTGCTACCTCCACTATAGAATATTTAACAGACAACTCATGGAGTTTTTTCACCAAAGATTCTATAGTGGGAGATTTAACTAAACCAACCACACCAACAACATGGGGTATAGGATTAGGTTTCTCAACACTATGTGTTGGGCTCAGTGCATCAGGGATGATTTCATATAGAATCCTAGATTGAGAATATATCAAATCTAACTGCCGAGCCCTGAGGATAGCCTCTTCCTCATTAGTTACTCTTGAAGTGGATACATCTTTATATATATATGACAATAAGGACTTAAGGAACCATTCTAACAAAAAATAGGAGGGATAATGGCCTTAATGAGCCTTTTTTGTCTTCTTCACTCTTAGATGTGATCCGAAATATGAGTGGCTTTGTCCTGCCGAAAGGTGGACAATAATTCTGTGCCGACATCATACCAAACGGGAAGTTGGAAATCGTTAAGGAACACATTAGCTAACTCCCAAAAAATATCAAACGCAACAGAGGGAAGTTCAATGTACCACTTTGCTGCGGCACTAGTCAGAGTTATTTGGAACAATATCAACCGAATGGTATCATCATTCGGTGAGTTGGAAGAACACCATAAGTGAAAGGTGATGATATGAGCCTCTAGGTATTCACCAACTTTTCCTTCAAATTTTGGAATATCCGATGGTAATTTGGTAGGGACAGATGGCATCATGTTTCACCGGGTCATTCATTAACTTGGACAAGTATGGAAAGTTAAAAGTTTCCAGGAAAGGAAGTTTGGGCTTAATCAGAGCCTGAAAAGTATGAGATTGGGAAGTAGAAGGAATTGCCCCCTTGTTCCCAAATGTAAAGGCAGGGTTTCTCCCATCTACCTATTGCGAAGTAGTCGAACCACTATGGAAAGGATTCCACCCATAAGCTAGTGGATTATTTATATGTGGTGTAGTGTATGTGGTTTGAGCTGCACCAATTGAAACTGGAGTTTGGAAAACAGGAGCAGGTATCCCTCCACTAAAGAGCGAGAAAGGAGAGCTCATGAAAGGATTTGAAACTGGCATTTGAAAACCTTGACCATAAGGTTTAGTGTTTCCAAACTACACCCATACATATGCAGGTGTGGGGCCTACATATGGAGTGGATGGGGGGATGTGCTCCCCATTCTAAAGAAAACCATGGACAAATGAAGAGGATCCAACAGGACCACTCTGAGCAATGTGTGAAAAAGAAGGTGAAGCAGAAGGTACACTAGGAATCCTAGTGACCACCCCACCAAAAATGCTTGCCACATTTTTGGAAGCCAGTGGTTGAACCAACTGATTAGATGGAGTTAAGGGAGTAGCATGTATACTTGTTCTAGGTGTACCAATTGGGGGAGGTGGCACTCCTTCAGTTGGAAGAGATGAGATGGGGGTAGAAGGAATTTTTCCTGCACTAGACATTAGTCTGCTCACAGGAATACCAATCACAAGTGAATTGAAATGACGAACCTGGATGATCATAGGATTGTTTAGGTTAGTAAGAGGGGATTTAAATTTTCTTGCAAACTCGTCAGCCTACAAGTCTTCTATCTCTACTATGGTTGTATCAACTTGGTTTGTCCTAAGTTTTGGTTCACCCAGAACTTCACTAATTTCTATCGGTTCAAAGGAACCGTCTATGTCTAATCTCCGCCTTTGAGAAGGCTGTGGAGGATCCACTGTAGTAAACAAAGGAATTTTTTGTAACCTTCTTGACCTTCTGAGAGGTTGGTGCTCCACAATTGAAAATTTTACTCTTCACACCCAAAGTTTGACTAAACACAAACAAACCACACAGCAATCACTACAAAATTTCCTAAAGCCAGAATAGACACAAGCGGTATAGATATGCTTTCAAGAAGAAAGATGAGAGATAGTTACTTGGCATCCTTGTAGATGTTCTTAGTCATAAGCGGAGGAATCACGCACCGCCCTCCCACACCTTCTACCAGGGTTACCTTCCAAGCCTGTCCAAGGTCAGCTAGAAATAGCCTTCCAGTGTACATAGGTATGAATCCTAGATGTCAAAGAGACTAAAGGACACCTCAACTATATTGATAGTATGGGGGACAGTCGCAAGGATGGTTCATACGCATGGGAAGGGTAGCAAAGCCCAAAATCCTATCTAAGACAAAAGTCCCCAGATGCGCAAAAACCTTGGTCTACGCTTTGACAAGGAATCATAGGGTTATCTCCTAATTCCAAGCCTCCATGCGGCCTTGTGCTTAGCTCCCGTTTGAGAGGAGCTTCCCAGATACAATCAAAACATAAAAGGGTTTACCTATCGATTGGTCAACTATGTCTAAATTTAAGCACTTGTGGAGAGTTTAAACTCCCTATTCCACAAGTCTATCCTAAGCTAGTTGGTGTATGAGCCTATAAAATAAAACGTACTAATAATTTTTAAATTATATCATTCATTTTAAGAGTTGTTCTTAGTTAGAAGGTAAATGGCATGAAATACTGTGATGTTATAGACTCGATAAGAAAAAGTAAAATGATGTTTAAATAAATTTCCAAAACAAATTGCAACTACTTAAACCATTTTTTTTTTTTTTTGCAAATGTAAGCTAATGAAATTGAAACTAAGTGTTAGAAAACTAAGACTTTTTTTTATAATTTTTGAAATTTTATTTGAAAAAAAACTGAAAAGAAAACGACTAAGTGCAACTAAATGAAAAATTATAGGATGCTTTTCTTCACTTTTTCAAATTCTTCAAAAAATACAATGCAACTAAATGGAAATTTTTTTTGAGCAAGTTTGAATAATCAGAGCATATAAGAAGTAAAATGAAGTATAAATGAACCAAAATAACCAGCTTCAACCAAACAAGAAGAAGACTCGAAAAAACTAACTTGGAGAGAGTATTGAACCCAAAAGTCCACTAGACTCATAAAAGAACAAATGCCACCCTGACACTACAAAATGCAGTACAGAATATAAAGTATCCAAATCCATGATCACTAACATAGATACAAAGCACTGAACTCATCAACCAAGTAGGAGGACCGACTTCAAATTACGAGATGAAAGAAAATTCAAACAACGAAAGCTCAAAGGCTTGAAAACAAGCTCAAGGCCTGACACACAAGAATTTTAGACTCACATAGTCATGCCAGAATCAGAAGACTACCAAGCAAGAAAAAATCAAATAGAACAGGGACAAGCAAACCCTACTAAAAAATTATGATGCTATAGGATATACGTGACTGTGTATGCAGGAAACCCATGTAACATACGCTACCTGCTTACAGAGCAACCTATGTATACAAGTTGCTATACGTGACTATGTATAATAACAACCTGCATATACAGCTAATTTTTTTTTTCAAAAAAAAAAAAGAAAAAAAAGAAAAAAAGTAAATGCTTCTGGGCACACTACACTGTGAATTAAAAGGAAGATAAAAAAATACCATACTCAGAATAATAAACAGAGAAAATAATGGTAAAGAAGCTACAGGATAAACCCACAGCAGGCTTAGCTCCCCAAGGTAGTCGCCAGTTGTATTGTACAGGGATTTCACCCTTGTAACCTAGGGTTAGGGGTTACCAACTTACTACTAGACTTGCAGATGATTAGCTCTTAAAGAAAGTGGAATGAGAATAGGAAGATATATTGGCTTACCCGGTTTATGACAGTTGATCCAAGCTTGGTCTTATCTCACTCCAATCTTTTCCAAAGCTTCTAGGGATGCTTCTCTTCACTTGAAAAGAGCCAATTCTCCAAGCAATATCTGAGACATATATAAATCAAAGGTTAGATGAAAATCATAATAATAACATCATTGAACATATTCATTAAACCAATATACATGAGATAAGCACAATACAATATTGGAAGAAGAATTCTCTTTATTAACAAAAGGTGAATAGGTAAGAATACAACCCATATTCTGACACAACAACTCCTCTGCAACTGAGGACTATGAGTTCTGCTGCTCCAAGACTCTGAATATAGCATAAATTTTCTCTCCAAAAATTGATTGATTAGTCCCACCCCAAGGCCTCTATTTATACTTTGGGAAATAGACTGGTTTCGAAGGTTGGGATGGTTGAGACAATTGGGATAGTTATGGATTAGGGCCCAACTAATCTCATCTAATCTTGATTTATAATTTTTAATGTCGAATTAAGGTATACACAGGTGTTAATATAGGGAACTCGTGTATGACACATGTGTTGCTCGAAGGGAACTCGCATATGCAAGGTATATGCGGGTTGTAATGCACATAGTTGCATATGACATGCGAGTTGCAATGCACATAGTCGCGTATGCACACCAAAACTAAGAATAAAAATATATAAAGATGGTCTAAAGATAATGCACAAAGTTCATGCACATCTATAGTGTTTTGGCCACTTCAATCCAAATTGTCCTTTTGTGTATTGACATGGTGAATGTTAGCACTCGAATGGAGAAGTTCTATTTTGGTTGATAACAATATAACAGCGGATACCAAACCTCAACCAAAATGAGTCCCTTTGAGGTACTCTATGGCCGAAAGTGTAGGACACCTGTGACTTGGGATAGCCCGGTGGAGAGGTTCATGTTAGGCTAGACTTCCTGAAGTACCTATAACAGTTAGTCACCAAAGTAGAACAGAATCTAAAGGAAGCGCAAGACCATTAGAAATGTTATGCTGATAAGAAATATAAAGATTACCAGATCGGCGATCATGTTTATTTAAAAGTAAAAGAGAAGGGAAGCTATAGAAATTTGGCATCGAGATTTTGTAGACCCTTTGAGATACTTTCGAAGAGAGGGACAGTGGTGTATGATAGATTTACCTGATCATATAAAGGTTCATAATGTTTTTCATGCTTTTTTATTGAATAAATATGTATATGATAATAAACATGTTATTGATTTGTCCTTGCTACATGTGGAACTTGAAGGGGAGTTTATATCCGAACCCCTTCATATTCTGGACAAAAGAGAAGTACAATGCAGGAAGCAAACCATCATCAAGATGAAAGTGCAATGCAAGAACTTTTTATCTGATGAGGCCGCTTGGGAGAATGAAGCAACCATGAAAGAGGTTTACCTCGCCTTGTTTCATGACTTCATTTATAGTCCCTAGAACACCAGGAGGGTATTTTTCTAAGATGGGAGGGATGTAATATCCTAAATTTTTACCTTAATTATAATGGGCATGATTCCCATTGCATCTGAGCTACTTTGATTTTTATATTTATATATTGGGTGTATGCCCCACTGCACATGAGTTATGTTAATTAGTTAGATATATTGGGTGTAAACCAATGCACACGTTTTATTATCTTGTATATGATTATATATGTTGGGTTTAGACCCTGATGGACAAGGACAATTGTCATGGTATGATGTATTGGATTTATTATTGTGTGATTACCATATACATATACTAAGATGATTATTGTGATGTAATGTTTAGAAGACTGAATGCATGATTGAGTTCTATAATGTGTTGGACGTAAACTCTGAAGCATATGAGTGATTTGATTTTGTGTTGAGAATAAGCTCTTGAACACATGAGTTATGAGATTTTGTGTTGAGCGTAAGCCTTGGATAACATGAGTTATAAGATTGGAAGTGATGGGCATAATCACTGGAGCATTGCATAATCACTGGAGCATTCCAAATTGATGTTGAGCATAATCTCTATAGCATCGGATCTTTGGCCATTGTATCTCTAGGTGTATTATACATGTACATCCTAGTAATTAGTGGTGAGCGAGAGGCTCTGGAATTGCACTAGTGTAACGCTCAAAATAATAGTGTTGAGCTTAGGCTTTGAACAGCGCTAGGGGTTATTGAACTTAAGTGTGTTGAGCGATAACGACTCTGAATAGCACCGACCCTTACCATACTTATTTTAAAGTTGATTAAATGAGATTTCAAATATACTTCTCATCAGGGACTAGAAGAACTACCACGATACATGAGGTAATACAACAAGCAAAGAGGATCTAGACTTTCCTAACTTAGTTGACCAACCAAACCCTACCTGAGGCCTTG
>LPNX010216435.1:503361-534898 GCA_001517045.1 Pseudotsuga menziesii | reverse complement strand
GAACTTCTCGTTCCCGTCTTTCCAACTTCATCCAGATGGACACTTTCAAGTGTCTTTGTGGCCCATTTAGGAATCTTCCGTGATGGTCCTGGTTGATCAACTTGTGGTGCTTCACCATTGATTGAGAGTCTTCCAATTCTCTCAATCACATCATCCAGTTGAATCTCTTGATTAGGTGAAGTAGCAGGAACTTCTTCACGTGGGGGAGTTGGTGCTTCATATGGAAATTCCAAAGGTTGTTCCAGAATAGGAATCCCCCCTTCAAGGTTTGGAATTTCATATTCATTTTCATAATATTTATTTGGATGAGGATATTTTTCCAAATGATCAAGCTGTCTCTCAATGGACTAGTCATTTTTATTAGTTTCAAGAAAAATGACATCTCTGGAAATAACAAACTTCTTGTTTACCTCATCATACAGATGGTATTCCTTGGAGTTTTCTTCGTACCCCAGGAAAATGCATTTTCTGCTTCTAGCACCAAGCTTGTTTCTTTGCTCCTTTGGAATCAAGGCATAACAGGTGGAACCAAAAACTCTGAGATTCTTGACTGCAGGGAGATGGCCAAACCACATTTCATGTGGATTCTTGTTATTAAGAGCATTTGAGGGACTTCTGTTTCTCAAATAGACTGCACATTTCACTACATCACCCCAAAACATTAGTTTTACATTCTTAAAAAACATCATTGAGCATACCATATTCATTATTGTTCTGTTCATTCTTTCTGCTGCACCGTTTTGTTGACGATTGTAGGGAACTGTAGTCTGATGTGCAATTCCATGTTGGTGAAGATAATATTCAAAATAATTTGAAGTGTATTCTTTCCCATTGTCAGTACGAAGTGTACCAATTTTAGATTGTGCTTGTTTTTCTATTAATGCATGAAAGTCCTTGAATGTTTGAAATGCTTCTAATTTTGTCTTTAATGTGTAAATCCAGCACATTCTTGAGTAGTAATCAACAAAGGTCATAAAATACTTATTCCCATTGGCAGAAGGAGTTGGCATTGGGCCACATAAATCAGAATGTACTAATTCTAATTTCCTACTTGCTCTGAAATTAGATTCATGGAATGGAAGCTTACTGTGTTTCCCTAATATACATGCATCACATTTGCTCTTATCTTTGGGAATGGTGGGCAAACCAAATACACCATTCTTTCTCAAAAAACGAATACTATTATAATTTAGATGACAAAATCTTGCATGCCACAATAAACTTGATGACAAATTACCTTCTCCATGCTGAGAGAAGTAGGCATAGTTCTGAACTCTTACAGATGAACCCTTTAGCTTCAGCAGCTTCCCATCTTCGTATCCAGTCATGATGACTTGGTTGTCAGAGGACTTTCTTATTTCTACGATTCCATCAAACATGTGGATGGAATGGCCTTGCTGTCGAATCTCCACCAAGGACAGCAGGCTTCTTTGCAACTCTGGAAGATAAAGAACATTATTCAACAAGACATCAGGGAATCCAGGCATCTTCAGCCGAATGGTGCCCATTCCCTTTGGTTTAAGACTTGACTTATCTGCAAATTAAACTATGCCATTTATTGTTTCATTAATTTCTTCAAAACAACCTTTTCTAAAATTCATGTGTGATGTTGCACCAGTATCAAGTAGCCAACAATCTTTGTAAGATGAAAGTGAAGTCATTTCATTAATTCCAAGATTACAATGTGCAACAATACAATGAGCAGAATCAGAAGATTTACTAGCATCTTGGTTTTTATTGTCATCTTTCTTCTGGTTATGTCTGTCTTTGATGGATTCCCACGAAGTCCAACACTGATCTGATGTGTGTCCAGTCTTTCCACAACGCTTGCATTGCAAATCTGATCTTTTGCTGGAGTTGTTTTTGCCTCCTCTACCTCTGAAGTTTCTTCTTCCTCTGCCTCTCTTGCTGCTTTCTCCTTTGGGGTGATCTTTGGATTGGTCTTTGGTGTGGTTCTTTTCTTTTTGAGCAAAAGCAAAGTGATTCTCCAGAATGCTCGGTTGTCTTCTTACCAAAGGCTTTCTCTCTGTCAGCTATCTTTTCTACTAGGGTGTCGAATGTCAGTGATTTGAACTTGTCACTAGCTTGCAACGACTCAAGATAGTTGGAGTGAGAAGGATACAAATATTTTACAAATGCTGCAAGGGGAAGATCTGGTTTCATACCAGAGGCTTGAATCTTGTGCATGATAGCTTTGATTTCAGAGGCAACTAACATGGGATCATTGCCTTTTACTTCTAAACTGAATAGTTTTAACATTAGTTGAATAACTTCCATTTCAGAGTGTGAATCATACAGATATTTAAACGTTTTTAGTGCTTCAAAACACGATTTTGCAGGCAATATGTGCTGGCTCACCTCTTCACTGACTGTGGCAGTGATTACCGCTAAATCTTTCTTGTCTTTTGTTCTCCAAATGGCCTTCTCTTTCTTGGATTCTGGAGGTCCTGGGTCTCTGGTTATGGACTTTCCAGCTTCTGTCTCTATTGTGGTGCGTTCGCAGATGCCGTCCCAAAGGTCATTGTAGATGAAGGAATATTTGATCTTCCTCCACCATTCTAGATAAGTGTCTTTTCCAGTGAGAGTGGCACCAACTATAGATGCTATAGATTGCAGCTTCTGCAACTGCTAGTGTAATTTACAATAATGAACTTAATATGACAAAGAGAATGAGATAATAGAAAAACAATAACCTTGCAGGTCTATAGTCTCTGCCAAGGTGATTTACAATGTAGTCTTTACGGTCTTCAATGCAGCTAGAAATAAATTAGATTCACACCAACATAGCTCCTTGAGAGAGGTCATAGGCACAAAATAGTCTTAAAAAAAATGTTTATCTTCAGATAAACCAGACATATGTTTACACCAAACCACGATCACGATCCCAACCAAACAATTATAATAAGCACAGTACCTCGCCAACAACAGAACTATTAGAGCCACATAAAATATAATAACCAAAGCAAATCAAGCCCTAAACACCATGCTTATCTCCTCCAGGCACCAACGCTGTAGCAGTCTTCAACCTAGGCTTCAGTCAGCAGCAATTGTCTGGAGCTCTTGAGGTCACGCAAAAATCTAGGGTTTATGAATCAATTGCAACATATAATATGAATCATTTTTTTTACCTCCACGCAACTGTATGAGAGCATGAGTCTTTACATCTATATCTTCTCAAATCTTAGGAGTGAAATCAAAGTTTAGGTTCTTCAACATACATCCATCTCATTGAGATCACGGGTTCCACATGGGAGGTTGCTCAAAGTAGAAGATGCATCATACACACTTCACACAGTTGACAAAAACATGAGTCTGCACCAACAATCTGCTATCAAATATGCAACAAAGAAATCGCAGCACTGAACATAAAGCGTTTTACCTCCATGCAGCTGAATGAGGGCGTGAATCTTCACCTCATTCTTCAGTCACCGAGCTTCAAAGAACTCATAGCATTATATCAATAGCATTTTTGTCAACACAGTCACGCTTCACGCTTCACGTAGCTTCAATCAACAGCATATCACAGCTTCTTGTCAACGCAGTCTTCACGGTCTCCATTTAATGCCGTGAATATTTAATCACTGGCCTTCAACAAACATGAATATACATGCAACAACAGAGTAAGAGCACGCTATGTAGAATGATACACATACAAAATGCTCACGGGATTAAGGTTTCACGCACAGTGGGAGCCCTTTCAATCAAAAAAGGAGGAGTCTCTACAAAATCGCAGCACAAAAAACTCAACGTGAAGGAATTGTAACGCATACAATGAATGTATGCAGGCTGGCAGGAGAAATGCATGCGATTGGCAGACTGACGGAGCAGGCAGCCTGAAACGAATTTGGTAGAACGAAGGTTTGGCAGGAAGAATGTCATGATTGAAACACAAGCAGGAGTTATGGCAGGTGGTGCTCTGATACCACTGTTAGGTAAATAAATCCCGAATTCCATTCTATTCCATTGCTAATGCATACATTTATACATTTCATCTGGTGGTTGAGATTCATCTTCCGACCAGCCTTTTCACCTTCCTATGTAACTATTCATATTCCTATTATGTACACTAACGTATAATCCTGACGGATTATATTCCAACAATACAAGAATCACACAGAAAGGAAAACAACAACAGAACTTAGGATTAGTTCTTTCTCAAGTTTATAATTCCGCAATAAAGAAAAGCTGTCTCTTAATATCTTAGCAGTATTATTAGCCCAAGGATTTTATTTTTTTTAATGGATTTTAGGGACATTACAACAAGAGTGAGTTCAATGCTTAGAAAATATGAGAATTGTACGTGTTTCACACCACAACTTGCCAATCAACCAATTTTATATCATGTAAGTACAAGTATAGTGATAGATAGATCATGTTTTGTATAAGATTAATAAATTAAACTCCATAAAAATGCAAAATTGAAACCGTTTCATGGATGGACTTCCCTACATTTCATTGTATTTTATGTAATTGAGATAGTATGTGAACACTTGATTTTCACTAAGAATAAATTTCAAAAAAGAAATAATATTGATTCATGGGAAAAATGTAGATGTTTAAAAAACTTGAAACAATCCATTGACAAAAATTTAATTCCTCATGAATAATTTCTTATCCATTGTGCTAAATTTTATCTACATTCATTAACCATCTTGTATACAATCACTTTCTACATTTAACTTTACTTAACATTACATAAAACTCTATTTAACATAAATATTTTAAAAACAATATCATAAAGAAAATATAAAAAACATATATAAAAGCATTCTATTTGGCATGCAAAAACATAATATATATATATATATATATATATATATATATATAACAAGCTAATATTAAAAAAACAGTAACCGAGGCTCTAATATAACACAGTAATTGAGGCTCCACTCGATGCCTATAATATGTGCTAGGGGAGCATGGCTATTAACATTCGAAGCCAAAATATTTCATAGCTCCTACGTGTTCTCCAGGAATATGTCGCCAAGAGGATTCGGCGAGGAATCTGATAAGGAACAACCTTGTGTGAGATATACGAGAAGTTGGTGGGAAGATATAGGTGTTTATGGGAGGAATCCAAATATATGAAGAATAAGTTATATATATGAATCCATCCCACGATTTGAATTGTATTCATCATACCACCTAAATAAAATAAACCCTGATATTTATATTAGTATGTTAAATTAAAGACACTCCTTGACTCTTTAATACGAGACAATATATATTTATTTTTTTCAGTTTTTAGGAGTATTCAAACCCCCAATATGAATGGATGTGATATGATATTGGCCTTCCTAGTGAACCCTCTGTGTTTCAAGCTCACTATAGTTTTGGCCAGTTAGGATGTTATAAAGGATTGTATTTTATAAAATACTATGATTCAACAAAGTTCTAATGTAGGTGTAAGCAAGGAAATCTAAGAGAAAGTGATTTTCATCCGTAATGCTCATAGACTCACACATATGACAAACCCTTTCTTCCCATGGAGTTTAGGAATAGACCAACACAGTGTTTCACTATGGAGTTCATGAGAGTTCGTTCTAATCTTTCCTATGTTATTTTTCTTTCGTGAGATAGTACTATCAAGAGGTACTTCTAATCTTCCAAGTTATAATTAATGACCTCCTTATATTATCTTAATTTTCTCTTAACCGCTAAATTTTCGTCACACTGGAATTTCTCTTGAAACTTAGAAGTAATAATATTTTTGATATTATCAATGTTCTGCAAAATGTCGTTTTCATTAATGTCCCAATGGTTTAGCCAAGCCATGGTATGTTTACACCAACACCGCTTGAGGCGTAGTTAGTTTTGACTTGAGTTTAAAGTGATTTTAGGAATTCTCTCATTTCCCATGTTATTTATCTTATGCTTGTATGTGAGTTACCTCGTCATAGCCATGCTCTTGATTGGGAAAAGACCCACTTCTATGAGGATAATAGGAGGCATATTGTTTCTAATTTGGAGGTTATAAGATATAAAATGATTTTGTATTTTCTCAATCTTCCTCTAATATTCTCTAGAAATGGTGCACCCCCATACTTCACAACCATACAAGATAACAAGGCCCGAGAAGAATTTCAAACAATAACTTCTTTTTATCCCACATGACCAGATTGGTTGATTTACATTTATTTTCAAGACCAAAAAAAGCTTTCCACCCTCCATTAATCGTTTTCTCAATTCTATAGTTCCAATTGAGTTTGTGATGAACATCAATTCTGACATACTTGTAAGAAGTCACTTAATCAATATTTCTATTATAATAAATAAAATTTGCATAGGTGTCTTTCTTAGATTTTATAATCATGATTTTTGTCTTGTCGATTTTAATAGTTATAGTAAACCATGTTAGAGAAAAAATATTTAAGAAATCTTAATTACTTATCGAGATTCAAAAGCACACCTTGACATAAGAACAATATCATAAGCATAAAGAATGAGGATGATAACTATCCTAGCTACGATTGTATTAGCACAACTTGCTTCCTCTAAACACTCTTCTAGCTTATCAATGTAAATGCCAAAAATAGTAGGGGAGAGGGGGAAAACTTGTTTAAATCCAATTTTACAATTTATATCTGTCGTCCACCCCTCATTATTCTTAAACTTGGAAATGACCTTTTCGTATAACCTTATCGCACAACTCTCAACTCAAAAGGAACCTTAAGATCCTATAGCCTATTCCACAGTTTATTTCTAGGCATTGTATCAAAAGCTTTTATAAAATCTACAAAACAACAAAATAAGTCATACTTATTATTACGACATTGTTTTGCAATGATCTTAATCATTAAGGAGGTAGTCTGTGGTTTAATGATTCCTAATAAAACCTTTTTGTCCTTTAGCGCACCTACCTTCCATTTCTAGTCATTCATTGATCTTCTTTTCTAATATAATACCATTTAACTTAGCTAAGAGAGGGCTAATCATAATAGTACGAAAATATGAATAATGAGGCTTTGAGTCCAAGGTGTAGGAAATCCTTTCTTAACTGCTAAATTAAAGAGTTTGTGGATGTGTACGTTGAAGACATGCCCTCCAATTTTTATGTTTTCCACTTGGTAGCATTCAATGTCCTCGGATTTTACATTTTCTAAGTGCTTAAGTCCGAAATCTGTTTTCTAACGAGAAATTTTTTTTCGTTGTAAGAAGGGTTTGAATGTTCTCTTTCATATCCGAGGATTCATAAAGTTTTTTAAGATAAGAATTCCAATATTTTAAATCAATTTTATTATCTTCTTTTGTTTCGTGAGTTAGAATTTGCCTCTACAATTTCTTAGGAGCCACCTTGGAGAGGTGTAGGATATTTTCCTTGCTTTTACTTAATAGTGTTTTTTCTTCTTCTTTTAATTAAGGCTTTGTAGTGATTTATATTGTCCATTTTTATCGAATATATAGCATCTTGCATAATTTCTTTTCTCACATCTTTACATTATTGATCATACCAAGGGTTGGTACTACTATTGCTCATTTTAGTCGAGACTTCAATAGAGAACTTGTTAATAGACGACGAGAGGGTTGTAGAAAAATTATAGTAGAGATTTTCTATATTCACCATGTTAGATAAAGGAACCAGTTCATTTTTTAGATCATGGAGAAAAATGTCAGCTTTATTTTGTTGAAATAATGTCATTTCGAAGAATATTATACTTGTACTTCATATTATTATTATTCCTTCTTCGAGATATGTTACTGATGCGAAAGGTCATGTAAAACTCATGAGGTAAACCCTTAGTTGTAAGCCAGGTCAATAGCACCTAGGAAAGAAGAATATAATTATTATTGTGAAGTTTACCTAGGTAAGTTGACCTTCAATAGATAAAAAAGGTTGGAAGTCACGAATGTTATCCAATGGGTGTTGAACAACAATGGTATCTTCTCAGAACTGGAGGTTCACATAATTTCAGGCTATTAACATTAATGACATCATGTATTCGTTGTTGAGCTGGAAGGTCTAATCTATATTCATTCTCACCTATTTTTCCAAAATAGTATAAGGCCCATCGCGAAGGAGATGCAATTTGGTGGCCTCCCTTAAAGCGTTGTTTGCGTAGAAAAATACAGACACGATTCCGACGATGAAAATACATAGGAGTATGATAGCGATCATTGCATTATTTTGCGTGGTCTTGGGCGAGCTTGAGAGCAGTAGAAACATCTGCCTACTTGTTATCCAAACTTTGAATAAAATATTATGCTAAAAGTTGCTCATATTGTTGATCTGTTGTGCCTGAAGGAGAAATGGTGAGTTGAAGTTCAACGAGAGAAGATGTATGATAACCATAACGTACTTCGAAAGGAGAGAGGCCAATGGAGGAGTGAGTGGCTTGATTATGACTATGTGGAATAATATGCAAGTAAGAATCCCATTGATGGTTCTTGACAAAATGAACGCGGAGAGAATGGACCAGAGTACGATTGACTACTTCTGTTTGGTCATCAGATCGAGGATAGAAGGAAGTGGAATAACGAAGCTGACAGCGAAGGAGAGACCATATGGTTTTCCAAAAGGTACGAAGGAAACGAGAATCACAATCTGAAATAATATTGTTGGGGAGTCTAAAGTGGGGCCAAATATGATGAAAAAATAATTCGAATGTTTGGGGTGCAGAAGTGGTTTTATGACATGGATGGAAAAGTGCCAGTTTAGAAAAGCGACATACCATAACCCAAATAACATCATGCTTATGAAAAGTAGTGGGAATGCCACTCAAAAAATTCATCGAGATAGATTCCCAAGGAAACGACATAATAGACAAAGGATTGTACATACCATATTTTCTATTAGAGGGATTACTTTGACAACAAAGAGGGAAAGAACGAATAAAACGCTCCACCTGTTTAACAAGGGAAGGGAACAAAATGCGTTGTAGATCTGGAGTTGTCTTGGTGGTGCCAAAGGGGCGACCGCAAGAAGAGGCATAAGCTTCATGAATGAGTACAAGATGGTCATCACATTGCGACTCACATAACTTATTGATCTTGTACAACCAAGTCTCATGGATAGTGTAGTCCAAGAAAGGTGTTTGGTTAATAATACTAGGGAGTTGTAAAACCTCCCAAGTGTCCCCAAAGCAAGGATAATCAGCATACATGTCCTTCCAAGCATCATAAGTTGTACAACATACCTCAAGAATTTTCAAAACAGGAGTGGTGGGGCTTCTTAATAAATGAGCGATCTTATTGGAAGTGACCTTCTAATATTTGATAACAAGATGAAATTGTTGGATATAGGAAGTTCATTTCAAATGATGATGAATTGATGAAGATGAGCAAGCGGTGATGGAATTTTATTGTATTTTCTTTTCCTTATTATGAAAGGAAGACTACTCCTTTGCTAGAAACAAAAAATAGAATTCCAATGACTTTGCGAGAATTGGAAAAAGAGAAGAACATATTGAAGAAGAAAATTAAGGATCTTGGAGATAGGATCACCTAGCTGGAATCAGTAAAAGCTATTCAATCTAGTTCTATTATCTCTGGTTCTTTTGACGAAGAGATCGAAGAAGAATATGACATGAAAAATGAATACTTTTCTTAGTTCCAAAATGTCACTCTAGTACACCCTAACCCTCCATATTTCAAGCATTTTCGTGTCAATGCTATCCTACATCATAAGTACATAGTTGCAATGGATATCTAGATGAAGGATGAATTCTTCTATTTCCATGTTTTGATTGATTCATGATGTGATGTATATATATATATAAAAGGTTCTTGCAAAATATTCTAAAATAACTTCAAGATTGCTTCATGAAATAGGATAAGACCCTTCTATAAGGTTTGAAGTTCCTCTTGTGACCATTTGTAAAAATAAGTATACGATAGATGCCAATTTCTACCTTATGAAGTTGCACAATGCATGCATACTAGGTACCCCTTTCTTGGAAACTCTTAAACCACATGGATTTGGTACATATAAAGGAAGGAAAATGATACTATATGAGCATATATCCCCAAGATTCTCCACTCTTCGTGTCTCTTATTTATATTCCTAATATCTATCATATGGTCCATAAAATCAAAGCATGGTTTTTAGATATGTATAATAACAAACTAGATACTAAATAATTACAACTCAATGAAATCAAAGCTTAGATAAAGAAGAAAACAATTGAAAAACAACTAAAGACTCCAAAATGGAAGAGAATCAAAGAGGAAACAAGAAAATAATTCGAAAAACATGTCTATGTTTATTCCCCAAATGTGTTTAGACACAGAAAGAGGCACACATCAAGATTGACACTAAATATAGATTTAAAAGGAACACCAAGACATTCTAATGCAGTCTGTATGTCACAAGGAATGCAACAATACTGGAGAAAGGAAATTAAAGAATTGTTGGATAAAGGGCAGATTGTCCCACCAAATAGCCCATGGAGTTGTTACGGTTTCTATGCGAACAAGAATTTTGAATAGATAAGAAAAGATCAAAAAATGGTAATAAACTATAAACCCTTGAATGATGTCCTAGATTGGAACATATATCCAATTCCAAAAAAGCATATATGGTTAAAATAACAGCTGGTTGCGAAATATTCTCCAGGTTTAATCTTAAAAGTGGATTCTAGAAAATTAGAATCCCTCCTAAAGATCAATTCAAGACTTCTTTTGTAGTACATCATGGGTACTATGAATGGACAATTATGCCTATGGGGCTTAAGATTGATCCTTCTCAATCTCAAAAGTTAATGGAATATATTTCCAAGCCTTATATGGACTGGTGGAGAGTATACATTGACGACATTCTAATTTTGTTAAATAATCTTGAAGAACATCAAAAACACCTAAAAATATTCGTAAAGGTGATTTATGACAATGGACTTGTTCTTTCTATGAAAAAGATGACGTTATATCAGGATAATGTTGAATTTTTGGGGCAACCAATTGAAAAGGGTTTAATAAGGGTTCAAGACCATGAAATTGGGTTTGCTGATATGTTTCTTGATGTTATCAAAGACAAGACATGACTACAAATATTTATAGGGGTGCATCAATTATCTCTCTCCATATTAGAAAAGTATTACCTTAGACATAATATTTATGAATCAACGATTGGGAAAAGAACCTTGTCAATCGACGTAAGAGCAAAGAAAAATAGTTAAAAGCATAAAAAGGAAAGTAAGAACACTACCTGTGATTCATATAATTAATGATGATCTACAAAAGACCATTGAAATTGATGCTTTAAATATTGGATGGGGTGGTATTCTGAAACAAGTCACAAAGAAAAATGAAAAATATAGAGAAGAATTTGTGTAGCTTGCCTAAGGGACATGGACCAAAACTAATAAAAACTATGATACCATTGATAAAGAAATTTTGGTTTCTCTTGGATGTATTAAAAATTTCAAATCCATCTTTTGAATCATGATTTTGTAATTAGTACACATTGTTCTAGTTTTGCTTTTGTTTTGAATAATACTATAAAGAATGCAACTACCAAGGGTAAGTTTGCTGAATGGAAAGCATTGTTTTCTTGTTACAATTATACAATAGAACATATCTTTGGAAAACAAAATTGTATTCCATATTTATTGACCAAAGAATATCTTGTACAAAATTATAAGGTAAATAAAGAGTCTCTTGAGCAAGTGAGCTAGAAGTAAACGAACGAAAGCAAGTGGGCCCATAACCCACATGTCAATAATTATCCTCAAATAAACTTGATAATATATGTGTGGATTGAACGTTTACTTAGTACCTATGGAATTTTTGAAATAATGGATTGGCATTACTATATACAATCATGGAATCCACGGTGGGAGCTTTGTAGCACTAAGGCTCTGGATGAAAATATGCAATCATCTAGAATCTTGTTTCAGAAGTAAGGGGCATGTCTACATGAAACAATTTCATTCCATAAATGATCTATAACACTTCATTGATAAAAGCTTCATATGCAAGTAATAGTTTAGTCAATCATTAAATCATGATGTAAATATACTCTCAACAAAAGTGTCTTCCCTATATCTAAGGATGGAGCTTGATCATCATTACTACTACATAAACATAATAAGTGTTGGCAGCGGTTAATTACTTCACCAACACAAATTCTGAAATGTCATTCACCGCCTTGCTAAGTAGCCACCAAAACTCTGAGGAGCCAATCATCACCACACCGCTTTGATTATGTCATGATGTCAAGGTTTCAAAGGGACAGTGCACCACATCGATTTATGAAGAAGCAGTTACAACCTCTGCCACATGTCATCAAATAATTATTGGGGCAGAGTATTACAATGTTTTTTGAAGAGCCATTTTTTGAAAAGGTATTCACTGACCTGTTCCATCCAATCAGATTGTTGAAGGGGCATTCATCATTCCTGTTGCAACTCATGAAAGGGAAGCGTATTAATTAAATTCTAAATAGACAATTTTGTGAAAGGTTAAGCTAATTAATGCATACCGACTGATATTGTGGTGTATAAATAGCGATGTAATATTGATTTTGTAATACAGAGATATAGATTGATACATAGAGTTGAAAATATGAATTTTAATATGTAATTTTTGTGTTTTACTCTGTTTTAAGTTAGTAAGCTCAAATTTATTTTTGAAGTAATATTGATGAGAAATCAAAGTTTATTTTATGTTAGTGTGGTTTATATATTTAGTTGAATACTTGTGTTAAGATTACGAATGTAGGGGTTATCTGAAATTTGTTAAACAATCAGCAGTAACAGTCATGCAGATTTTTGTTAGCTGTAACAACTAGATGCAACATCAACCGTAGAGTACTGGCAGCTGTAACAGCTTGCTGCAACAGTCATGTAGGTGTTGATATGGGTTTTGTGAGTACTTTCATCTATAACAACCAACTATTGCAATGTTGTAAGTGTTAATTTGAGTTTGAAAGTGAAGTTTAAGTGTCACTGAAACAGAGAGAGACATTCCCCTACCTTCCCCCAATTAGTACCAAAGATGAGTGTTTCTAATTTCTATTCGTTGGTTCTGTGCTCACTTAATGAATGAGTCATGAGATTGTATGTTGAACTATTTGTATTTTGTTTGGAGATATTGCTATTGAGTCTTACTCCAACACCCTCTTCCTGCTACATAGAAAGAGTAAAATTAAGTTTAGTTTTCATGTTTATCTCTGTGTTGGTAAGATATCCTATGCTCCCTCAAATAAAGGTTGAGTCATCATTTAGCAACTAAAGTCTAAATCAAGTGTCTCTTGTATCATTTGTATGTTGGTTAAAATTTCCAAGCTTGTTCGTGGCTTGTGTAAAGAGAATAAAGTGTTGTAGTTCGTGGATGAAGTTGACTCTATGTGTGTTTCCTCAGATAGAGATTTATCAATTGAAATGAAGACATTCTTCCTGGTTGAGAGCTCCCATATAGTTTAATGGTAGAGTAGTTTGAATTCCACCGTTTTGGAAGTTTTCTTGGTTTCAATTGAAGCCATTATGCATTCAAGAGGATTGGGAGGCTATATCCAAAAGAAATTCAAATTCTACACAATTATTCATTTGAAGTCAGAGACATGGCGAAAAGTAGAAGGCTTAAAGTAATGGAGAATAATATTGTTAATGCAAAAGAAGTTTTTTTTTCCATAGTAGAGATATTAGGAGAATCCACCAAAGAACCTACTGAAGTAGAGGAAGTTCAAGAAAAGGTAGAGGATGCATGCAGCATCATCTATTATCCACCGCCATAATTCTTGGGTATAACTTATGAATGTTTGTTAGTTAATATGAAAAATTTCTTGCATGCTAGAGGTTTATGGAATTTTGTTGGGGATGGAGTTAAGAAACTCCAGGATGAGGAAAATAATGCATTTTCCTTGTACTACATCCAACAAAATCTGGATGATAATATCTTTTATGTAATTGCTAAAGAAAACACAACTAGAGAAGCTTGGGAAAGTTTGAAGAGAAATTTTGATGTAAGGGGGAGATATATGGTTGAGTCACAGCCTATTAACATTTCACCAAACAAATTTTCTGAAGTAACATAAGATAGTCAAATTATTTGTAAAGCTCACAATTGTGTTGATATATCAAATGATGAAAATGATTTCAAAACTAAAGGTGAAAATGAGGTTGTTGTATCTTGTATAACAACAACAGAATTTGAAGAAGTTAAAATTTCTATTGAAAAAGATGTTGATGTAGTTTCAAATTTAGATGTTACTGAAGTAAATTATGAAAATAAAGGAATGGTTAACATGCATAATGTTGATAAAGATGATAAAATTCTTAAGTCTAAAGACAACAAACAAGTATTTGCGCAAGAAGAGTCCTTGAAGGATACGTCCATCAAGATATGTAAACCATATATTGAATTTGATCATTGTGTACATGTAGGTACAATGAATCTAGAAGACAACACTGAAGATGTTGTAGAAGTCAAAGACAAAGATGATATTGAAATAAACTATAGTAGTTATGTTGCAGAAAATTAAAAGTGTTTCACTCATCCCTTTGGCGCGCATAAGGAAGATGATAAAGCTTCGTGTGAAAAATACACTCATGAAAATGGTGTAATTGATTATAGAAAAAGTGTTGGTGATATTTTTGAAGAAGTGATAGAAAAAGAGCTGCATAATGATAACACTCAACATTAGAGGAAATTTGGGGTCTAAAATGGGCCTTATAAGAAAACGTGCCAAAATAAGTTTTTGTGAGTTGGAATTCAAGAACCAATAGAATTTCAATAAAATAAGTCAACCATAATGGTTGAATTGGCATATTTGTCATTAAAAAAAACTACTTTTTTTGTTCATATTTTCGACATATCTCCCTGTGTTTTTACTCAAATTTCGATCGGGAGAGCTCGTTGGATGCGTAATTTGATTCCACATCCAACGAGTACCCACACTGCATACTTTTGATGGACCCCGCTACCCCAAAAATAAGAAATACCTGAAAAAATGTGATGATGACATCATCATCACGTTTTTTCAGGTATTTCATATTTTTGGGGTAGCGGGGTCCGTCAAAAGTATGCAGTGTAAGTACTCATTGGATTCGGAATCAAATTCCGCATCCAACGAGCTCTCCTGATCGAAATTTGAGTAAAAACACAATGAGATATGTCGAAAATACGAACACAAAAAGTAGTTTTTTTCTTTCTTCCTCCAAAATTAATTAATATTATTTTATTATTTTAACCATTATTTTATTATTTTAACTATTATTTTATTATTTTCCTTAGGAGGCCCCTTTTAGACCCCAAAATTCCTCTAATGAATGTTATATGTTCTGTTGTAGACAGAGCAACCGAAATAAGGAATGATGTTCTTGATGAACAATTAACATTTTTGAAAGAATGGCTTGAAAAGCCAATATATGATGATAAAGATGATAGTCTTGTCGTGGAAGAATAAATGAAGAAAGTTGAGTACCTTGTTGCAGCAACAAAGGCATATTTGAATGAAGAGATAGTGACAGCTCTTAGAGAAGAACAGAATGAAAAGAACCAATATGGTTCACAGTATGATAATTTATATAATGTTAACAAAATGTTTGAATGTGCAGGTGAGAAACCAATCAAAGATGAAGAATAATCCACTGAAGATGATATTGGAAATGACGAGTTTGATTTGAAATAAGAAAATTGCACCAAAGACGAATTGGTTGAAGAATGAGTTGAAAAGATATTCATGCCATGGAGTCCTGAAGAAATTGGAATTATTATCAATTAATGTATCTATAGAATGACATTGAACTAATTACTCTCCATGAATTATGTTGCAGCTGCAACAATTTCCCAAAATTCCAAAAAAATTTAGGACCCTCCTTTTGCTTGGATTAGTTTGATTTTCTTCTTTGATTTGGTCTAAGAACTTTTCAGAAAGACTTTTCTTATGCTTGGATTGATCTACCGCTAGTTTTCAATTTTTCTAATGCTTAAGAATTTCAATGATTGATCAAAATTCATCATTTTCCTTTTAATTGCGTTTTCATCATGGCTGAATCGGAAGGTATTTTCTTTTCCTCCCACCATTGCGGATGGATAATCGGTATTGACTTTGACTTCCTTTCCGATTTGCTTGTTTTCACCTCAGCTGTCTTTTTAGTTTTACATCGGAGCTTTTTATCATTTTTCCTCCGCCGTTGCGGATGGCAAATCACAACCTCTCCCGATCACTGTTTGGTTTTTCTCCCACTTCCTTATTTTTGTCGATCCCGTAACTCGTGCGCTTCCGCCGTTGCGGGTGCGGAAAGCTTTAAACTCTCCGGATGTCTAAGTCGTTCAAATCCCGCCGTTGCGGAAGACTGCACCCTTTGCTATTCCGTCGTTGCGGCTGCCAAAGGACTAACCTTTCTGAGCCTTTCGCGTTGTCGCTTCCGATTCAAGCTCTGACGTTGCGGATGGTGGTATGCTTTGCGGTTCAACCGTTGCGGATGAAAGAAAGACTAACATTGCCGATGCGTAGTTTTTTTTCTCCCTATTCATATTTTTACCCATTGCGGATCGATTTACCCTCCGTGGCTCCGTCGTTGTGGCTCCAGTTTCACTATTGGCCTGATGATTAGTCTTCTGAGGTTCCGCCATGTATGTCTCCACAGATGGAATAGCGCTTTTGTCATCCGCCATTGCGGAAGGAAGTTTGCTTTCGACTTCCAATCCAAATATCTTTGACGTCCGATCTTTTAAATTTTCCCCCCCACCATTATGTTGACTATATATTTGGGGTTGGGTTGTATTGTTTTATTATTTTATTTGGACTGTTGCTGTTGGGATTATCGTGAAATGTCATTATCATCGTGCTGTTGTCTGCTCGCGCTCGCTCAGTTCCCCATTTTCAGTACTCGCAGTCTAGGTGTCGCAACTGCGAAGCTTGACGGGCCTATCCACGCCAGTTACGCAGCAAGTGCCAGGCAGGCTCGCATTATCCCGTTCCATTTGGACAATGTATTGTTTCTTGTTGCGGTTAGGTTTTGTCGTGGCTATTTCTCTTCACCCCATTATTTGCACACCTATATAGTGGGGGATTTATATCATGACTGTTAGTGTGGGCATTTTTACCCACAGAGTAGTATTTTGCCCGCAGGCCTTTTGTTTGCAACCTTGCGCGTAGTGAATGGGGGTTTGGTGTAGACGGCCGTTACGCCGTCTGCACCAAGCTACCCTGTGTGATGATGGTTTTGCAGGGGAAGGTTTGTGTGGTTTTCTTGTAGCATCCGGTGGTTTCCCCCTTTTGTTGTGGTTTTCATATTACCCGCATCCTCGAATAGCAGCCGTTTTGTCGCGTCGTTCTGCGCACAGTCGATTTTGAACCCGAGCCGGGGGGGAAAGGGATGTGCCACTGCATTTATTTTGTTGAACATAAGTTGCGTGGGCATGGTTTGTTAAGAGCACTGTTGAAATCATGTATATTTGTCCCTTGTCTCTCCCGCGCAACGAAATGATTATGGCACCCGCAGAGAGCGGGAGTTTTCTTCGCGTTAATGTAGATGTTTTCCCGTCCGATTATATTGTTAGAATTGTTTGTTATTGGAAAACAGTGGTATCTTGCACATTTTACTGCATATAACTATTTTTTTTTATCATGTCATACATAGACCAAGTCACTGAACACTGCACATTGTGTTTCAATAGTTCTGTTGGGTAGGCCATTTCAGCTTATATACACGCATATGTTTGCTTCATTAACTAACTGATGTCATGGTAACCATAGAAGGAGTGAAACGCTGCACATTGTTATGTAAATGTTTGCAACTTATCCGAGAATGGCTTAATGTTTACAATGTTATATATAGCAGGAAGATTTCAAACTCACAATGTCAAAGTGGCAAAAGAAGAAGGCCCCTGTGGTCGAGGAGGAGCCCGAAGTGGAAGTCATTACCAAGACAGAATACATATACGAAGACACCAAATGTATATGTGGTGTGGAGCCCGAATACCAATGGGGGGAGATTTACAGGCTAATTACGCGCCGAGAGGTGCCGGATATGGGCCTGGAAGAAGAGGGCATATATGACAATATCGAAAGATATTCAATCATGAAAATTACCACCAGACCAGAGTTGTTCCCATGCTCTGAGGTAATCGGTTGGATTCTGCCCCGGGCAGATGTAACAACAATGATCCTGGAGAATGCTGAAAAATAGGGCTATGCTGCTTATAGCCCCGGATATGTAGCTCTGGCCTATCATCTCCCAGAAGCACAAGTATTTTTATCTGATGATTGGTTGAATAACGTTAAAATGGACCTTGTTGAGACTATGAAAACAATGTTGTTGCCAGGAAAACATTTCAGAACCAGGGCAACGGGTGATTATGATACAGCTAGCTTAAGAACCCCATATAGGTTCATATCTTTAATGCTTAATAGGATTTTTGGGACAGCCCATGGCAGGCTCTTTAAATTGGAATGGATGCCCATCATTTTTTATGTTGCAACCCACGGGACAATTTTCAACTGGGCCAGCACTGCATCAAATAGTCTGTCAGCTTGCACGGCCGGGGCTCTGGGAGCAGTGGCCCAAGAGAGATCGAAATTCTCTATGAGTTCCATACTTGTATACTATATATTATGCAATCATCCTTTCCCTGGCCTCATGTGCATCTGGGACAGGGAAAGGATGCCTGTCTATTCTGCTCATAAACCACTATGGGCACATCAGTATCACAGTCATTATCGAGAAGTCTGTGAACACTTCATCATGCCCTTGTACACACATTTTTCTGAAGGAGTGTGATTGTATGTCAGAACAAGAGCTGCATGTCATTGAAGATTATGCAGACTACTATTTGACTAAAGATGGTCTGTACTTTAGGATGTTTGGAGGTTCAAGAGCTCCTTCCCTGCTGCCCAAATACGCAACTGATTACATCATCCACAAGGAGGCAGTTCGACAAGTCTTCTTGCATGGCATAGGGAGTTTATTGTTCGAACATAAGAAGACGACCTACCCCCCTTTGTCCCTTAAGGTAGGAAGTTATAGATTCATTAAGGTGAAGAAAGCTAATGAATTCATAGAAGAATTAGACAGATTTCATTTTGGTGAGATGCCATTCCATCGAAATGACTCCCAAGGTAAAGTAGCTGAGCATTGCAGAGAGAACAATGTACATTTTGAGTACACCCACCATTGGGATAGGGAAGAATCTGTCTTCTGCAATGCACTGAATATGACAGCCTTGAGGAGGAGGTTCAAGAAGAATACCTCCACCAAAGGTGGAAAGGGAGATGAATAAGTAAAAGTTGAGGAAGAAGCCAAGAGAAGAAATGAGGAAGCACAAAGGTTGGCACAGGAAGCTGCAGGGTGGCTGCATACAGAATAAGAAGAGAAAAGAAAAGATGCCCAAGAAGCAGTTAGGAAAGCAGAAGAAGCAGATAGGGAAGAAGAAGAAGAAAAGAAAAAGAAGGTGGATGAAGAGCTTCAGAAGCAGGAAGGAGAGAGGCTTAAGCTGACACAGACTGAGATAGAATAGTCATCTTCGGACATAGCCAGAGGGCAGACCCAGAACGTGGATAACCCCGTGGTTCAGGACCCACAAGTACCTGCTGCTAGCACGCCCATGGTCCTCACTTTCAAGCTGGTCCCCTTTGTGCAGAAAAAGGGGGAAGAGATCCCTGATTTCAACACTGTTTTCTATGACAGGGCAACAAAGAGAATAGTAAAAAGAACAAAAAGGAAGATTGAAATAGGAGGTTTGCCAGGTAAAATGATAACAGACACCCCCATTGTACTTGGTATGGATCGGGACCCAAGATTCACCTTGAGGGCCGGAGCTGCCCTAATCCACGCCTCAGAAGATAACATGGACAAGGTAATGACTGAATTGGAGCAGTCCAAAAAATCCTCTGCTCAGTTGAAAGATACATTGAGGAAAGAGAGAGAAGAAAGCAATAGGATTAAGAGGAAGTATGAAGATATGAAAAAAGAAATGAGGGTATCAAAGAATGAACTGCAGCTCCTCCAGGTGGAGAAACAAGTGAGGGAAACCACACAGGAATGCCTGGAGAAAGTGCATAAAGAATATCAAGAGCTTACGATGGAGAAGGAACAGATGCGAGGAAAAGTAGAAGAGGTAGAAGAGTAGCAAAAGATCATCTTGGAGGCCAGTGAGCTGCACTCCCAAGAACAGGAAAAGAAACATCAAGAGCAGGTCACTTCCCTAAAAACTGCTTTAGAAGTAGCAAGAGAACAGCAGGTCAATCTACAACCCTTCAAGGAGTATGTACTGGCTCAAAAGGCCAAGATGATGCAGCTACAGACCGTTGTTAAAGAGGAGAGATGTAAAGTTCTGCAGATAGATGGCCGATTGGAGGAAATCTTGGAAAGCTCCTTTTACTTTGTGGACAGATCTCAGGACGTCCTTGAAGTCCTGACTGCAAGAATGGTGAGGCTGGAAAACAATGAAGAAACTCCATCAGAGCTACCATCAAAGGATAAACAGGCCCTCAAGCGGGATTATAACTTAATAGAATTTGCTATTAACACCGTAGAGGATTTCAAGAAAGCAATCAGGAAGACGAAGGGAGCCTGCACGGAATTTTTCAGAAGGCTCCTTATTACACACAACCGGTGCCAGATAGAAGCCGAGCAGAGGCTTGATGATTTCCTGGACCACAATTCATTCGTTGAGATGTTGCAGAAGAGATATCAGGATGAAGAAGCAAGAATGCAACACATTATAGCCATTGATGACTAGATTCTGAGAAGCGAAGTAGGCCATTCAGCGGTTAGTGTGCAGCTTTTGGAGGACCAGCTTCGGTTGAGCCCAGCCAGAGTTGAGGCTATAAAGAACCAGGCTGCAAAATCTGAAATCAACATTCAGTTTTTGGAACCCTGCGCATTTGAGGGCATCGCCTCTGAAGCTTCGGCATGGAAGAAGTTTCTAGACACCCAAGTGGGACCCTCCTCATGAAGGATTGGTCATTTTGTAATTTGTAACGATTTTGTAAAAACATTTAAGAAAAGTGAAACGTTGGGAAACAAGGAGTTGGGAAGTCCAAAGGTCACTTTTGGGCAGCCCAACAGTCTCACCCTTTTGTATAAATGTAAAAGACTTCGAAGGAAAAAGGGCTTTTTCCCAGTGAGACATGAAAAGAAATATTGTAAGAAAAACTATTTCTCTTTGCAATAAAGAAATATTGTTTTCCTGTTGGAGAAAGATTGGTGGGACTTGCAAATGTTATGCTGTGGATGGCGGAAAGATGAACTATTTTGTTTTTCTTCTTTTTGTCCACTAACCATGAGATCGTTCTAACTATTAGAACCTATGTTCTTGTTTAAATAATTTCTGGTTTATTTTGTGGAATTACCACCATGAGTAATGTAGGTTGTTCATAAAACAATTGGCTATATGATTGTTGGAATATCTTGAATCATTCATGCATTGTGGAAAGAAATATCAGCTAACTGTAATTTCATTTTATATTGCATGTACAATACACATTACTCACAAATAAGTTACAATCTGGCTCCCCGGGGATAGATAGATAGATAGATAGTTAGTTTATTTCATTCTTGCATATGTGATTTAGATGCTTGTGGGTACTAAGATGAGAGGTAAGAACCTGCGCATCACATTGTGATGGCCCCTTACATCCTTATCACCCTGCATTGTTAAGTAGGCACTTGCATCTCATACTTTAGAAAAAAATACAAAAACATATACGGTGGACCGGGCCGCAACTGGTAAAGATTTTTGTTTTTGTTACTTGACCTACGGTTGTTGGACCACAAATCAGACGGATCACCTACACCAAACAGTCATGGGCTAGTTGGGAACGTTGACTGGGGAGAATCCCTTGCTGTTGTTGCCTGCGAATTTCCATGCCTCAACAGTTCTGGCGCTAGAAGGAGGGCCTGAACCTCCGGTGCATGGCTGGCCGTGGAAACTTATTTTCCCAAGATTACCTCACCAGCATATGTCTTGAATATTTTAACCTGACCAAAGCAGACTTACCGGTTTGTTCTACCATTGAAGCAGGTATACCCAGTTTCATCTTACTCCTGTTATTTTACCTGTACTCATGGCTGGTATAATTGTGAATCAGCCCAACCCATTGCCTACTTGGAGAGCTAGATCCCCTTTGAACCTTACACCACCTTTGCATAACCTCCCGAAAGCTTTTGACAAGCTACTACCTAATTTCGACCCCGAGGAAAGGATTGCTGTAGATGATCACTTGCAAAGTTTCTATTTAGCAATTGAAGGGCTAAGGGCTGGGGAGTATGAAGATGTGGTCTGTAGATTATTCCCTTATACCCTTAAAGGAGCAGCAGCCTCCTAGTATTTAGGTTTGCCGGTGAACTCTATTCCTGATTGGGACACTTTCGAAAGGGTTTTCAGAAATAAATACACAGCCGAAAAGACACATGCCTCGCTAATGAAAGGTCTTGGTTTTTTAAAAAAGGAGAAAGATGAGAAGGTACAACGATTTACTCAAAGATTTTCAACATACCTCAAGAACTTCTCTAAAATTAACCGACCCTTAGACAAGGTTTTGATTGAATATTATACCTCTGCCCTAGGACCTGAGTTGGCCATGTTTTCCAAGATGAAAGCCAAACCTACATTGGTAGAGACTTATGGAGAGGCAGAAAGGGTAGAAGCTAAAAGGGAGAGCATAGAAGATTATCCTGATCTCCCTGAAGAAAAGACTACCAGGAGAAGAACCTTATTGTTGTCTCAGCCTAAAGATGAACAAGCACATGATTATCAGGGAATGATGAAAATGATGCAGAAACTATCCAACCAAATAATAGATCAGGAGAAGAACCTTATTGTTGTCTCAGCCTAAAGATGAACAAGCACATGATTATCATGGAATGATGAAAATGATGCAGAAACTATCCAACCGAATAATAGATCTAGAGAAAGAAAGAGAAGTTCAGAAAACTTATAAACTCCACTACCAAAAAAGAGGGGATAACAACCAATGGCAAGTCCCTCCACCGAATTTGGCATCAATAAACTTAACAGAAGTAGGGGGGGATAATTTCTGTACTTTTCACCAACAACCTCATTCTGAAAAGAAGTGTCCTCAATGGTTAAATTCAATGACATTGGTGATGAATAAGTTGTTGGACCCTAAATTGACTAAGGACAGTGGTAAGGAGGAAAATAAAAACTAGATCATAGGGAAACAAGATATTGATAACATGTTTTCATGGAATGGTGTCTCGCTGTTTGACACTGAAGAGAGTGCTCTTAAATCTGAATGCACATCTACAACAACAAAGGACATGGGTTTAACAATTGAAGACAATGCAATAATTTCGAAGATTAAAAATTTCCAGGAGAATGTCAAAAGACAGGTAGAAGTGAAGGTTGAGGAAAAAACGCCTAGAGCCACTACCCCCAACCAAGAGGCAGATCCAATCACGGAGACTGTCAAACCTATAGAAGAACAGGTAGGTGTTAATAAGGGAGGCAATAAAGAAACTGAAGAGCTTAAAAGGGATATACCCACTCAAAACCAACCAGGAGAAGAAGACATAGAACCAGGTTGGGAAGAAAAAGCTGACACCCCGCCTTTTCTTTTGACCCTAGAAATGCTGAATTATAATGCGCATAATTGCTTAGTAGACTCCGGATCAGTGGTGAATGTTATGCCCCTTGACATTTGCAAAAATATTAATGGACAGCCAGATTCCACAGCTTGGGAAGTAACACAGTTGGATAGCACATGTGTCAAGGTAGTGGGAGAAATGAAAAATGCCCTCATTTGCTTGTCTGCAAATAACAAGATATGTCAATTTATTGGCATTACGGTGGCTTACATACCAAGTAAATATGGGTTTATTCTCAACCGAGATTGGTCTACCAGGTTAAAAGGTTATTTTGCTTTGGATTGGTCTCATTTATTGTTGCCTCTCAAGGGTACCCCAAATCAAATTAAAATTCTGAGAGAGCCTTACATGAAGCATACTGTCACTAAGCTAGGAGAGGGTAATGAATCTGTTGATTCTGTCCTGGGAAATTATCTGATCGAGCCTAAGCTAAGACCTCATACCTCAAGAAAGTCCAGTTCTAGAATTGACACTCAGCCTGATCTCCTTCAACTGCCTTAGGATGAAAAGGAGGGTGGAAGACTAATAGATATGCTTTCAATTTCAAAAATGGCACACTTAGACCATGGATAGATTTTGGCCTACACTCCAGCCTAGCCCTTTAAATCGTTGAACTGAAATTTTGTTTTTAAGGGCAGGCACACATATTTTCTTTCTTCTTGCTTTTGTATATAAATAAATTGATTTTTTTTCTTGCTTTAGTGATTTGAAGCTATTTTCGTTTGATTTTTTAATTTGATGTTGTTTTCTTTTATTTTTACTGCTTGTTAGTAGTTCTTTTGGTTTTGAATAAAGAGGCAAACTTTTGGTTTCAATGGAAACATCGGGGTTCTTAATTAACTGAAATCTTGAGCAAAAGACTGTGCTTTAAAACATAGAATGTCTTCTAGTAGCAGTGTTCCTAACTGGCCATGCAGTCATTGAAGTCTTACTTAACCCCTATAAATAACTCAAAAGTAAAAGAGGTCTGGAATACTATTTCGAGGATCCATCCATTTCACATCTTAAATGTCCAAGGGGGTGACAGCAAAAGACCCACGGAAAGGAAGTAGGGTAAACAGTATATCATATATAAATGATCCCATGCCATAATTCCAGAAGAGCTAAAAGCTATTAAGAGTCAAAACTCCTAAAAGAAACAAGACATATCAAAGCAAAGTATCAAAAGCATGAATTTCAAATTGCCAAAAGTTCCTTTCCGTCCGTGAGATGAAAAGCCAATTCTTCTCTCACACAAAAGGGCACTATGGGATAGAGGAGCCTGAATAAAATTTAGAAAGAAAGGAAAATGGAGGACTCACAAGAACTAAAGTTCAAATGACTTATGGACTACTTGCAATATTTCTGATGTTACCATTTCCCAAATAATGGACTACTTCTCAATGATTTAAATGCATAGGTTGGCCAGCCTAGGGATACAAGCATCTAGAAGATTTCAACTTTATTCAGACAGTCTTGCATTGGGAAGGAGTTAATTCAGAAATCTGGGGTTCACTAGGTAGTCGCCAATTGTTGCAGCTGCAACAA
The DNA here is from genome assembly GCA_001517045.1 of Pseudotsuga menziesii. NCBI lineage: Eukaryota > Viridiplantae > Streptophyta > Pinopsida > Pinales > Pinaceae > Pseudotsuga > Pseudotsuga menziesii. Next base: position 509,879 of record LPNX010216435.1, on the reverse strand, counting down.
TTTCCCAAAATTCCAAAACAATTTACGACCCTCCTTTTGCTTGGATTAGTTTGATTTTCTTCTTTGATTTGGTCTAAGAACTTTTCAGAAAGACTTTTCGTATGCTTGGATTGATCTACCACTGGTTTTCAATTTTTCTAACGCTTAAAAATTTCAATGATTGATCAAACTTCATCATTTTCCTTTTAATTGCATTTTCATCATGGCTGAATTGGAAGGTATTTTCTTTTCCTCCCGCCATTGTAGATGGATAATCAGTATTGACATCGACTTCCTTTCCGATTTTCTTGTTTTCACCTCGGCTGTTTTTTGAGTTTTACATCAGAGATTTTTATCATTTTTCCTCCGCCGTTGCGGACGGCAAATCGCAACCTCTCCCGATCACTATTTGGTTTTTCTCCCACTTCGTTGTTTTTGTCGATCCCGTAAGTCACGGGCTTCTGCCGTTGCGGCTATGGAAAGCTTTAAACTCTCAGGATGTCTAAGTCATTCAAATCCCGCCTTTGCGGAAGACTGCACCCTTTGCTATTCCGTCGTTGCGGCTGCCAAAGGACTAACCTTTCCAAGCCTTTAGCGTTGTCACTTCCGATTCAAGCTCCGACATTGTGGATGGTGGTATGCTTTACGGTTCCACCGTTGCAGATGAAAGAAAGACTAACCTTGCCGATGCGTAGTTGTTTTTCTCCTGAATCATATTTTTACCCGTTGCGGATCCAGTTTCACTATTGGCCCAACGATTAGTCTTCCGAGGTTCCGCCATGTATGTCTCCGCAGATGTCTTAGCGCTTTCGCCATCCTCCGTTGTGGAAGGAAGTTTGCTTTCGACTTCTGATCCAAAGATCTCCGACGTCCGATCTTTTAACTTTCCCCTCCCACCGTTATGTTGACTATATATTTGGGGTTGGCTTGTATTGTTTTATTATTGTATTTAGACTGTTGTTGTTGGGATTATCGTGAACCGTCATTATCATCGTCCTGTCATCTACTCGCGCTTGCTCGGTTCCCCGTTTTTAGTACCCACAATCAAGGTGTCGCCACCGCGAAGCTTGACAGGCCTCTCCACGCTGGTTACCTAGCAAGTGCCAGGTAGGCTCACATTATCCCGTTCCATTTGGACAATGTATGGTTTCTTGTCGCGGTTAGGTTTTGTCGCGGCTGTTTCTCATCACCCCGTTATTTGCATGCCTATATAGTGGGGGATTTATATCATGACTATTAGTGCGGGCGTTTTGACCCATGGAGTAGTATTTTGCCCACGACCTTTTGTTTGCAACCTTGCGCATAGTGAATGGGGGTTTGGTGCAGACGGCCGTTACGCTGTCTGCACCAAGCTGCCTTGTGTGATGATGGTTTTGCAGGGGAAGGTTTGTGTGGTTTTCCTGTAGCATCTGGTGGTTTCACCCTTTTGTTGTGGTTTTCATATTACCTACATCCTTGAATAGCAGTCGTTTTGCCACGCCGTTCTGCGCACAGTCGATTCTGAACCCGAGCCGGGGGGAAAGGGATGTGCCACTGCCTTTAGTTTTTTTACCATAAGTTGTGTGGGCATGGTTTGTTAAGAGCATTGTTGAAATCGTGTATATTTGTCCCTTGTCTGTCCCGCGCAGTGAAATGATAATGGCACCCGCAGAGAGCGGGAGTTTTCTTCGCGTTAATGTAGATGTTTTCCCATCCGATTATATTGTTAGAATTGTTTGGTATTGGAAAACAATGGTAGCTTGCACATTTTACTGCATATAACTATTTTTTTTTATCATGTCAGACATAGACCAAGTCACTGAACACTGCACATTGTGTTTCAATAGTTCTGTTGGGTAGGCCATTTCAGCTTATATACACGCATATGTTTGCTTCATTAACTAACTGCTATCATGGTACCCATAGAAGGAGTGAAACACTGCACTTTGTTATGTCAATGTTTGCAACTTAGCCGAGAATGGATTAATGTTTACAATGTTATATATGGCAGGAAGATTTCAAACTCACAATGTCAAAGAGGCAAAAGAAGAAGGCCCCTGTGGTCAAGGAGGAGCCCGAAGTGGAAGTCATTGCCAAGACAGAATAAATATATGAGGACACCAAATGTATATGTGGTGTGGAGCCCGAATACCAATGGGGGGAGATTTACAGGATAATTACACGCCGAGAGGTGCCGGATATGGGCCTGGAAGAAGAAGGCATATATGACAATATCGAAAGATCTTCAATCATGAAAATTGCCACCAGACCAGATCTGTTCCAATGCTTTGAAGTAATCGGTTGGATACTGCACCGGGAAGATGTAACAACAATGATCCTGGAGAATGATGAAAAATAGGGCTATGCTGCTTATATCCCCGGATATGTAGCTCTGGCCTATCATCTCCCAGAACCACAAGTGTTTTTATCTGATGATTGGCTGAATAATGTTAAAATGGACCTTGTTGAGACTATGAAAAGAATGCTGTTGCCAGGAAAACATTTCAGAACCAGGGCAACGGGTGATTATGATACAGCTAGCTTAAGAACCCCATATAGGTTCATAGCTTTAATGCTTAATAGGATTTTTGGGAGAGCCCATGGCAGGCTCTTTAAACTGGATGGATGCCCATCATTTTTTATGTTGCAACCTAGGGGACAATTTTCAACTGGGACAACATTGCATCAAATAGTTTGTCATCTTGCATGGCCGCGGCTATGGGAGGAGTGGCCCAAAAGAGATCAGAATTATATATGAGTTCTATACTTGTAGACTGTATATTATGCAATCAGCCTTTCCCCGGCCTCAGGTGCATCTGGGACAAGGAAAGGATGCCTGTCTATTCTGCTTATAAACCACCATGGGCACATCAGTATCATAGTCATTATCGAGAAGTCTGTGAACACTTCATCATGCCCTTGTACACACTCATTTTTCTGAAGGAGCATGATTGTATGTCAAAAGAAGCACTACAGGTCATTGACGATTATGCAGACTACTATTTGACTGAAGATGGCCTGTACTTTAGGATGTTTGGAGGTTCAAGAGCTCCTTCCCTACTGCCGATTGGAGGAAATCTTGGAAACCTCCTCTTACTTTGTGGACAGATCTCAGGACATCCTTGAAGTCCTGACTGCAAGAATGGCGAGGCTGGAAAACAATGAAGAAACTCCAGCAGAGCTACCATCAAAGGATAAACAGGCCCTCAAGCGGGATTATGACTTAATAGAATTTGCTATTAACACCGCAGAGGATTTCAAGAAAGCAGTCAGGAAGACGAAGGGAGCCTGTACGGAATTTTTCAGAAGGCTCCTTATTACACACAACCGGTGCCAGATAGAAGCCGAGCAGAGGCTTGATGATCTCCCGGACCACAATTCATTCGTGGAGATGTTGCAGAAGAGATATCAGGATGAAGAAGCAAGAATGCAACACATTAAGGCCATTGATGACCATATTCTAATAAGCGAAGTAGGCCATTCAGCCGTTAGTGTGCAGCTTTTCGAGGACCAGCTTTGGTTGAGCGCAGCCAGAGTTGAGGCTATAAAGAACCAGGCTGCAAAATTTGAAATCAACATTCAGTTTTTGGAACCCTGCGCATTTGAGGGCTTTGCCTATGAATCTTCGGCATGGAAGAAGTTTCTAGACACCCAAGTGGGACCCTCCTCATTAAGGATTGGTCATTTTGTAATTTGTAACGATTTTGTAAAAACATTTAAGAAAAGTGAAACGTTGGGAAACGAGGAGTTGGAAAGTCCAAAGGTCACTTTTGGGAAGCCCAACAGTCTCACCCTTTTGTATAAATGTAAAAGACTTAGAGGGAAAAAGGGATTTTTCCCAGTGAGACATAACAAGCAATATTGTAAGAAGAACTATTTCTCTTTGCAATAAAGAAAGATTGTTTGTCTGTTGGAGAAAATTGGTGGGACTTTCAAATGTTATGCTATGGATGGCGGAAAGATGAAATATTTTGTTTTTCAGCTTTTTGTCCACTAACCGTGAGATCGTTCTAACTCTTAGAACCTATGTTCTTGTTTAAATGATTTCTGGTTTATTTTGTGGAATTACCACCATGAGTAATGTAGGTTGTTCATAAAACAATTGGCTATCTGATTGTTGGAATATATTTAATCGTTCATGCATTGTGGAAATAAATATCAGCTAACTATAATTTCATTTTATATTGCATGTACAATACACATTACTCACAAATAAGTTACAATCTGGCTCCCCGGGGATAGATAGATAGATAGATAGTTAGTTTATTTCATTTCTGCATATGTGATTTAAATGATTGTGGGTACTAAGACGAGAGGTAAGAACCTACACATCACATTGTGGTGCCCGCTTACATCCTTATCACCCTGCATTGTTAAGTAGGCACTTGCATCTCATACTTTAGAACAAAATACAAAAATATATACGGTGGACTGGACGCAACTGGTAAAGCCTTTTGTTTTTGTTACTTGACCTACGGTTGCCGGACCGCAAACCGGATGGATTCCCTACACCAAACAGTCACGAGCTAGTTGGGAACGTTGACTGGGGAGTATCCCTTGTTGTTGTTGCCTGCGAATTTCCAGGCCTCAACAAATTAAAAGGTATTTTGTGGGATCTTTGTATTCCCACGTTACAATATTTAGAAGAAAATGTTTGGATTGAAGTCCTTGGCATAAAGGACATTGAGAATTTGAATGATGATAAGAAAATTGAAAAATGTTTTGCAGTTGAATTTGATAATAATGGATTTGTGAAATCAAAGAAAACATTGAAGGTAAATAAGAAATTGAAGATGAAGAATCAAAAGTATTTTTGGCATAAAGTTTGGCGTTCTAAGCTAAGTATTGATGAAATTGAAAACGAGAATGATAGAATTGAAATTATTATTAATGATTGGTTTGCAAAGTCCAAGAAGGTTGAATGCAATGGTCTTGATGTTGAAATAAATGGTGAGATATGATATTTTGAAGAACCAACTGAAAATGAGGAGAACAAGTATCGTTGAGTTGCCGAGAAAAAAGGAGTTTAGATTATTAAGATGTAAATTCAAGATGAATAAATGGCTGAAGCCACAAATGAAGCAAGAGCTAAAGAACATCAAGGTAAAGATGAACATAAAACAGAAAACAAAGTTTACATTTTTCAAAGTTTGGAGTCAAAAGAAACAGAATGGATGCACTAGTATGATCCAACAAATAATGTGAACAAATTTTTGAAGTTGTTTTGATACTGATGTAAGCCTTGCTAAGACTTAGACCAGTAGGCATTATAGTTGGAATGTTGTTTTTAAAAAAAAGAAAACTGTAGTTGCTTGTGTTTGATGTATTTTGGGTGAAACAATTAAGGGGGAGAATGTTGGAAGTGGTTAAATACTTCACCGCCACAAAATTTGAAATGTCATCACTACAACAAAAACTGGATTTAGCGTCGAATTTAGCGCCGGATTTTAGTGTAATTTTTTCCCAATTATGGTGAACAATCCAACGCTAAACCTGGTGCCATTGTACATTTTCGTAAAATGCCATCTATTGCATCTTTTTTTGCGTCATTTTTAACATCCATTTTTGCGTCCATTTTTGTGCCCAATTTTTTACATCTTTTGTTACGCCTTAATTTGCGCCCAATTTTGCAACTTCTATTGCATCGTTTTTTGCGTCCTTTGTTACATCCTTGTTTGCACCCAATTTCACGCTCAGTTTTGCATCCAATGTTGCGTCTTATTTTTCTCCTAATTTTTTATCGAGTCTTGCACCCAATTTTGCACCTTGTTTTGCATAAAATTATGTGTCCAATTATGCATCTAACATTGCATCTAGGTTTGCATCTAATTTTCGACCCAATATTGCGTCTAGTTTTGCATCCAATTTTACTTATAATGTTGCATCCTCATTTGCATCTAATTTTGTATCTTGTTTTACGTCTTTTTTTGTATCCATGTTTGTGCCTAATGTTTCATCTCGATTTAGGTCGTATTTTGCATCTAGGTTTGCACCTAGTGTTGCATCCTGGTTGATGTCTTTTTTTGCATCTATTTTTGAGCCCAATGTTGCACCCCATGTTGCGCCTAGTTTTGCGCCCATGTTTGTATCTAATATTGCATCTAGTTTTGTGTCCAATTTTCCATCCAATCTTGCGTTCAATATTACTTCTAGTTTTACATCCAATGTTTTGTCCCATCTTACATCCAATATTGTGTCTCGTCTTAAATTTTTGTTTGCGCCAAGTGTTGCTTCCAGTTTTGCACCTGGTGTTACGCTTGGTTTTATGTCCATCGATACACCATATTTTGTGCTCAATTTAATGTCCAATTTTACGTCTAGTTAAGAGTCCACTTTTGCATCTATTGTTGCGTCTAGTTTTGGACCTAGTATTGCATCTAGTTTTGAATCATTAATTGTGTCTAGTGTTGAGTCTCTTTTTGTATCCAATTTTGCGTTTAGTGTGACATCCATTTTTGTGTCCACATTTGCGTCTGACATAAGGTCGACTTTTGCATCCAATTTTGTGTTTGGTGTGACGTCCAATTTTACATCATTTTTTGCATTTAATGTTGCATCTA
>LPNX010216435.1:471989-490430 GCA_001517045.1 Pseudotsuga menziesii | reverse complement strand
AAAGGGCCATTGAAATACCCACAATTGCCCCCATCCAACAAAGTACACCCAGAAGGATTGAATAAACACCTTACCTGTGGTCGGCACAGATACCCGATAATTTGTAAATAATTGAAGTAATCCAGCAGCCGATCAGAAACCCTTATGCCTACACGAGCTATAGCTTCCGCCAGGAATCCACGATTTAAGGGGCGTCCCCACGCAGATCCAAAATCACCATGAAATCCATAAAGTTATATAATATGATTTGATTAAATTAAATTAAAAGTAACCAGCAGCGGCGGCATGACGAGGTGCAGAGTTCAAACCACGCCAGTGGGGAACCGCCCAACGAGAAGCAGGCAATTTGGCGAAAAGGGCCGCACGCAGGGATCAAAAATTTGAAGGGCAGTGTTTCATTTACTTTGAAGGCTTGTGAGAAATTTAACCCTTCAATGTTGACATGTAAAAATAATTTATTCTTTTCATTTGAAAATGTAAGTGGATAACAAAATTTCATTATTTATTAAAAATTGTGTATAGAAAAAAATGACAATTTAAGAAGAAATCGCAAGTGATTCAACATTTACATGGAATTAGTGAGGTAAACCATGTACATGATGATTTACCAAATCCAAATTATTTTTATGGGGGATTACTCAAGAGTTAGTATAGAGGAGGAGAGACTAGAATAAAGGTTGGGAATGAAGAACATGTAGCGGTGATGGGAGATGAGATTGGGACAAAGCTCATTTAGAAAGAGATTGGTGCACTTTTTTTGTTAATGTGAACATAGTGATAACCATTAAGAGTATTGGTTTCTTGTATTGCATTGTCCTTTGGACTCTTTATTTTGTGACGGGAAATGTTTGTTTCCTATCATGGGAAAGTGATTAGAGTAGTTGAGAACTACTCACTACCTTATCTGAATGAATAATATGAAATTGGGGATGAAAGTAGCCTCATGGGGTACTAAAGCTTATTTGTGTCTAGAATTGTTTTGAGAAGAGCTACACTACTAGAAGTGCTATATTACAAGGCCAAAAGAGATCAGCCATGGGATTCCTAACATTAGTAACAAAAACTAAAAAGATGATTTAAAATTGTTGATACTTGTTGTGACCACTTGATGATTACCATAAACAATGGTTTAAAGAAACAACATAAAAGTAAAAAAAATTAGAAGAATAACTTTTCCATGACATTTTAGCTTACATGTTTTGAAATCAACTTTTCTACATGCTATTAAAATCATTGGATTATTATCTTTAAAACTAAAAACATAATTTTTTTCCAATCCACATTTCCATTAACAAAAAAAAGTTACAAATACCATCACAAAGCTAATTGATATGTTTTTCCATATGGACCTAGTTCATGAGTAACTAGCCATTCAATTTCAAACTCCAACTAATCCCTAAGAATTGTCTTCACTATAATAAACCTAAGTATTAGAACACTTGAAAATTTATCCTTCAAACTTTAGTCTTGAGTCTACTAACATCTAGATGTCAAATGAGAGGGATTGATAGGGATTCCCATTTTTGTTTTCAAAACTCGGTGCATATAATTATTATTCAAACACATTGAAAAAGTATCCTTCAAACTTTAATGTGGATCTTACTAGTATCTAAATCTCACACAAGAAGAAGTTTGAGAGGGCTTCCACAATTATCTTTTCAAAATTCCATCTTATATTTATGTGAAAAGGTTAGACAAAAAACAAGGACTATTATATATTGTAATCTCTTTATGAACCTTACATGATTCAAAAATGTCATTTTGACAAAAAAAAACATATTTACAATCTCTTCTCTTAAATTCTGGGTGGATAGGTTTGAGGAGTGTTATCCAAGGTAATTGTAGACTCCATTTGATATGTCAACATTACAAACCTTTATCAAGATTCATCATCAATACAATGAGTCGAGTTGAATAACTGATAAATATTTATTAATATATCTTTAACAACACATTTCAACAGAAAACTAGGAAATTGATAATGTTGACTATACAACTAAGACCAAATCCAAACTCTAAAAATGTTAAGCTAGATAATAAGGAATTCTAAGTTGTGATTAAAACAAACACGGTGAATTGCTACAATGATTCTAAACTTAGAACAGAATAAAAAACTAAATTAAATTTATTAATATTAAATAGTTTTCTTAATGAATAAATTGCCTTAACCTATTTTTTATAAACTATAAAACTAAATGTAATATCTAACTCTAACCTAGAAATAATACAATTTTTTATATAAAAGAATAATTAACATAATGTTTTAATAATTAGTGAGTTATTGGTCGTAACCTAGGAAATATTTAATGTAAGAAAACATCAGAAATTAACATATCTCATTTACTCTAGTATAACCTAAAAGGCATAATTCTAATAAAAATTAAAACTTTAAGATTAAGATCTACAACTTAATATTGTATTGCTTTTTATAATAAAATTTAAAGTGGATTTCATTAAAGAACAAGCGACGGAAGAAGCTAGGGGAGGGATTTAATTAGAAAAAGGTGGGGCATGGAAAGCTCTCTCCTTCATTCGTTAATGGAACTCCTTTTGCTAAATATGTCCTTGTCGTGCTTTAATTTTAGTATCAATTAATAATTTGAAGACTTCACTACCAACCAAGGTGTAACCCTATGACACATGTGTTCCCACCGCATGATTTATTTATTTTAATGATTTGAATGTTCGATTTAGAATGGTGAACTAACACCCCATTTAACCTTCCTTCGGTTTTCAGAGACGCATTCGTGGAAAATTGTATTGCATATTTTTATTAGTAGAGCGATTATTTGTGGCCAAATTGTTAAAAGTTAAGTGTTATGAACAAATTATATGTTATTTGTTCTTTATGCGTAATTGTAATCATGTATTATCTATGCCTTAATTATTTGTTATTGTTCCTTAGATGCGGGTGACACACGAGGTATTTACATGGGCTACCTGTCGTTTGGGACGCATGGATCTGGCGCGAGAAACAGAGTAGATAGTGGAGTGGTAGCCTCAAATGCCTAGGGTGGCGAGCTGCCTACCAACCCCGAAAGCAATTGGGATGTCTAGTGAAACCTTGGTCGCAGCATAGAGGAGTTAATACTTGCATGTGTTTGTTCATCGTTCTATGAAGCCAATATTTCGCATTATGGAACCTGCTAACCTTCAAACTTCCAGCCCGCTTGTCTTCCTATTACTGTTAATCGTTTCCTCCTCTGCCAACCTACCAGACGAGTTGTGTGTGAAAATGCTAAGGCAACGCGGCACTTCGAGGAGAGGCAGAGTTGGTCGAGGAGGTGGAAGACGTAAGGTTAACCTTGGAGCTACTGACGGATATGTGATGTAGGTATCCATGCATGTTAGATGCATGATTGACGAATGGGAGTCTAAGGTTGTTTATGAACATTTGGCCTCGAGAAGAAATGGTGGCAAGATCAATCGCTATTGGATGATTAAAAACATGATGGCCATGTTGATGAAATGCCTAATGAACAAGTGGAATGGTGTCAGGGACATGGCGCAGAGCATGCGTACCTATTTCAACTGGACCGAAGAGCACCTGAGCACCCTGGACCTATTTCATCATCACCATCGTCATCATTCATTTCATTGCCACCATAATCATCGATGATTTCGTCATTGCCATTATCCTCATCATCATCATCATCATCATAATCGTCGTCATCATCATCATCATAATCATCATCATCATCATCATCATTGTCATCGTTCTCCTCATTATCAACAACATTATCATCATCATCATAACCATCCTCAATATCATAATCATTATCCTCATTTTCATCTTCAACATCTGGGTGTAAAACTGGATGCAAAAGTGAATAAAAATATGGATGCAAAAAAGGATGCAAACACGGATGCAACAAAAGTAGGCGCAAAAGTGGGTGCATAATGGGGTGCAACAAAAATGGATGCAAAAGGTGATGCAAAAGTGGATGCAAAAAATGATGCAATCATGGAAGCAAAACATGATGAAAAAAGTGGCACAAAAGTGGATACAACCATGGATGTAAAATTGGATACAAAATTGGATGCAAAAGTGGATGCAACAAAAGTAGATGCAAAACTAGATGCAAAAGTAGTCGTAACACCCAACGCAAAACCCGATGCAAAAGTGGATGCAAAAATGGATGCATAAAGGGATGCAATAACTGATGTAAAATTGGATGCAAACGTGGATGCAAAAGTTGAAGCAAAAGTAGGTGTAAAAGTAAGCACAAAAATGGGTGTGAATTGGGATGCGACAAAAGTAGATGCAAAAGTGGATGCAATAGTAGATGCAAAAAAAGACGTAAACATGGATGCAAAATAGGATGCAAAACTGGACAAAAAAATAGATGCAAAAGTGGGCAAAAAAATGGATGCAAAAGTGGAGGAAAAAATGGCTAAAACAAAACGAGATGCAAAACTAGACTCAAAACATGATGTAAACTTTGATGCAAAACTTGGTGCACAGAGGGATGCAAAAAAAGAAGCAGAAGTGGATGCAAAACTGGATGTAAAAAATGATGCAAAAGTGGATGAAAAAAAGGGCGTAAAAGTTGAGGCAAACATGGGCGTAAAAGGGGGTGCAACAAGAGTAGATGTACAAACTAGGCGCAAAATTAGGTGCAAAACTAGGCTCAAAACCTGTCGCAAAACCTGGCGCATAACCAAGTGCAAAACTCGGTGCAAATTATGCCACAATTTGCGCCAGATTTAGAGAAAGGACGCAAAAAACGCCTAAAATAGCACCAACCCGTGAAATTGTGCCATTTTGTCCAAAAATTGAAGAAAAATACACTAAAAGATGGTCTAGACGCAAAAAAGGATGCAAAAAGAGACGCTAAATCCAGTTTTTGTTGTAGTGCATTCACCACCCTGCTAAGTAGCCACCAAAACTTTGAAGAGCCAAACGCTGCCACACCGCTTTGATTATGTCATGCTGTTAAGGTTGCAAAGGGGAAACACACCACATCGATTTCTGAGGAAGCAGTTACAGCCTCTGTCACAACTCATCAAATAATTATTGGGGAAAAGTATTACATTGGTTTTTGAAGAGCCATTTTTTGATGAGGTATTCACTGACGTATTCCAGTCGATCTGATTGTTGAAGGGGAATTCATCATTCTTGTTGCAACTCATGAAAGGGAAAATAATTAATTAAATTCTGAACATACAATTTTGTGAAAGGTTAAGATAATTAATGAAGACCGACTGATCTCATGGTGTATAAATATGGATGTAATATTGATTTTCTAATATGAAGAAATAGATTGATACACAAAGTTGAAACTCTAAATTTTACTGTGTAATTTTATGTTTTACTATGTTTTAAGTTAGTAAGATCAGATTTATTTTGAAGTAATATTGATGAGAAATCAATTTTTATTTTATGTTTGTGTGGTTTATAGATTTAGTAGAATACTTGTGTTAAGCTTATGAATGCAGGAGTTATCTGAAAGTTGTTAAATAGTGAGCTACAACTTAGCTTCTATTGTTATGTAGATGACTGTTAGTTGTAACAGTCTTATAGATTGTTGTTATCTATAACAACTAGCTACAACATCAATTGAAGAGTACTATCAACTATAACACCCAGCTGTTATAGTTGTGTAAGTGTTAATTTGAGTTTGAAAGTGAAATTTTAAGTGTCACTAAAACAGAGAGTGGCACTCCCATGCCTTCCCTCAGTGAGGTCTCTATAATATTGGTCCAATCATGATGCATACACAATATTCCTAGGAATACTTGTAGTTACTAGATATATAAAGGATTATGGTGGGATTTCCTTTAAAAAAGATAATTCCACGAGAATTTATTATACTTTGTGAAAATTTGGGATGAAAAGGGTAAATATCCTTGAACATCTACCTTTGTGTGGACCGAATTGGATAGAAACATTGTGGCATACATTTGAAATCAACATGAATTCAATAGAAACAGCAATTGTCCACAATATAAAGTAATATCTTGATGAACCCTTGAGTAATGTTAGGGATATATATGAAACTCATGTCACTGGTCGAAAATCCTTGGATAATAGATATTTCGAATAAATAGCAATGGTTTGTTAAGACATGAATCGAAGCACACACCCATAATAATTTCGTCGAGTCGTATTAATATCATTTTATTCCAAATCATGGGATAATCAATCAATTTTTCATTAATTATATGGCCCTCCATGTTCTGATGAACACTAGTGGAGGGAATGTCCTTCACCTCTTGAATTATGTCAATCCTTAGATTCTGTTTTAGCTATAACAGTGGGATTTTCCTTAAATCAATTTAATAAGTTCTAAGTGGTACTTAGACGTTGAATAGATCGGTCTTCTCAGTACAAGTCTTCTATTAGCCACAAAAATCTTTAAAGGATGATTCCATCATATGATTCAGATCACTTCTCTGAATTTTTATGTGGTTTGACCCATGCCATATGATAAGAATCTAAAGAAAAGAGAATTTTTTTTTAATTTTCAATATTTCCCAAGGATTTATTTCATAATAATATTTTCTTACCCAGATTCATCTGGTTTCTCATAGTCTCTTGGGTTAACTACCTTTTGCAATATATATAGAACTCAATAGCTCATTTAGTATTCACAAATTTGGTAGTGTTGCTCTGATATAGAGTATGAGTTTGTAATTCTCGATTCTATTACAACATAGAAATTTGTATGCTCTACAACTAGGCTTAGTTCTATTAGATCACATTAAAATACTAGATCCGTAAGTTTGTTTATGAGTCTGTAAAAGAGTTTAGGATTATGCTCTCTCTCTTGGCTTAGTGTTATAATATGACATAAGAAACCAAGCCATATCATTTCACTCTATAATATTTTCACATGATAATATAATATCATTATCTTAGTTTCATGAATCATTGACTGAAATAAGTCCCGATGTTAGATAATTAATACCCTCAGTCAAGCTTTAGGACTAATTGCCAAAGGAATTTTAGTTGGTTGGAAGAAGCATGGATGGCTTAATATCCTCATTTGAAGGTGTGAGGAAATGTGTGGAGGTGTGTTTCAGGCGCTAAGAACCAGTTATGTTTGAATGGCGACAAAAAATAAGGCATTGGATGGGTATGTAGCATATATCATTACATGAGATTGCTTTGATATTATTTGTTATTGCAAGATTTCAAGTATTTGCTAAAATATAACGACATGAAAATTGCAACTTGATGGAAATGAACAATCCAATCTCATAGGAAACATGGATACTAAAATTATGAGGTATTGGAGTGGAATGCCCGATAATCATAAGGAAAAATATCCAAATCCTGTTAAATATGAAATGTAGAATTTTGCGTGATTATGAAAAATTTCATAGAGATTAGGTAAGTTATAAAATGGAAATATATTCAAGATAGTGACAAAGAAGTATGCAAAGAAAAATATTTTTCTCCCTTAACAAAGAACTTCCAAAAGTTCTTCACTAGTGCATTAAGTATGGATTCACTTGAAGAATATTCATTTGGAGAATTTCATGATATTATAAACAGTTGCATAGTTGATATCTTCACTAGAAGCATTGATGCTAAAGAAACTAGAGAATATCTCTTGGGAACCTAAGGTGTGTGTACACAAGTCAGAATTCCATAACCTAGGTATCCTAAAGAAAAGAAATATAAGAGAAGCTCACAACTTTATGAAAAAAAATAAAAAGAAAAGGGTAAAAATGAGATACTACAAATATATGTTTCTTGCAAGGTACAAAGATTACAAAAGAGAAAAAATCAAGAAGAATCCATGGAAAGGTAAAAGGTATGAAAAATGGTATTCAAGAAAACTGGCAAAAGCAATTATCAAAACGAGAAGTTGAGAGATGACTATGGAGGAAAATCAAGGTTGAAATATCCTCCAAACACAAATTGCTTTAATTTTGGACAAATAGGACATTATGCCAACAAATTTCCAAAAAAGAATGAGTCTTAGACTTCTAGACTAAACCCAAAATAGAAGCCAAATTTTGAAAATTATCTTACAGATGTGCAATATGTGTGAAAAGGGTCATAAAGAAACACGTCAACCTGATACTAGAGCCTTTGGACATGCATATGCAGTAGAATCTTCATCGAAAGAAGAAGTATGTTATTTAGACACTAACAATAGTGATGGAATTTATGTTGTATATAAAGTAGACATTAGCACTTATTTTGAGCAAATATTGATGTAAAGAAAGAACCATACTTGTCAGTGTCTCAACCCTCAAAATTTTAGCTGCTCAATAGAAGATGAATCTCTAACATCTTCTCCTAATGAATATGATGATGAAAAAATGGTAGCATATCTAGCATATGTAGAACCCAAGAAAGAAGCTAAATACTACCATATGGTAAGGTCAGGACCGCAAGCTTCTAATATGATGAAACTAAGTGAAGAAATGGAAGAAGGAAATGCAAAATAAATAATTAGAGAAACATTCTCTAATGCATTCCTACTTAAAAAAGAAGAAAATATGGAGTATAAAACACCAAAAGAGCTATCAAGGAGGAAAAACAAAAGTAACACAAGATCTACAAGGTCCAAGCATGAAGAACTTCCACAATTTTCATCTCCATGGAATTGATTTGCATATTCTTTTCCTTCTTATGGAAGGAGCATTGCACCTTTGCTAGAAACATAAAAGAAAAGATCAATAACTTTGCAAGAATTGGAAAAACAGAAGAACATGTTGAAGAAGGAAAGTATGGAGCTTAGAGATAGAATCACTCATCTAGAATGTTGGAGAAAATTAATTTTGGGCTCTCGCCACACTCACTCAGAGTCTGTAGATGTACAATAGTGTCATCAAATCTCTTAAGAGTATGGTGCACACTTCTTTGTATTTATTTAGTCTTGTTTTTGTAAAAGTGGTTAAGAGCACAAGCTTGTGGTTTTAAAATGTATTGAGAGTCCAATCTCTGTAAATGGTGAAAACTCCAAGTAAATTTCCAAGTCTATGTATGTTGTGGTAGTTTCCAATTTTGTTGGGTAATATATAATCCTATAATTTTTTATGTGTTTATTCTCAAAAATATTTATGCAACGTATCTTCTCCATAATTAATAATCCTTCATATTTCACTGTGTAAAAGTATAGTATCTCATTTTAATATTTTGGTATAACCCACTCATTATGCCGTTAGACATTTTTCTCTGAAGGCAAGTTTTGAATAGTAATGTACCTTTTTCATCGTCCCTCGGACGAATAAAAATATTCCATGGATTTTGCTAATAAAAAACTAATTTTAATATTACGTGTTACATAGGATTCATTATTCAAATTAAAAAGTGCCACATGTTTGGATTTTTGGTTTGTCAAAGTATCTCTCACAACCACACTTAGCAAGCGCTCTCGGCTCCTAAGGGCGACGTGCGGCACCATCTAGAAACCTCACAAGGTCTTGTCCAACTTAGTGTGCTTTAACAGACTATACCTAAACCAACCTATACAAGTAATGTTCTTACATTTTAACTCTTCAATAGTTTACTTAGTCTCATTAAGCGTTACTGACACCATTTACACTTAGCCAAAAACAAGAATGCAGCACCAAGGAAAAATACACAGAGATTAAAGATGTGGGGTTTCCCAACTGGAAGATCCCTCTAAGTTTTATTAAGAAATGAACAATTGTTACATCAACCAGCTGCTACACCAAAGAAGAATACAAGAATTTACAAAAAGTAAAAAAACTGTCTCGTTGCTAAAGACGCCCAGCCTCTTCTGTCCTCCTAACCGAGTGCGGACCTATTCGTTTTGTTTTCTTGATGACCAATTGCTTGATGACGAAATTCCTTAGCACTTCTTTACTCATAGGAATTTGTCGTTTGGATAGGCGCTCCTCTAAGTGGATCTTCCCTCTTATTTGTCGTTCGTGCCACCTCTTGTCGGCTTTCCCAAGTAACCTCCAACCACACCTGCCTTCTTTGTTCTTTTACGCGCCCCCATGCAAACACATCAAGGTTCGTGTTCCCACACCAAGGGTGGGTTGCACGCCCATCTTCGCTACCATCGCGCTCATTTTCTGAAGCGCTCTTCTGTTGCGTGCGTGCACTTGAGCGCCTTCTGTTGCGTGCGTGCACTTGAGCGCCTTCCCTTGCCGACGCCACCTTTTCCACTGCCTCGCTTCCATTTGTCTTTCCGAAGTGTTCTTCCAAGGCTCGTTTCTAAGTGCGCTCAACGCAGATGTTTCCTGCATGCTCCTTGGGAGCGCCCCCTGTCGTGGACTGTCTAACATATCGGCGAGCCACACTCTCTGTTCTGCCGATGGTGAGTGTAGGCGCTAGTCTTGGGGGTGCTCCACACTCTCGAGGCTCCTTGTCAGTGGTGAGTGTGGGAGCTTTCCCTTTTCCATGTGGGAACGCACCATGCTCTTGAACCGTCAAGTCCACGGCACCTTAACCAAGTGTGCTAACACTTAGAGTGCCCTGAAAAATGTGGTCGTGATAGTATCGACCATGAACAGGAAGGCAACCCTGCTGAATAAATGGGGGCGTGCTTACTGTTACTCCTACCTTATGGTCTTTGAGAGAAAAGAATGTTCCAGATGTGGTAGCAGTAGATGCACACATGAGTTCGTGCAGGGCGTCTCATTCTTCAACGGCCTTCAATGGCGTGTTCCTCCTGAAGTCTCTGTTAGGATTGAGAAAACAAATATATAATAATTTCGAATAATTTTTACCCAAAAAGAAATCACGTGTTCTTCATCTTCAACCCGCTAAAAAGGGATATCAAAGGAACGCCGAGAGCAGTAGTAGCAACAACGGCGGAAGTATAAGTAGCAGGTTTTCCTGTGTCCAGAAATTCTTTGAGGTTTTCTCAACGACCAGGATTAAGTCAAGCAGGCATGAAATGCATTGTGAAAGCGAATCATTTCTTGGCTCAGCTCCCAGACAAAAATCTCCATCAATATGACGTAAGCGAGCTTATCCTTTCCATAATTGGTATGTGATGGAGGTCATAGTTCGTGTTCCAAGACTCCACGAAAAAAAGAAGTAATAATCACTAGTGGGGTATTTGTTTTGCAGGTATGCATTACGCCAAAAGTAACATATAAAAGTGTGAACAGAGGTATCATGTGACAGCTGGTAAAAATGTATATAAATACTGAGTTGGGAAAGAGGGTTCCTGTGTATGATGGTCGAAAGAGTCTTTATACTATCGGTTTGTTTCCCTTCACGTCGAAAGAATTTACTATAGCTCTTGCAGGGGAGGATGATGGGATCGACACTCCAAGGTAAAATATCCCAAGAAAAAAGTATGCCCATATGGAGCACGCGCCTCTATATTTTCAAAATCTTATGTTTGAAGAGGCTGAAACTTGAAAATCCTAAATTCCATAGTGTTGGGGTTTTACGTTATGTCTGTATATTAATTATAATAGTTACTCCATGGAGTCTCTACCTGCATGACATTTATATTGATTTGACAAACAATATGGCATTACTTGAATATCAAAATGGGAGTAATGTTCTCAACATGGATATATTATTGAAATTGCAGTAGCTCACTTCCCAAATCCGTGTAATGTTCATTTTCTATCTATGGACACTACACTTATTATTAGGATTTACTCTGGTGCTTAGTTATATCTCATTTGTTTCAGTCATTGGTTGTTGTGGTAGCATTTTTTTTTTTTGAGGGGCGTTTCTAAAACAATGTAGCTATGATCATCGCCCCTTCGACAAATCAATGCTTGAAACGTGTCCTTTGTCTCACCCAACCAACATTCAACACGTGTCCACTATCCGACCCACCATGCCTGCCATGCATCTGCTTCGTTGTCCCTGTTCTAGAGTTTGGATTATTTTTGTTCTTTTCTCACTTAGGATTCCCTCCGCACTGATTTTCCTGCACGACCATTGATACCGTATTCCTGAATCTTGTTGTTATACTTATGGGAACATGACACGAATTTTCCGTGCGGAATATAGGAGAATTCATGTCTCTGTTCCGGTAAATCCTTGTAGCAATAAAGGCGCAAGGAAACCAAAATCCAATGAGGTACCATATTTGGGGACTCCAATGCATTCTACAACGCAAGAGGTAGACTCCATCTCTTCTGCAACAAAAAAGTTAACAAAAAGCGAAGCCAAAGAAGTGTTTCCACCAAAAACTTGGAAAGGGTAATTATAGATAAATTGGGAAAATTTTAACATACCCATGAACTACTCGTGTTTGTGGGTTTCCAGCTCCACTTGGTTGTTTGCATGTAAAATGGAGAGCAAGTGGGTTTCTAGCTCCACTTGGTTATTTGCATGTAAAATAGAGAGAAAATATCCCACATAGTCACTATTTTCTTGTAACTCTATCATGTGCCCACAATTTCTTCGCTCCCATAGATAATATGAGGGCATAAACCATCAAACTCCCCAACTACCATGGTTGCGTCAAAGTCTCCACCTGTCATTAATTCTAAAAGGAATTGCAGACTAAGTAACCTCACGAGGTAGAGATATTTATTATATATTTATATATATACCTGTTGTGAAATATGACTGAAGATTTTAGTATAAATTCAAACACTAGTTTCCATGTTCACTTTCAATTTATAACTCACGAATAATGTGTAAATTTATCGCTGACTAATAATAATGTGTGGTGTTAGTTTATAAATTGAAGTTGACTAACAATAATGTGTGGTTTTAGAATAAATTGAAGCTGACGAATTTGGAGCCGTGAATATACAATGAATATACATTGAAGCTAACATTAGAGGAGTTTTGAGGTATAAAATGGGCCTCCAAAGAAAAATAATAAAATAATAGTTAAAAAATAATATTTATTAATTTTGGAGGAAAAAAAAAAACTACTTTTGTGTTCGTATTTTCGACATATCTCATTGTGGTTTTACTCAAATGTCAATCGGAAGAGCTTGTTAGATGTGGAATTGGATTTTGCATCCAACGAGTATCCACACTGCATACTTTTGACAGACCAATGGAATTCAAGAACCAATAGAATTCCAATAAATTAAGTCAACCATAATGGTTGAATTGACATATTTATGACAAAAAAACTAATTTTTTTTTTTCGTATTTTCGACATATCTCTCATGTCATCATTACGTTTTTTCAGAGATTTCTTGTTTTTGGGGTAGCGGGGTCTATCAAAAGTATGCATCGTTGGCACTAGTTGGATGCGGAATCCAATTCCGCATCCGACGAGCTCTGCCAATCAAAATTTGAGTAAAAGCACAGGGAGATATGTCGAAAATACGAACAAAAAAAATGATTTTTTTGTCATAAATATGTCAATTCAACCATTATGGTTGACTTAATTTATTGGAATTCTATTGGTTCTTGAATTCCAACTCCTAAGAACTTATGGTTGGCACGTTTTTTTATAAGGCCCATTTAAACCCCAAATTTCCTCTAATCGACGAAAATTTGTGAAAATTTTAGTGTAAATTCATTGTTTGAACCATTCTATGTGGGTTGTTGTTATAAACCCACTTCTAACATACATTTCAATGACACATTTTCACCGAAGTATAAGTGATTACTTTTGTTGTAATTTCAACGAAATAAGAAACTTTACACTTTATGGTCGAAGCGCTTATAGCCTTTAGTTAAAAGAATTGCATTATAATGTAAAACGTTTTAAGTCTCTTTCTTTTTACTTCACGTTTTTAAGTTAGTGTGACTATCTCGAAGAGAAAGAATCAAGGAGCAGGAATAAGATAATAATGACATTAATATTTTATTTAAACATTTTATTTTTATTTTTAAATAATTTGTATAAAATTTCTCACTTTAGCCATTGTAACACCTTAAGTCATTTTTAAAATCATTTTTTAAAAATTCCTATGTAGGTAATTGCAACTTTTAAGTCACTATATATTGCCTCCTTTTTTAAATTCCTATGATGGTAATTGTAACTTTGTAACCTTTTAATTTACCATACATTGGGCCAAGTGGAAGTATAGTTCAAGTTAAAATAGTTTTTTAGACAATGGAAAGTGACTTAAAATTACTATTTGTTTTAAAGTCCACATGGTGTGGGTGTCGGTGTATATTTTTCAATATACTTGGTCTTGGTTTACCTTTTTCAATATAGTTGAACAATAAAGTTGCTTGATTCTTTGTTAATTTGGAACGAGGTCAATCATGCTTTTCCTCCTTTTCGGTAATGCATTGAACTACTAAGATATCATTTAACTTATTAAGATATCATATATCATTTATGTTATTAAGATATCATTTAAAATGTATTGTTACTTTCAAAGGAGTATTGATATTAAGATATTCATTTGGAAGTGTTTTGACTTTTGGTGATGTATATTTAAGTAAAAGGTTTAAGTAAAATGTTTATAGGTAGCATTTTGTGAGTTATTTTTTTGGGTAGGCGTTTATCTCTATGCAACTTATTTATTTAATTTTATTTCTTTAGGAGTTAGAGATATTGAAATGTTCTTTACAAAGGGTGAGATTCTACCATATTAATGAGAACAAAAAGTAAAATAATTTGAGTTCCTATTGCTAGCTAGCATTAAATCGACAATTTGACTTTTTGGATAGTCACTTGTGAGTTGGCCATTGAATTATCACTCAACAAACCAATTATATATTTTGTGTGTAGGATGAGTGAGCAATATTTTAATATTATCCTTAGGGTTCGGATTCCACCATCATGATGAGAAGAAGAAAGAGAAAAAATTGAGTTCCATTTTTCTTGATGTTCCTATTTTTTTATATGCTACTTTTCTTTATATGCCTATCTCACTTTGAGATTTCAATTTAGTTTCTTAGTTAAGGAGACATTTGCATATGTAAAAATTCTTGAGCTCTATTCTCACTTGAAGTTGTGACATAATTAAGATGTCAAAGTTTCATTCTTGCTTTGCATTTCATGTGTTTCAGTCGGTGGTTGTTGTGGTAACATTTGTTCTTAATAATAAATTGTAATTATGTTCTTCTTTGAACAATCTCCTTTGAACAAATAGATAGTGTGTGGTCGTGGAATCCCAAGGGTTTTAAATGGTTTTCCCATGTTAGAGTATTTTTTAGAGCAATCTTCCTAATAATATGCATATAAATTTCCTCAACTTGTCTTTCTCAGTATTTCCCAACTGACATTGCAGATAACACATATTTTCAGATAAAGTCCAAGGAATTTAGCATGAATGTGAATAGTTGTTTTCAAATGTATCATTATGTGTACCAACTTATAAGGTAATGGATTCAAATGAATTTTTAAGTTTTTCATATTTATTGTGGTATAGAATTTTTAAAATAGATTATTATATATTTATAAAATTTGAAATATGATATTACGATAAATATTAAAATGTAGCTTTCTTATTTAAAATATTTACTTTTTATAATTTGTTTAATTGTTAATTTATCTAATTTAAAAATCCATAAATATAAAAAACAATAAATAATTTATAATTATGTATTTAAAATTAAATTTTTCAAATTCAATCTTAATTACTAAGAAATATCTTTAAATAATATAAATTTTAAATTAATTTTAACTATATTTTATCTTTTTATTATTAAGCTTAAGAAAACATTCTTCCTCAAAATAAAATTTATACTTATTTCATTTTAATTTATTTTCTATATATTTTTAAAATTAATTTTAAATACATTTAGTTGTTTTATTAGTATTTTTTTTAACAATTCTCTCTTCACATTTTATTATTAATTACACAAAAATACACATTAATAATTGATTAATCTAGAGTATATATCATGTTTTACTCTTATTGTTTTTGTTATTATTATTTAGTATTTCATATCTTGCACTTAAACTTAGGAAAATATTATATTCAAATAGTTGAATTAATAGTAAATGTCAAATTTTTCCATGAGTGTTAGAGCAATTGGTAATGAGTACTTGAGATGATAAGTTGTAAATGGAAAGTTTGGTGTTCAATCCTCTCTCGGTACAAACTTAAAAAAATTTGTGAAATGTGAAATTTAATATATTATTTAATCCTTGCCCACATGGTATATGATAGATGGTGAGTGCGTGTGTGGTTAAGGAACTCCTTAACTAAAAAACTCTGTGGGTTCTTACAAAAATATATATTATTTAATCCATTTAATATATAAAATTCTATATATATGCTTTTAATTAAACATTTATTGATTAATTTAGTGTGATAATATTAGTTTATTCTTTTAAATATCATCTTAAAATGTTTTAGCATCTAAATTATATATATAGGGTTGATGATTAGGTACTTTGGGATATAACATAATCACTTTATGGAAACTTTATTGATAATCAAGATAATATCTACAATTCTATTAGATACTGCTAATAAGGTGAAATAATATTGGCATACAACTGTAAAGTGGTTTTAATTGATTTAAAACTCATATTTCACAAAGAAATAAGCTAATAATCTCAAACTTAAAAACACCATTGATTAATTGTTATATATGGCTTAGGTTTTATCTTCTCACATATCTTATAATTATTATATCAACTCAAGTTTTTTCTTTTCTAATTTTAGTTTCACCACATGATATTTTTATAGAGTCTCCTTTCACCATCAAGGGAAATTATCAATATATTCTCATTTTAATATTGTTCATAATTCCTTGTATTTAATACTTTTGATTCATATATCCTTACATTTAACAATTTACTACATCTATGAATATAAAATCTAAGCAATTCTACAAAAAAAATGTAGGATTTAGAAACTTCAAAAGAAGTCCATTCATTTGATTGACTTCAAATTGTTTTGATTCATTTAAGTGTCTTTCAATATTCAAATGAATACAATCCTTTTTATATTCTAATGTTTACGTCAAATGTGTTTTTCTATCTAAGGGTGCTTTTGAAAAAACTATTCTAGATTCCATATTCGTCATCGTCCTTGTAACAAATAAGAATGTGCCACACATCTCCAAAATTGTTAATTTGTTTATGGGAACTTTTGGCACTTGGTCTTTAGTTACGACTAACCCAGTTGGGAACTCCTCGCACTTGGTCCCATGCCTTGTCGCCAACCACATGTCGAAGCCCATGATCGGGATAGATATAAGAAATACAAGAAAATTTGAGACCCTGACATGTTGTTACTGCTCCTCAACATATTGTTTCGCCAATCCCAACAACAAAAAACATAGGACCTAATTATACAAAGAAAACCTTGCCCTCGATCAGTTACAGTGCACTTTACAGAAACCTTACCAAGAAACTATGAAACTATGCATCCTATTGAAAAAGCCATTGTGTGCTATCCTTGAATTTCTTTACGATAAATGTGTGACAATGCATATGTTTGAGATCCCAAATAAATGTTCAAATAGTTGAAACAATGATCCTATGTGTCGTTTACATAAAACCACCTACCTTCAAAGAGCTATTGATTAGCTTATTCCTCAAAGGGGATGTTCCTATCATTCAGTGGAAAGGGATGATTCGTTTTCTTCGGTAGTATTGTTTAGGAGAATCATATTTGAAAGTTGGTGTGGGTAATCATGCCCCAATTTAGAATCTGGTACCAACCCATCCTATTTTAATTCTATAAGATTCAAACCAAGAACAGACCTCTTATGTCAAATATGGTTCAACTAGCATGCATGAGCCCCAGATATCTGCACGGTCCATATTCCCTACTTCTTCATGCGGGCTTGTTATTTATTATGCAGTAAGGGAAATAGTTATTCCCTAACATCCACAGTTCGATTCCCATGGTCTTGATGGATCGCCTCCCAAAAAAAATCTCTATAATGACCACTATGTGAATGATAAGAAATTTTCTATTGTAGTCCCTTGATGACTCTCAAGTTGGTTTTAGTGATATAAAGTGGTTATCCCATGTCTAGCTCACTAGTGTTGGCCATAATGCTCTCGTCAAGTTCATGGAAGCGTCATTGAAATCTCCCTTGGCCAATATGTTGGTGCCCACAATGAATACAATGCATACATGCATACAAGAGCAATGGCACAACAAATTCCCTTCCTTGGGACAATCATGGTGTCGTACATTGTGTACACCAATCTGAATGTCATTACGATGTTGAACACCAATGCGTTTCTCACTCTCATGGAAGAAGATGAAATAAAAATCAGATAAGTTTCAAAGTTCTCCCATCCCTTTGTCAAGACAAGAGTCAAAATTTTCTTATCCCTCTTCATAATGACAAACCCTAAATTATAGTGCTTCTTCATGGGCTGGTGCAAGCTAATGTTAGTCACTTATGATGCGTTCGTTGCAATGGAATTCTAGAAAAACATAAATTTGAACGTCAAAAATCAATATTAGAGATAACTACACAATTTTTTGAAATATGGTGTAAGAATATGAAACGTGGAAAATCGTATTACCTTCCGGAATATATAACTTTTATTTATGGAAACTGAGTATAAATTCCCAAAAAAGTGGTTCTTCTAAGGTTGGTATCTTTTTTTTCCCCAAAAAATAATGAATATGTTTGTGTTGGTCCACACGTTTGGTATGCAAATGGTGATTTTTTTTGAAAAATATTATATG
>LPNX010216435.1:459489-466989 GCA_001517045.1 Pseudotsuga menziesii | reverse complement strand
CTCCTCTTCATGCTACATTTATCATAAAATGCCTTTGATCTTGAAAGGGATGCCTCTACCTTAATGATTTCTCCTTCCTTCAGGGTATTTTCAACCTCCTCATTATGTAATTAGTCAATTTCTTCTCTTCTTTTTTTCTTTGACTAGGGGAATCGACAACTTGGGATGGGCTGGTGCTCGCATGACACGGGGTCCAGGGATCCAATCCCGCTACCACTATAGCCCTAGGTGCAACCACAGGGCCCAAACCATGGCGCACAGGTAAATTTGGGTGGGATTTGAACACAAGACCTTCCATTTACAAACAATTCCACTTTACCACTTACTCTGTCCCCCCATGGGATAATTTGTTCTCTTTAGTTAGTGTAAACTTAATGAGTGTAATTTATTCAATTTATTCCCAAGACATCCAAACACCAACTTTTGTCTTCCCTCACAACTAATCTGGCATATTAAGTGTAATGTCATCTCATCCAAAGGTGTTTTATATGAAGAATATTTCTTCTCAAATATTACCTGCAAACATGACTCTCTTTACTTGAATCAAAGAGAGTATAGAAATGAAAATTTAGTTCGAACATAAAGAGAAACCTTTAATCAACGTTTATGTATCAATGCCAATAATTACCATACTAACATATCTATAATTTAGTTAATTATGTTGGAACGTGTCACGTTTCTTGTATAATAGAACTAATACCTTATTTGTTGCTTCTTATGCAAGGGTAGACCTCATAGTTTTAATAAAGAAACTTTTGGATATGGGAAACTCACATAACAGAGTAAGAAAAACTAGAAGTAATATTCCCATTGAAAAGGAAAATGAGGTAAGAGAAAAGGCCAAGTTGGAAATGGATAGATTGAGACATGGTCCAAACAATTCCACTGATACAATGACCAATCCTAACACATTTGATGAAAAAAAAACCTCTAGTTCAGAACCACAGGTGAAGTGGTTGTGCCCAATGGACCAAACTCAAATTCCAACATCAACACAGTCTCTAACCAACAATCCATCAATGAGACATGTTGAAGCTCTTGAACAGATAGGTATATTGAGAGACAATGAGTATCAAGTGTTGGACGTAGGAGCAGGGATTAATTTTCAATCTCTCCAACAAGACCACAACCATGTCAAGAACACTCCCAATATGGACCAACATGTAAATCGAGCACCACAACAAAGAAGATCTGGGATTCATAGCTCATGTCCACCTTCCCTACCTCAACTGTCTAGTGCAAGAAAAAGGACTCCTAGATGTATCCATGTGGATGAAAGTTGTATGACATGCCTTGAAGGTAAGTTTCCCAAACTCACTATCGATTGGAAATTTAGCAAATTAATGAAGGAATATTTTGAATCCAAAGGAAATGTAGGTAAATGCCAATTATTACTATGTGTATTATACTAAAATTGTTTAGTTGTTGTTAGGAGAACTCTGGGCATAAACATGGTTATAAGTTTACAGGCTAACAATAATATTGTTAGAAATCTCCAAACTACTTCTTATGGGATTGGGAAGATGTATAGTACTAAATATCTTTATGCGACTCATCATGTGTTATGAGAACCAGTTGCAAGCCATTCCACAAAGAAACATCGACTCCTTTCACACACTTCTCACATACTTAAATTAAATAGAAAAATTGTTAATAAGTACTATGTTATAAGAGAAAATATTCAGACTCCAGGTGGAAAATATTGTTGGGATTTTGTCAATAGGTTGCGTCGTTGAGATATGAAGCTAATTGATGTTGTTAAGGATTTAGCACAAAATTTCTTGTATGATCATACTAGGCCTTCATCTAACCAAAGAGATGTGCTAAATATGAGAAAAGGTTCTACGAAATGTGAACCCCACGTCAAACACTTCCTTGACACTACACAGATTGAACTCTATGAGAGATTCAGGAATGAACACACACAATTGAACTTGGGCCAAAGGTCCTTTGAGAAATGTAAAACATGGTAAGTTCGTATATGCATTGATCGTAGCACATGCTATTGTAGATACCATGTAGAATATGAATATTTTTATGACATGTATAAACATATTATTTGATATTTGCATACTAACATTGAGCAGGGATGCAAAGAATCTGTAATACCACCGAATTCATTGAGATATTTTATTCGTAGCATCATGTTTCCAACGCATGAAGGAAACAAATACTATGGAAAATAATGTCTATATGGGAATTGTTCCAGGTGCAGTGGGTTTTCTATTTTGAATCGTTGCATTCATGGAAGTGATGAGCATCAAGTTGACAGTATGATCGTGGAGATGCTAAGCTTCTAGTATATAACATATCAATCATATAGTGCAAAAAAAAGTAAAAATATTGCATTGGTGAAGTCACAGGTGCAAATGATTATTGCATGTTTTTTTCTTACATGTTCAGTTTCTACATATACGTTCTTTAAATGTTACATTCTAATACAACCCTTGTTTTCATGGAAACATGTACGGGTATGTGATTTTTTGACGAATTTATACAAGAAAACTAAGCAGTATGTTTAGCACATGCATGTAGCGCGATGGTAGGATGAGCCATACAGAAAATGCATGGACAAGTTTCCCATTGGGACCATATTTTTAATTGTGTATTTAGTAGAAAAATACACCCTTTAGCCACAAAATGAAATTCAGAGTCAATACTACCATTTTGACCAAGTCAGCATCATGGTACATATTACCTATAGGCATGTCCCTAAGAGAAGAATTAACAACATGATGATACAGAAGGAGACAAACTTTTACATAATTGATGACATATTACATGATCTACATTATGTGCAACATTTTTTTCAAAGTTTCTATGATCATCTAAAGGAGGGAGATATACAGATGGATCAACATTGGATATGGTGATATGGTTGTGCGGGCCAGTTCAAAAATTCCAGAGTCTTCCAATGGATGAGTAGGTTGCATAATAATTACAATGTGCCCCATATATGGAACTACTTTGAGACCGGGCATGACAAAGATGAGCATGATGGGGCTGGTGCATGCATCAAGACAAAACTATGAAGGGAGGAGATGAGGTTTACTAGAAACCCCCATATCAAATATCCATAATCCATAGTTTAATGGTTCTCCTGTAGTTTTATTTTGGCATGGCTTCCATGGGAAAGTCACCCCTGGCCGCTCGACACGGGGTTTTGCAGGGCCCATGCACCATTGGCTGGGTTGCATGGACCCCATTTTCATGCAACTTTCAACTCGACATAACTCAGCAACCAGAGGTTGGATCAACAAACCGTCAACTTTGTTGTTCTCTTAGCATGCCATTACCTCTAGTGGACCCTCTCCATCGCATTTTCAAGGCCCAGTGACTTCATTGTGCATCACTTTCATAAACTAGAGTTTTTCTCAGTTTCCTTCAATGCAACTCTTGCATTGGTGGGTCAACTATGCAAAAAACTCCACCATGCCAGTATTGGTAGTGTTCTGATATCAAAATTTCCCATACACACTTTCTGGATCCAATGACATGCAATCTTGTTGCTCTGTTAGGTTTTTCACTCTCGGACCGAGAGTCACCAAGTATCCCTGAACGACATTTTCATGAGACTTTCAACTCAACATAGCTTGACAACCATTGGTCTCCTATAATTCCATTACCTCTTGGAGTTCCTTTCCACCATGTTTGCATGGCCCAGTAACTTCATTGTGCATCAGTTTCATAAAATAGGGTTTTGCTCAGTTTCCTTCAACGCAACTATCACATTGGTGGGTTAACTCCGCAAAACCCTCCACAATGCCAGTATTTATAGTGTTCCCATATCATCATTTCCTATACACACTTTCCATAGCGAACTACATGCAATCTTGCTGGTCCATTTGTTTTTTCGCTCTCGGACCGAGAGTCACCAAGTGTCCCTGAACGACATTTTCGTGCGACTTTCCACTTGACATAACTCGAAAACCAAAGGTCGGATCGATGAACCATCGACTTCATTGGTCTCCTCGCATGCCATTACCTAGAAACCAATAGACCATATACCTAGAATCTATGTACCTACACTGCAATAAATAAACTAGAGTTTCATGAATTACAAGTAGAAACACATTATTGTATGAATTAGAAGTAAGAACTCATACATGAATTACAAGTATATATCCAATTAGGGTTTAATGGATTGAAAGAATTTACCATACATAAATATGATGTATTATTTTAGTCTCTCTTATGTAGAACCACTTAGACCATATACCTAATCTATAAGAGAAAATAACAAAAAAACTACGGTTTCACAAACTACAAACCATAAACCTAAAAACTAGCATTTATATATTTACACATATAACTATAGTCTAGGGTTTTATGAAGTAGAAATTCACATACATAGAGATCATGTGCTATGTTAGTCTCCCTTATGTAGAAATGCTTAAACCATATACGTAAGCTACATGCACAAATAGAAAAAAAAGCTGGGGTTTCATGAACTACAAACCATAAACCTAAAAAATAAGGATTGCAAATTTACACATACATCTACAAACTAGGACAATATACGTACATAAATAAAATTAGACCATATACCTGATCTATAAGAACAAATTTCAAGAAAGATATGGTTTCTTGAACTACAAACCACAAACTTAAAAGCTAGGGTCCACAAAATTAGACATAGAAATACAAACTAGGGTTTATGAACTCATGAGGTTTATATCATTATGTTTGTTAGTCTCACTCAACTAGAAACTAGTAGACCATATACCTAGAAGATATGTACCTGCACTACAACATAGCTAGGGTTTCATGAACTACAAACCACAAACCTAAAAACTACGGTTCACATATTTTAGACATAGAACTAAAAATCAAGGTTTATGAACTCAATAGGTTTAGATAATTAGATTTGTTAGTGTCACTCAACTAGAAACCAATATACCATATACCTAGAAGTTATGTACCTTCACTTAAAAAAATAAACTAAGGCTTTATGGATTACAAGTATAAATAAATAGTTGTATGAAATAGAAGTAGAGACACATACATGGATTACAAGTATCAATCTAATCTGGGTTTCATGAATTGAAAGAAATTCAAATACATAGAGATCAAATTCTATGTTAGTCTCTCTTGTTTATATACACTTAGACCATATGCCTAATATACAAGAACAAATAGAAAAATATATAGTGTTTCATGAACTACAAACCACAAACCTAAAAAATAGTGTTTACACATTTACATATACAACTACAAACTAAAGTTTTATGAAGTCATTGGGTTTATATAATTAGATTTGTTGGTATCACTTAACTAGAAACCAATATGCCATATACCTATAATATATGT
This sequence comes from Pseudotsuga menziesii, assembly GCA_001517045.1. Lineage (NCBI taxonomy): Eukaryota > Viridiplantae > Streptophyta > Pinopsida > Pinales > Pinaceae > Pseudotsuga > Pseudotsuga menziesii. Next base: position 461,679 of record LPNX010216435.1, on the reverse strand, counting down.
AGCTATAATAGACCATATACCTAGAATATATGCTTGCAAGGAAATAACCATAATGAATATTTCTTATGAAAGAGGGGGTTCAAACACTATAGGATGGTTCAATATTTTATTTAATGGAAATAAATGTAAGCCTTATGAACTGTAGGAAATAACCTATTGAGTTCATAAACCTTGATTTTTAGTTCTATGTCTAAAATATGTGAACTGTAGTTTTTAGGTTTGTGGTTTGTAGTTCATGAAACCCTAGCTATGTTGTAGTGCAGGTACATATCTTCTAGGTATATGGTCTACTAGTTTCTAGTTGAGTGAGACTAACAAACATAATGATATAAACCTCATGAGTTCATAAACCCTAGTTTGTATTTCTATGTCTAAATACAGTCATGTAATCCAACTACAGTCATGTTCAATATGATTCTTGTCTCATCAATACTAAGAAATTTTGAGTCAATCAAATGTTAAGAGAAGATCATTCCAATATCAATTTCTAGCTTGCAAAATGAGACAATAATTACTATGTAAATACCAAAAGAAAACAAGTGCTTTCTATTCCAATTTGGACAATGAATAAGAATGTCAAACCGATGATAACTTTCAGCCAAGTATGACTGTTCCAACATGTTACTTCCATTCAAAGTAAAGATGCAATAGCTATGTCAGTTTTAAGTTTGCAATTAGGAAGACAATTATTAGGTAAATACAAGTGGACTAAAAGTATTGTCAATTCCAACTTGGTCAATGAATGGGACGGTCAAACTAAATGTATTTTCTAGCCAAGACAAATTTTAATATGACTATCCCAAATAGTAATTTCCACTCAAGCCAAGAGTGCCAACAAGTACGTATATGATAGTCCTCAACAAACATGGTATCTTATACATGTTTTTTAGAGGTCTTTTTGGTATTTTAATAGTGAAAGTGCACTTGTAGATCACTTTCAAAACTTGTTATGTATGGATGGAAATGTCAATGATATACAGAGTCCTCTAGGACAGTGTACACAGTCCTATATGACTATGTATCTATCACAAAGGAAGGTAACGTTGAGGGGAAAGAGGGTAGGTTTTAGTATGCTGGTTCAATAGGAGTTACGGATCAACAAAAGGCTAGATGACATTCTTCATGAAATTCACCTTGAGGAGCAAAGAAAGTATTTAACTTTGTAGCATTTGTGAGAGAAGAAGGATAGGGGTTGTGGCATTTGAGAAACCGTAAGGTTACTTAGTTTGCTTGTTCTGGAGGAGAGAGAAGGAAACAATCTTACACACTCATGGAATTAGTGGCCAACTTTACTTAGAATTGGTTCTTATCTAAGAGTTGTTGGTAACTAGGGTTTCAGAGATCTTGCTTTGTAGAGTCCTAGGAGGGATTCTAAGGCTAGAGAAGGAGTTTTGAAAGGGGGCCAAGGTTTGATCCTATAGGCCGAGGATAGGAGTATGCGATTCCAAGCTTAGGGTTAGGAAATGAGGGAGGAGAGGTGGAAAGGTAAGAGAGTAGGTTAGGAGATGGAGAACAAAGGAAGGGTTTGGAAGGTTAGAAAGATAGGGTTTTAGGTTAGGTATCTTGTTAGGTCTAGGTCCTTAGTGTTTAGGTTTGCAATAACAAGGCAAAAGCTACGTATGACAAGCCGAGACAACAAAAAGAAGGGCTGAGAGGTGAAGGGAGGCTTGGAAAACTATAAAAAGATCTCGATAAAATTATTTGGTAGCAAGAGGAATACTTCATGGGAAAATTCGCTAGATTGAAAAAATATTTTCACTACGATATACAAGATCACGTATTTGGTATTTAAAATTATCATTGCTATTGTACACATTATGCAGTTGTGTATTTTTTTTGTCAACTAACCTACAGTGTTAAACTTTTTATGCATTTTATTGTGAACTTACAGACTTTATTGCTTTGTCAACAATAAGTATTGCAAGCGCATCAACTGCAATCTACTACTACATTCGACATAATGTATGCAAATATGTAATCAAAGGCAAAGTAATATAATGAAGTGAAAAATGATATATTCATCTACACAAATTTCCAATCATATACAATAGTAGTGAAAAGTGGAACATCGTTACCAATGTCTATACATTGGAAACTCGTGCCCTATACAAAATATGGCAACTCAATCCCTATACAAAATGTTAGGTATAACTCCCGATTTTTATTGATTATTCAAATGAAAATGCCTGT
>LPNX010216435.1:369287-454723 GCA_001517045.1 Pseudotsuga menziesii | reverse complement strand
GAGTCGCTGAATACAATGCTTACATCAAGAATATAACGCATATGGCAGGAGGGACGAGTAGAGGGCAGACGGGCAATGAGCAGCAGCTCTGAAACAAAAGGACGAAGGGCAGAATGTAGGTCTGGCACCCAGACTGCCAAGACTGACAAGCATACAGGAAGGAGTTATGCTCTAATACCAGATGTTAGGTATAACTCCCGATTTTTATTGATTATTCAAATGCAAATGCCTGTATTTATACATTTCATGAGGCGGTTGATTACCAGCCCCTTCGCCTTCCTAGCTATTCATATTCCTATTATTTATTTACAATAATCCTGACGGATTATTCTAACACAAAATATGGAAAATCATGCCAAAATACCACATCATGGCTAGTGTACATAGGAGGTTCTCTCAATCCTCCTGTCCACCCTCGGAGCTCCCAGGTGCACATCCAAAATCAATCTTCCTCTTCTTTGATTTAGAAGAAGCTCGGTCCCTCTGGCCGCTTCGACCACCTCCCCTTGGGCTTTGAAATGACAAAAATCAAATGTCGATTCATAAGCAAATTATGCAAGTATAAAACATAATTTAAAAATCAAAATTAAGTTTTCAAAGCTTAAATAGCTCACCTCAGACGAGACCATAAGTGGTGAGCGGGCTACCCTCCTCTGTCATCCCAGTCTCTCGGCAATGGCACCCTGCAAAATTTAAACAGTAAGATAACTCATTCAATTTACTGACTTTGTTAATTTTTGTCAATATTGCACGATATTTTCATAAACTAATCAATATCACCATGAACACAACAGGTTGGTCCTTGGGTTTGGCAGGTGGAGCAGTTGGCTGGTCCTTTGGAGTGACAAGTGGAGCAGTGGGCTGGAGAACCTGCTCTGATGCTAGGGTAGATGACATAGTGGAGGATGTAGCCACATTGATGTTAGATACAAAACTAGGGGGCACGATGAGAGGGCATGGAATGGAGTGGGCGAAGTGATGTTGTATGGTAATAAACCCCAACTAGTTGTAGAATTGAATGGGCCATCTTGGAAGGAAAAAAGAGGGTGGTGGGGGAATATGGGGGAGGGGGATGAGATCTGGATAGATGGTGTATCATGGTTGAAGGTGGGAGGATGGAAACATGGGAAATCACAATGGAGGGGGTGGATGGGTGGAGCGGGGNGGGAGCTAAAAGGAAGTGTGGTGGTGGATGGGAGGCAAGGTATGGATGGAACAGGGTGGGGGGGGTGATGCAGGGAAAGAGACATGTATGCCAATGACTACACCTGGCTTATATAGTGGGACAAGGAAGTTAGTGGAGAGATAGTGAAAAAAACGTTCTTATGTACTCGGATCTGCATACATATTCATGCCCTCGTATATTACGACATAAAAAATATAACTATACAAAGATAATCCATCAAAACTGAAATTAAATTTATACTTTATTACACGATACCTGTACACGAGGGGATCTGTTGATCCCTGACAGGGATGGCTGGTCACTTACTCCTACAGACACCTGTGCAAACAAAAAAATATTCAGATTCAATTACTAAATATTTAGTAAATTGGACAACAATATTAAGTAATAACATTACATTTCATTACTGAAAGAAAACTACCTGTGTGTATGGTGCCGCGATGTCCTTTGCAGCTTCCATGGCTCCATCCAGGTTGAAGGAACGAATGTCCTTCCACCCTAATGTTGGAGACTTAATACTGAATAGTTGTACATTAAAACAAATCAAGTCATCAACATCTGATTCTAAGATAAATTTATTAGAAATTATGAGATTGCATAATGTATAACAATACTTGAACATTAAATAAAACAATAATTAAGTTGTTGTAGGTAGTTCTCTGTGGCATTCTTCTGGATGGGAATATGGCATGGATTTCCATAGTGAGAACAATGAGTTGGATGGATCATCCTCGCTACCAGTTGTCGCTGCTCTCCCTCGCCCACGACTAGTAGTTCATGCAGAAGTGTGTCTCTCAAGGTGGTCTTTCTCGCTCTGTGAGGACATAGCCAAAAATATGGTATGCCTGAGAAGGTATTGTGTGGCATGTATAACGGACTCATGGATCTCATCTAACCCATTACCTAACCCACGATGTCGAGGAAGTGGGTTTTTCTCTCGCCTAGGTGCAGGAGGTCCTCTAAGTGGGTTTAAGAGGGCATGAGGTTAATCTTGGTCTAAGCCAAAACCAATGTTGTGGAACTCGATGATGTCGAAGTAGTTCACATGGAACCCTAACACAAACTCGACTCACAGTTTCCTGAGAAAATATGGTGGGACCTCGACATTGTTGCATGGAGGGTTGTCAAAAACCAAGAACCATCTCTTCCTCCAATTTTCTCTCCATGGCTAGTAATTACACCAGTCCATGCAAACTTGCCTTTTCCACACATCTAAAAGCTGTCATGTTCTCAGATCTTCAAATTTTCTCCATAGTTGGGATTTTGTGATATTCGGGTTTTTTATATCTTCTTTGGACATACGAGTAGCATAATGTTCTCTCATTCGATCCCTAGATTGGCTCAAATTGGTTATCTGACTCTGGGAAATGTTGATAGACTCAATTATGTTTTGTAGTGATGTGGCGAGGGAAACCTGAGAGGGTTCCTTGGTGTTCTTTAGTTCATCAGTCAATATCCTTAACTAGTTTAATCCCCATGTAATTCATCTTCGGGGTTTTCTGGTGGTTCACCAAATCCATCTTCGGGGTTTTCTTCATTTAATTCAAGGTTTATTGGGTCCTTTGATTGGTTTGTTTCACTCCTTTCTTGGGATAATTCATTCCTCTTTGTCATTATGGTAGAGGTAATGTATATGCAATATCAAGTTTGTTCCATTTCAATTCATTTGCAATTTTTTTTAATTTTATATTTTATTTGAAAAAAAATGAAAAACATTAAAAAAAACCAGCAAATTGCAAATACTAATCCACCTACCATATTCTACTGGTTGTAGGTGTCGTTTTGGGGTGGTTAGACACTTGTTTTGGGCTCCGTGGGTGTCATTTTGGTTCTGTGGGTGTCGTTTATGAGTAGCTTGCGCGCTCGCAGGTTGTGAGTGGAATAAACTGTTCACTGTTTGTTTTTTTATAAAAAACATAGGTGCACGTGCACGTGCTTAACCCGTATGCACTAAAACACGTGTGCCATACACGCGTGCGTGTTCTCAGGGGTGCATACGCACTCCTATTGTCCACATTGGCAAGCCGGCGTGGAGGTTTTCCATTGGGGAAACAGAAACGTGTGTGCGTGTCCAAGTGTGCGTCCACGTTCCTATTTTTTTCTGCAAGCGCACTCCCATTGCATCATAATTGGGTAGCATCTTCTTGTGGGAACCCTCATAATGAAAAACCTTGGATTCTAGTGCACATAAAGAGGACACAAAGAAAATTCTAGCGCATAATAAAAAAACCATAGAGGTGACTTGAGATAAAACCTCAACTTCATATATATGCAACGACATTGTACGATTGCCACCCCAAATTCAGAGAGACCACATAGACAAACAATGTAACGACTAAAGCGACATAAAACAAGTAAAACTAGTGATGTACCGCTAGTTATAATATAGTAAAGTAGAAAATTCCCATTAAATTGTCCGATTAGAATGAATGAGTGAAAGTTACTTTAATGAAAGGTAAAATAAAAATCAGCCTTTGAAATGAATTATATATTTCAATATACTAATATAACCCTTGTATATTATAACAAAGGAAGATGAGCTTATAAACTTAAGCCTCTTGATTTTAATCCTTTCCATCTTAATGCTATACTACATCTAAGGTGACTTCAAATTGATGATATAATGATAATAATAAAAAAACAAATTTATGATAAAAAACTTAATTTATTGGATTTGAATATAAATCATAATTCAAATTTTTTATTACAACAACATTGAATTTTTATATGAATATAAATCATAATTCATTTTTTTTTATTGCATCCACATTGAATTTTTATTCTAATCATTTCTCAAAGAAGCAAATTAATATCGGGAACTCATTAATCAATTTTCAAGGAAGCAAATCCATATCATAAACTCAAGAGAAATACTTTCTACGTTGGGGTAAAATAAGTTGCTCTAACGACTGAACACATATGCTAAATCAATAACCGTAGATAATTCTCGTGGTGTGGGAAGGATACAACCCTACACTTTGACGGGGTTTAGAATTTTTAGGTTGGTATTCCCGCTCGTTTAAGTCATGATCTTAAACGTTGTAAGTCGGTGTATAGCCTTATAGCGCGTTCATTCACGGCTTTGAATACTTAAAACCAATAGCGCGTTTATTACCATTGCCTGTTCGATCAGAGTGCTCCTTATTTCATTTGTTTTACTTCGATCTATATAGTGAGTTTCCATAAGAAGAGATCAAGAGAACGAGTAACCAGAATAGGCCCATCTGGGTTTTTCCTCCCACATCCACCGCTATCCTATCTCTCGCGCTCCTATTCATGAGAAATCGAAGAATAATAGCCCAAGAAGAGATGAAGGCGGAGGATCAACCAGAAATAACCCAAGAAGAGATGGAGGCGGACGATGGACCTGAAATAACCCAAGAAGAGATGAACGAGGAGGACAAAGCAGAAGCCGCCATTGCTGAAGCTAAAGCTCTCATGCTATTTCGGCCATCCACGTCTAAACCAGGTATATCTTCTCCATCCAGTAATCTTGGGAGCCTTGTTGACATTCTTGGCCTTGGTCCACTCTCTGATACAGATGTGGAGGCCATTGACGACAATAATAGAGAAACCTTTATGAGAATCCACAATAAAGCTCTGGAGAAATTCTCTAGAATCGCGACTGGAGAATATTGCTGTATGTCTGATAGATCTGAGGAATTCCATGGTGTTCAAAACCAGGACAAGCATTCAGGACGAAGGCGTGATCTCCTTGTTGTTCCTCTCACTGACTTGGAAGTTGGAGAGCCTAATGAGCTGAGAGTTTTGTATGGTGACCTATGTGCCGATCCCTTAAAGTTTGGGAGAATATTTACCGTCATGAAAGAGGCGAACACCGAGAATTGCATTGCTCTGTCGATCGTTGCTCCAAATTTCCTGTGCACCGGCCAATCTTATGCTAAAAACGCTTACTCAAAGGGAATCAAAATTGCGCTCAAGCAGCCTCGCTTGGTTAAATCTCTTGACGGGTTTCAGTGGCTTGACGTCGACAATCCGAGGTCAATCGTAAGAATCGAGACGTTCCCCGAAAGCAGCCCTACGAAATTCCAAGAGTGGTTTGATAATGGAAGACGCACGCATGGTGCCGAAGAATGGGAGGCATGTGTCCGAAATTACACTAAATGTGAATTAATTCTTTCGGAAACGGAAAGCATTGGTAAGCATCAGGAGCCACTTCGTTCCGAATTATACTCCAACAGATCGCACGCGTACATTGCACTTGGTCGCTACGAAGAAGCCTACGAAGACGCCATGACCTGCATTGCCATTGAATCTTCATTATTGGATGATTCTGATCCCCAAATGAAGTTGAAAGGAATACGCCTACTAATTGAGTCGCTCATATCTTTGGGAAGATATCAGGAGGCTTATTGGGTAGATGACAATTTATCGCGTCAAGAAAATAATCCACTACTCTATTTCTATTGGCAGAAGTCTATCGAATATTACCGTATGGGAGAAAGTATAGTAGGGTTTGCAGAGAGTCCAAACCATTGCAAACCAGACGCTGATTTCATTGGACCCGTAGAGATGAGGTTTTCGTCCGATGGAAACAGCAGGGGAATCTTTGCTACCGGGTTTGTGGCATCCGGGACGGTGTTGCTTATTTCCAGAGCTTTGGCGATGTGCGATAATTACAGTTATCCCTTTATGCACGCTCCCATAGCTAACGGTCTTATACAGAATGTAAACAATGCGCTCATTGAGAAAGAAGATAAGGTATTGCTGCTCTTCCTTTCGCTCGACCCTTCCAGCACTAGGATCTTCAAAATAAACGTTCCTACATTATATGAGCTCGGAATGGGCCCTGTAGCTGAAAGCACAAATACTTCGCGGAATATGGTGATCCGTACACAGTATGTGAAGCTCGGGACAGAAGGTATTCTACGTATCTTGAAAACGATCGCGTTTGATGATATGCGTCCAGAAAACAATGATCAAGATTGGACGAATCCGTCTGAAAAGAGGCGTTACTATGGTGTTTGGCTCATTCCGTCTCTCATCAACCATTCTTGCCTGCCAAACGCCTCCAGAATCAACGTCGGCGATTTGATGAGTATTCATGCGACCAAGGACATTAATAAAGGCGAAGAAATTACGATCCCGTATTTCGACGTTCTTGTTCCATACCATGTTCGCCTGGCCGCTAGCAGGACGTGGGGATTCAGCTGCACCTGTGAACGATGCGAGTTAGAAAGAAATGTAGTCTCTCTTGATGTTCACAAAATTATATATGAGAAGTTTCATTCCGCCTGTATGGAAGCCGGTATGTCTAAGACAAAAACGCATTCCGCCGAAAGTAGCACAGACCTTGAAGCCATGGGAAAGCTTTCTGAGGAACTGGATGGCTGGCTGGAATCTCTCGGAGGTATGTTGGGAGAAGGAAATTCAGTGTGGATTCGGTCTTCGTTTATAATCTTTTTCCTTGCCCGGCTCCGCCTAAATTTTGCTGAATGCTATCGCCTTAAATATGAACATGCGACGTACAAGAAATATCTGAATAACCTAAGAATCGTCAAAGCACTGTTTGCAACTTGCCCTGGTGACATTAGACATCTGCTTTTAGATTGGAGAAGCTTGGAGAGCTACAAATTGATTGCAGCCGTTCATCCCGAGTATGAGAGGTTTTATAAACGCATCTTCAATGTCAAGAAATCTTGCGATTCTGTATACGGGTGCCAGAAGCCAAAGGTAGTTCAGGCTATTCTTCGAAAGATTTCAAAAAGTTCAATCTTCTGAGATTGACTTATGCGTTCTTCATGTTTACTGATGTAATCGGCCTAATAGTTAAATATCCATTCTACTATTTTATGAAAATAATACTTCCAAGTTCTTATACGAATCAATATTGTCTTGCCATCCCGGTTTAACCGTAATTAGGGTGGTCTTTCCTTCACTAGAATCTACAGCAGCCCCTTTTTGAAGAGATCAATCTTTCTATATGTGCGTTGCATAGGTTTTTTGTTTTTAATAAATAAAATTTGTCGAGCTTCTCTTTTGAATCTTTCTGGATTGTGTAGTGAAACAATAGAAAGTACAGCAAGAAGATGTGCACACAGCGGCCATAAGCAGAGGAGAGCATTCCAAAAGTTAGGGTTGAGAAATTCGAAACAAAATAATATTATAGTAGAGAAAAGCTATACATGCTTCCCATAAAATTAAACTACTCTGCTGCATAAATTATAGGCTTGGCTTCCCATGTCAGAGCGAGCCTCTTCTCTCTCAACCGCAATGAACCCCTACATGTTCTTCAGATTACATATTTATGCACGGCCTACTGATTTTTCGAGCACATCAAACTAATCTCCTATAAATATGAAACTAATTCCATAAATAGAATTTCAACTCTTTCCTCTCTAATGACTCGTTAAACAACTCCCAGGCATTCTAGCACTCAGCTTTTAAATATTTTAACTGATCTTGAGTAATCCCACACATTTGGGAATTAGTTTCCATTACTCATCACTAAACTTAAGACTCGTCACTTGGAGTGAGACATCTCCATTTTTAGAACCTTCTAATTCTAATCTACTAACTATGAGGAAAATTCCAAATATACTACATGAATTTACATCCAACCCCTCCTTGTTTAACGTTAATACCTCATGGTCTAATCAAACTTTAAGACTTTGAACCGAAAGAAGGATTCCCTGCATCAGAATCCTAAGGTAGAAATTGTTCATGAACTCCTGTTCAGGTGTCTTCAGTCTCCATCTTCCTCGATCCTAAACTTTGTGTTATAACTCTCCATTGTCTTTGCTATCATCACAACTCATTACTGGTTTTAGTTTACTAGGCTTCCACACTTTGTTCTGCAATCTGCCATTACATCTACTTAGAATATCCTCTTTGGTCAATGAACTTAAACAATTGACCTTCTTCCTCTATCTTCTATACATTCTCTTGGAACGCGCCAGCTTAAGTCTCTACAACTCTTCAATCTCCTTATCAAGTTCACTTTCCAATTGCCAAACATCACTCCATTGTGACTCGATCTGCTTTTGAGTGAAAGCATTATAATTTTCCACCTAAGCTTCCTTCTTATAAACATATGAGCTATGAACACTTCTTTTCCACTGATATCCTTCAGAATTTTTTTTTTTCTGTCGTCATTTCAACTGCATTTCCTATCCCCACAATTCTATTTTTCTTGAGACCTCTCTCCTTTCCCATTTCAGACTTCAAATTACACTCCACAGCTTCACCTCTCTTCTTGTCATTCAAGACAATTTTCTGCTTAACTCTTCCGTACAGTAAAGATAACACAAATCCATTTCTATGAGACATTATGGTCTCATCCCTCTCCACTTAAATTCGGCCCTCAAAAACAATCTCTTGCTTTGCACTCACTTCATACTTTCATGTATCTACAGACATATTTATATCATAATTATTCAAATCTTCAAGCACAAATGCTTCACTTTATTTTCTCAATAATTCAATATCCCTCAAATCTTTTTTCATGTTTGTCATCCACGACAACTTCCTCATTTCCATTCAACTCTAATTTTGCGGCTTGAATGCGTACAGTCTCATTCTCCAATCTGTGTTCCAAAATGTTTAACTCATGGTACAAACTTACCATCTCAATTGAAATCTCTCCCAAATACTCTGGAGAGTCCTCTTTATCTTTTTCCTTTACATCAACTATCAACAAGAATTCTTTATCTTGATTGTCTTCGAGATTAACATTCCATAGTAATTTTCCATTCTCCATGAAATCTTCTATATTAATATTCAGTTGATGCTCTTCCTTGGAATCAACCTTCAAGGATTGTCCACTACCTGCAAAATCTTTCACAGGAGCATCCAACAACTGCTCTTCCTCCTTCATCACAAGATTATGTGAATCTCCTTTAATCTTTTGAGAAGCCATAATTTTTCTTTTTTCCTCTTCTATGAAAACATTAGGTGGTTGTCTTTTTGCAATGTATCGTGCATTCACACATAAAATATTAGTTTTAAAACCATGGGACTCTAAGGTCACCTTTAATGATCTCATGATCAATTCTTCTGGCTCACCTTCATTTCCAGAATACTCGATAGGATTCTTCTTGTTTTTTATATTAGTTTCATCAGTTTCCCTAGGAGAACTTCCTACTTCATGTTCACATGAATGGAATTCTTCGTGAACCTCTGTTCAAGCTCATCTTTCTTGAGCTATTGCCTTTGCTTCTTCTGCAATGCCTTCCATTGTACCTTCTTCTTTCTCATCATCTATCCATAATACTCATCTTCATTACTTTCTTGAATCAACCTTTCTATCTTATTAAACTTTTCCTTGATCTAAGTAAATTCTTTGTCAAACTCCTTTTGACTTGTCCTCTGCATACCTTTCAATTGAACACATTTATTCATTTGATTCTAAATTTTCTTTGGATTCCTCATATGATTATGGATAGTCACCTTCTTTTGTAGGTTCATGATAGTATGAAATGACTTTCTTTTATCTCTCAACCACTTATACTATGAAATGAGAACTCTACAAAGTTCTTGTTTTTCTCTCTCCTAATTTTAGTAGCTATTTTTACCTCCATTTCAAAAAGGGTTGATAGGAGTATCACACATTTTCATTTTGAGGCATATTTTTGGGCCTTTGAATCATCTTTGTGGTAAAATATTTTTAATTTCTATTTTCAAGTGTTGTTTTTAGAAATTTAACAAAATAACATACATTTAGAAGCAAGTTACAATGAAAAACATATACATTTTCAAATATGTTCTTTAAAATAAGACATTTTTATGGACAAAATAAGACATTTTTGTTGACAAAATTGTAAACAAATCCAAAAATAAAAACATTTAAAACCATTTTCAAGGATTTTCAAAGTTTTTTTTGTATAAGAATGATACTATTTCATATTATTTTCCAAAAAAGTGAGAATTTACATAAATTCAAGAAAAACTATACTATATGTTTGTAAATGGTATATTAAAAACATTATATATAGAAATTTTATTTCAAAAATAAAATCTGGAAGTGAAACATTACTAATATATCTTATAAAAAAAGTTTCAATTTTAACATTTTCTTAGACATGAAACTAATCAACAATATCATGAAGGAAAAATTCTTCATCTAAATTGGAATTTTATGGAGCTTGGATTTATTCACGGACATCAATGTCCTCTTCCATTGAGTCTTCTATATCACTCATTTCAAAACTCTTTCTTCATATTTTATTTTCTTAACCACTGCATTCTAGGTCAACATATAACTATATTTTTCTTCACTATTTTCATTTATTAAAACATATTTATAAGTCTCATTGCTAAAGCTACTAACAATAAATTTTTTCCTTTAGAAAAAATATTAAAAACATATTAAAAAATAAAACAAACAAACAAAAACAATGTTTAAAAAAATTAAAAGCAAAAGTACAAAAATGATTTTTTAAAGAATGTTTATAAAAACAAATAAAGTAAANCAAAACTAAACTAAACTAAACTAAACTAAAACCATAAAACGTATAACATATAAAATAAAATAAACAAAAAAATTAAAAAAAAAAAAAAAATAAGAAACCAAAATATGGCAAAACATTAACAAAAGCAGTGTGTAAAAAGAGGCTGAGAATCACGACACCCCTCCCTACCACCTTTTACACACCACCTCTAAACTAAAAGAAACATAATAAAAAAAAACAAAATATGGCAAAACATTAACTAAGGTAATGTATAAAAAAGGATTTGGAGGAATGGCTCAATTCTCAAAATGGACCCACACCTCCCTACCCACTTTTACACACCACTCCACTTATGTTTTTTTTCCTTTATTTTTTTGGATTTAGTTTATGTTTTATCTTTTTGTTTTACTTTGTTTTCTTAAAAGAATGGCTTAAAAAAACTATTTCCACACTATTTTTTAATGAAGTTTAAAAACATAAATATTTTACATAAGTTTTTTTCATAAGTTTATAAGAAACATAATTTAAAAATTGTTATATTTAATCTTGTATTTTTTTAAAGTAAAAAAATCAAAATTTGTTTATAATTTATTCATATTTTTTTTCTGTTTTATTTAATTTTTAAAATTATTTGGGTTAGAAGTATTTTTTGTTGGGTTTAAATTATATGAATGATTTCTTTTTTAGGCTATCATAATTTTTTTTATTTTTTTTATGGTTAGAGTAGTGAAATTATATATGGAATATTTTATTTTATTTTTTATTTAATATGTAAGTTTCAAAAATGTTGTAATTTATCTCTTGAAGAAGAAAATATTTTTTCAATTTAGGGGTTGATTTCAAGGTTTTTGTAAACAATAGTATGGGATGTTTAGGCCATGGATTTATTTTTGATCCCCCCAAAAAATAACATGTATACTGTATCAACACTTTTCTATTTGGGGGGTGTTTTTGGTGTTTTTTTATGCAAAAAACATCGTTTTTATGGCTAGAGTTTGCGTTCTTAGTATAAAGTTTTCCTTTCATAGCATAAGTGGTTTCTCGTATCTGAGCCACCTACATGACCATAATTAGTCATCTTATTCTTTGTTTGAGTGACAATTTTAAATGATTGTTTGTCTTATTCTAAACTTGTACAACCTGAAAACACACACCAATTATTAACTTCAATAACATGAGGCATCATAGCCTCTTATGTTGTTTCATGCATCAGCTCCCTCAACCAATTTTCATCCTCCAAAGGATTCATGAGACCATTGACTAGTCCCACATCTTCATCATCATCACTACTCTCCCCAAGAATAGGTCCTTGTTTAGGTTTACATAAGTAACCTTCTTTCCAAGCACATATCCCATGTTGCAACTGAACTTTGTTGAGTTCTACCTTGAGCTAAACACATTCCTTGTGTCTCAACCTAGTAATCTGAAACCAGTTCGACTCAACTCTTTTCTTTTGAAGAATCCAACCATATATTTTGTCTTCCACACTCCTTTGTATGAATTCTCTTATCACCTCTAGCTGTACTTTCATCTTAGCTACCTCTGTGTCAAATTCATCCCCATTGGATATTTTATGAATTCTCTTTGAACATTTGCTATGACCATCAATAGCCATAGTTTTATTTCCTTCATGAGCTCCTATTTTCCTGTTATGAGTTGTAAACAAACCATATTCACAAGTCAACTCTGTCAACCTATATTCAGATACCACACTAAGATTTTCCTTGCTTGGTCTTCTACTGACACCTTTGCTAATTTCCTTATCATGATTGTAACTTTTCTTTGAACCCTTAAGATAACCATCAGTGGTCATCTCTTCTTCTCTCCTCTTTGGAACCATTTCAATCCACTTGTGAACTGCAACAAGCCTCTTCTACCTCTACAAGAAGTCGAATACTTGTCATTTAGTACCAATTCATCTTCTTGGTAACTCTTCTTATTCTTGTTATTGTTTCCTCACACAAAACCCCCTCTTGAGAACTCTTTCTCTTCAACTTCCAAAGCTATTAACTTGTTATTTTCCCAACTACTCAGCATTCTTGGAGAGCTACAATCCTTCTCCCTTTTTCAACAATACACCTTGCTAACTAGGTTCAGTCACAATATTAGTTCACTCTCTTTTATCCACTAAGGATTCCTTCGTGCCTTCTGTACTCAACATCTCTTCCAACCTCTAGTTAGGTAGATTCATTACCATTCACTCATATTCTCTTACTATTACATGTTAACAGTTAATAACTTCATATCATAACTAAATAATCCAAAACCCTTACCTCTTACTAATATATGCTTTAGCACATGTCACTGCTACAATTTCTTCCACTGTTCCTTGAACCAAAAACACTTGCTTTGAGGACTATTCCTTCAACAAAATCTATCCCACCTCTCTCCCAAGGTATAAAATATTCCCAAAAACTTTAAAAAATGTTCACCTTCAAACATTAATCCTGCAATCAACCATTTATCATAGAAACAATCACATCAACTTCCAAAATACATTACCTCAAACAACTCTCTAATTTGCAATGCTAGAATTTCTGGATCCTTTCTTGTGAGGAATTGCTAGTGAACTACCATATCAGCCTCTGCAGCAAGTTTCTTTCACCTTTCCACTATACATCACCCAAACTCCTTCTTGATCTTGGTCTCTCAACACCCAATGGTTTCTTCTTTTCTAAACTCCTTGAGTATTTAATACTCTTTCTCCATGCTTTCCTCTTACAGTCACACTCCCATGAGAACCTCACTAGTCTCACTCACTACAACAAATTTGAATTCTAGGGGCAGTTGTCTTCTACCTCCAAAAGTCACTTTTGGGNAACCGCCCCTAATAGCAGTGATGCTAAAAGTTTTGACTTTTACTAACAGTTATAGAAGTGATCAAAACCGCCCCTAAAAGTGACTTTTGGAGGCGGTTCTAAACCCCCCTCCTTCCTCAAAAGTGAATTTTGGGGGTGGTTCTAACCCTTCCCAAAAGTGACTTTTAAGACAGTTCTAAGCCCCCAAAGTGACTTTTAAAGACGGTCCTAATACATAATTTGTACTATTTTTAAAATACTGCTCTCAATGTTTATATATATAAACATTGAGAGCACTGTATATATATATGAAACCAAATATGTGTTGAATACGTCTACCATGGTTTTGATGGTTTTTGCAATGTATACTTGAGATGACTTCTTTTTAGTGTTAATGTTTTTTTTTATATTTATAAAACAAGGATGTATTAAACACACCTCGAGGGTAGGTTACCGTTTATGTCGTTTTGGGAATATGTATTTCTGGTATTCAAATAATGTATTTATATTACGCAATGCTTTTCTTTGATATGGCCAAGAAACTTACGAGATTGCTTGAATAGATACTCCATTTCAGTCGAGTGAATTGTGTTGCTATGTCGGTAACGATGAAGGAGTGTTGACCAGTTGAATTGTCGTTTTGTCTGTTTTAGTGACTTTGAATTGAAACAATGATATTTTGTTATTGAACTATGGTCATATTGTCGTTTTAATGTCTTTTTGAAATATCGTCATATTGTCTTTTTGGAATATGTTGTATTTAAAAATAAATATAATTTTATTATTTTTAAATAATAAAATTAGAAGTAAATTATTATTATTTTAAATAGTAAAATTAGAAATAAATTATTATTAATTTAAATATTTAAGGTTTGAAATAAATAAAGATATTATTTCAAAAAGCATTGAAGAGAATTCACGAGGGTTTACTCAGTGAACTTGTTGCATAGCACGATCGTTCGCATGATATTAAAAAATATCTCTAATTTCACTAAAAATTGAGAAATTCCTTCTAAAATCCTATAACTAAACCACCCTCCCAATACACCTTTCCAATTAAAAAGACGCTAGTTTCACCATATGTTGTAGGTATCCAATTTTATCAACCCATTTTCAATACCACATTTATATCATATTATCATGTTTAACTGACACGAGACCTAATACATATTAGTATAAGAAAACACAATGTTAAATAAAATAATAATATAACGCTAATAATGATCCCATCGAATTAGCGTTGGATAGTGGAAGACCTAGTGAAATAGAGATCGGGAAGGAAAAATGCATAAAAGGAAACTCAGTGAAGATATGAATGTAACGAAGTTCAGTAGTTAGTGCAATGCTTAGAGTAGATGAGAATTTCAGATGTTTCACACCATAACATGCCAATATACCAATTTTATACCATGTAAATACAAGTATAGCCATAGAGAGATCATACTTTCTATAAGCTTAATAAATTAAACTCCATAAAAAAGAAAAATTGAAACCCTTTCATGGTTGGGATTCCCTACTTTTAATTGTATTTTATTTATTGAGACAAGATGTGAACAAACACTTGATTTTAGCTAAGAATAAACTACAATAAAGAAATAGTATTGATTCATGGAGAAAATGTACTAAGAAAATTTTAAACATGTTTAAAAAACTTGAAACAATCCATTAACAAAAAGCTAAGTCTTAATGAGATATTTCTTGTCCATTGTGCTAACTTTAATATATCTTAATTGACCATCTTATATACAATTTCTTTCTACATTTAACTTTACTTAACATTTCATAAACCTCTACTTCACATAATTATTAAATAATTTACAAACAATAGCATTAAACAAATATCAAAAAATCTATTTACCATGCACTCTCTCTCTCTCTCTCTCTCTCTCTATATATATATATATAATCAAGGCTCCAGTCGACACCTGTAATCCATTCTCTGGGAGCATTGCTATTAGCATCGCGAGCCAAAATATTTTGTACTTACTTCTTGTTATCTAGGAATAGGTCAGCGAGAGGATTCGACGAGGAAGCCAATAAGGCATAGACTTATTTGACATATATAGGAGGAATTGGTGGGAAGATAGTTTTTTGTGTGAGGCCTCCAAATATATGAATATTAAGTTATATATATGAATGTTTCCCATGATTTGCAATTTATTCCTCATCCCACCCAAATAAAATAACCCTAAATATTTTTATTACTATATCAAATTAAAAACCCCCTTGACCCCTTAATATGAGGCAATATATTTTTTAGGTTTTTTGGAGTATTCAAATCCCGAATATGAAAGGACGTGGTATGATATTTCCTCGCTAGTGAACCCTCGTGAGAGCATTTGACCATCCATTTATAATATATTAACATTCATATTGATAATTAACTTTAATAATATATTATAAATCAATAATGAATATTAACAAATTTAGAATATGAGTCTTTTATTAATTGAAAAAACACATATAATACAAAAATATTGTTGTAGGATTCACCATGGAGAAACGCAGAATAGCAATAAATGTTAACAAATCATTCCTATGATGTCATATCTAATCATTATCATGAGAGGTCTCATAGCTTACCTTCGAAAGGGAGAATAGGCCTCATT
This sequence comes from Pseudotsuga menziesii, assembly GCA_001517045.1. Classification (NCBI taxonomy): domain Eukaryota; kingdom Viridiplantae; phylum Streptophyta; class Pinopsida; order Pinales; family Pinaceae; genus Pseudotsuga; species Pseudotsuga menziesii. The sequence continues at coordinate 438,720 of LPNX010216435.1, read as the reverse complement.
AAATATTGTCATTGTAAATTGAACCAACAAAAAGATTGAATTAAAGATCGTAGGATCTTTGGCTAACAAGGGAAACCATGCATGTATAAAAGTTGTCTGATTTCTTAAAATCATTGAGAAACAAAAGGTAAAAGAAATAATCACCAAGAGCTAAAATATTATGATTTTTAGACAAACAAAGACTTGCAAGCATTACACCCAGGCCTGCTCATCCAAAGAAATCTTGGCGTAGTCGTCAAATGATTCATGTCCAACTCTCCCTTCCATCTAAAATGATATGTTAGTGATTTTTACAAGCTCATCCAATTGTCTTTGGATACTAACTATGTCATCCCTTAGTTTGTTTATGGTCCTAGTAATTGGTTCGTGGAAGAAATATGTGTACATAAACACCTTGGCCAAGAGGTTATTTACAATCAACAAGGATTGCAAGCTCCCACAGTTGTAGGTTTTCCTCCATCTCCGGCAAAGACAATGCCCATGATTTACTCATACTTAATATGGTAAGTGACCAAGAAAGAGCGACTCTCATTTTCTTTAGCACCCCCCTCACACAATATTCCACCATTCCCACGGTGACTCCTAGCTTTGTGTAGAGGAACCATGCAAATGAGACGGGATGGAATTTTTTTTAATGATATCTTCTTAGGAACACTATGTATTATTTTCTTTTTTCCTTGATCAAGAATACAAGTAAAATTCTTATTCAAACAATCCAATATTATGTGATGTTGTTCTATCCAATCCATACCTTTTAGGACATCATATGCTCCCAAAGGTAATATTTTCAAGTTCACACGTGTTTCTAGACCATTCATGTCTAATTGGAGGTCTTTAATGAATTTTGAAAATTTTCTCTTTGTAGACTATGATAGTTGTACCACCCATGATGCTTTGTCTTATGTAATTTACAGTTTTCCAGAATTTTTGGGGATACATAAATACAACAAGATCCCAGATCTATCAAAATAGAAACTAGTTGTGTAAGAATTTTACCTTTGAATTCAGTCATAGTAGATTGATGATGAACTTTATTTCCTTCCAAGACAACGCAAATTCTTAGAGTCCTCGCAACATCTTCCACCATCACATCTTCTTGTAGATTGTTCAAAATGTTTTGGATTTTCTATAGGAAATCATAATATAAATGTGGACCTTGATACCCAAACACTTTATTGTTGTTGTAACAACTTTAATTCAAGTATATGTAATTGATTTGTTCCTACCTTAGGTTAGTAAGTTTGATTGTACTTTACTTTTGACAAAGTTTCTCCTATTTGGAAAATTATTGTTAAACTTCTTATAGGGAGGAGGCTTGTAACCTTTCCTTTTGTTATTTGAATCTATCTTTCTCTTTTTCAAATTTTCAGATCTATGTTGGTTGTGTTCAAAACAAATTATAGCTTTAAATAGAGCTTCATCTAGATTTTTTGTGCATCAAACTCATTTTTTTCTCAAAGTAAGGTTGAAGGAAGTTTAAGAACTACAATATTTTGATTTTTTTGTCACTAATATAAAGAACATAGGTGAATAATCGAGGAATCTATTTATTAAAGCTTTTATGGTCATAGGTGGGTCATAGATCCCATATTTAACTCATGGAATTATTTTATCTTTTTGTCAAGGAAACATTCAAACATGTAACTTTCTTGAAACATTTTCTTTAAACATTCCCAAGTAACTTTTATTTCTCTCAATTTTTTATTGAGGTTTAAATCTTGCCACCATTCGGAATCATTTCTATTTAAATCATAGATGTCCAATCATTTCTTCATCCTACTAGGATACTCATTTACCTTGAAATAATTTGTCATCGGTAACAACCATTCTTCATCCTTTTCATATGAGTCTAGTTCACCTTTGAAAATAGGGCTTTGGTTTTCTTAAATTCTTCTTTTAATTTATTCTTTCTAGATATTTCACTTTTATTTCTACGATGGGAAGAGAAAGAGGTGTATGATGTACTACACTATAGTAATGTTTTCTGTCAAAAGATGGACTATAATCAGACTCAAATTCATCGTGCTTCTCTATTTTGGGATATTTGTTTTTTTTTCATGTGTATACCTCTTTTACGGGTTGCTGGATTCATGGATAGATTGGCATTTTCGTTTTATTTCTGTTAAATTTTGTAGCAATATAGCATTCAGTTCTTGTTGTTTTTATTTGTCTTTCAAGTTATCATTTCTATAGGTTTGAAATTCAAACTTTAAACTTTGCACAATTTTCATTAATTCGGAAGGTGTAAAATTTGTTTGATCACTATTCATTTCCTCATAATTATCCTCTTCCTGATGTTGGGGTGAATTTCGATTTCCTTGATGACTAGAAGCTCTAATTTCACTCATACTGTCCATAGTTTAATTATGAGGTCTCTAATTTGTAATCCACTATATAAGATCCTCTTGTTGGGATAATTCCTTTGAGTGTAATGTCCTGGATTTTGGCCCTACCATTTATAGCATAGTCCTATTGATCATGGTAATTATATTGATATTTTATATTATATTGGGTTAAGGACCCCACTGCATATAAAAATGATGATTTGTTTTGCATATTGGACGTAAGCCAATTCTTGATGATATATATGTATATATATGTTTGTGTTGGGCGTGGACCCTAAAGCACATGATTGATGAAATGTTTGTGTTGGGAATGGAACCTGAAGCACATGATCAATAAGATGTTTTGTGTTGAGTGAGAGGCTTTGGAGCACATGAGTAATTACAATTGTGTTGAGCATAAAGCTATGGAACACATGAAAATATAATTGGAAATGTTGGGCATAAGCTTTGAAGCATTGCATGTTGATGTTGAGCATAAGCTCTAGAGCATCGGATCTTTGGCCATTATATCCCTAAGTGTATCGTACAAGTACATCCTAGCATTTAGTGTTGAGCGAAAGCTCTGGAATTGCACTATGTTTGTAACTCCCTGCTATAGGCATTGAGTATGGGCTCTGGTAAGCACTAGGGATTACTGACAAGAATTTAATAAACTCTTGAGTGAAAATGGCTTGAGAAGAATATTGATCATCATCATACTTATTTATAAATGATTAAAAGAAATTTCAAATTTCTGTATTCTCATCAAAGTACTGAAGAGCTACCACGTTATACGAGGGAAATCCAACATGTAAGGATGTTTAGAGTTTCCTAGCCTAGTAGACCTAAGCCATCTTTCTTCTTGACCTTCATGAAGAAGTTTCATTAAGTCTAGGGATCATGACGCATGATGCCTGAAGACAAATGCTAACAACTATTTTATTACTATGTACTTTATATATAGTATGTATAAAGAATTAATTATGATTAATTAGATAATTTAATAATGGAAGAAGAGAAGCTCCACCAATTACTATTTATTCTTAAAGGATTTATAAATAGTGGAAATATCTATGAAAGACTAACTAGGAACTAGTTAAAAGTTCCTAGGTTAACAATTGAAAATTACCTCGGTAAATTAAAAAAAAGGGTTAAATCAAGAAATCAAGGATTTCTTGATTTAAATACCCCTTTGACTCAATAGTCTACCTATAAAGTCTCAAGCCAAGAAAAGGCTTGGGGGTTCTGATTTTTCTCTTGGAGAATTATTATTTTGCCTGAGAAAGGAGGACTGATTCAGAATCTGAAGACCAGATAGGAAACCCTACATTAGGATCTCTAAGCTACTTTCATGTTGGAGTCCAGCTCAGGGGGATCTGGATTAGAACCAGGAACGGTTCCAGATCATGGTTGGAAGGAACGTGGTAGTTCCCAAGTGATTTGGTCATCAAAATCAGAGGTTAGATCTGTCTTAAATTAATAATGTTGGTTATTTGAAACGTGTGCAGGTTTAGCCATTAAAGGAGCTTCAGGGAGATAAATCACACTGTGCAGGTTCATCCATTAAAGGAGCTTCAGGAAGATAAATCACAAGTACAAGTTCTTAGCATGTCAAAAGGCATTTCTAGGGTAAATGCAGGCTACTTTATGTAAAAGATTTTATATATTTTACTAACCCTAGGTAATTAAAGTGCTTGCTAGATTTTGCTACGGTCCTTATTTCACCTCAATATTCATAGGATTGGAAATTTTTTCATAAGCTGTATATAGCTAGGCTCCCATCTTTAAAATTTGTTTTCTGTAATCATTTCATATTCAGAAATTAATACTGTAGAATAGGTAATTCTAGTCCTGTCTTTTAATTGCTCATCTATTAGTTATATCTCTACTGACATATTACATTCGTTAGTAGAGACATGTGTTTTAAATTATAGTAGATTTAACCATAGGAGTAGGTTAAACGAATAAATATAATTTATAGTTACTCTAGGGTATCATTTACAACTAGAGTCATTCTTTTATAAAATAACTATACATACATATAAATAAAACTATCATGTATAAACCTTTATAAAACTATCTATACATTTATTTCTAAATTCAAATAATCCATCCATGATCTTTCGAGGTCTGTAAGCATATAAACAATATACATTAAAAATACCTTAAGTACATGCATTATATCTTAGAAATAAATTCATTTAATATCCATTCTTTTTACATAATCATAAACCAAGTCACATAATTCACTATCACAACATAAATCCATCTAAAAACTTCTTCAAGTAACATTTATTATAACTCTATATTAACATACAGAGGTTCTATTTAATAAACAGAAGTCATGGTATTGATCCTCACAAGTTACAAATCCATTTTTTAAACAAAATTAAAATACGCAATAAGAACAGTAATATGAAGAAAATACATTACATTACTTTTCAATTCATTACATTACATTACATCGTTGCCAATAGAGGTCGCGACATCGATTCCCATGGATGTCAAGACCCAAAGCAATGTTATAAATAAACAACCCATACCTATTATTTATACTTACCACAACCAAACCCCATAATCATTCTCACACAGGCCATGCTAATACGAATTTGTATGTGGGATGGGATTTAATATTAAAACCCTTAAATATAATTATAGAGTTAATTAAAATGCCTATGCTAGTAGAGAGGTCATGGGACTCCAACTACATCACGACCTCGACCAAGTAATATTTAATTTACATTACACAATCACTACCAATCTAAACCCTACGCTACACTATCGCAACCTATGGGAAGGCACATGCCATTGAGGGCATGGCCCATACCCACGTTGTCCACAAATTCATACTCTACATGTCGTAATACATGAAAACAATTACCACAAACTTTTTAAATTAAAGCTATCGTAGCATTGTGGGAAAGCTCATGCCATTGATGGCATGGCCTTTTCCCCACACTATCAAGACATCGAAATTATTCCCTTAACCAAGCTAATCAATAGCATTTGTGCACAAAGCACCCGGTAAGGGTACGCCTCTGTCCAATTCAAAACCCCAACTCATTTACAAACAATGCCCAATAAAAAAAACAGGAGTAAAATCGCATAAATCACATATCAATTTTAAACATTACATTTTATCAAAACCATATATCGATTTACACAGAGTTTCCCAAATATCTGTACATAATCGCATTTGAAGGCTGAGCGAAAGGTTTTCTACTGGGTGCCAATGGGCTATGGCACCATTGCTTGCAATGGTGCATCCCATGGCTTTTAAAAGCCCAACACTGAGATTAACAAGTTATGCAACCAAAATAAACCTTGCACAGAGCTGAATTTCCTAAACATCAAGTCACGGAATAAATGCTTCCCCTTTAAAAATAAACTAAGTATGTATTCAAGCCCGAAGGCAAAATAGAATTCGCTACAGTATTAAAACCCAACCAAGAAACCATGCGAAACGTAGCCCTACCACAAGATCAAAGGAGGACAAGCATAAGCTTGATGAACAGGCTTATAGTGGCCATGAATGCAATGCTGTGAGCCCACTTTGTTTTAACCATGCTACCCTACATCCCCTTCGACACCTGCAAGTCAACACCAAAACAGGGATGAGAAGTATGCCATCCCTTCTAAACTGAAAACCAAACTAATGTACAAGATTATGAGTTCACGCAGGCTTACCTTCACAAGAAGTGGGTCGCCTCCATGGCCATACCTCTGCACAGAGCCAAACAATGAAACCCCAAATTCCAAATTCATTACACATGCATCATGAGCCAAGCCTAAGGGGAAGGATTTCACATTTTCCCAGAAGGATTAAATGCACTAGGTTGGAACCCTTTAATGTTCCCATAAACCCACTCCCATAATTACGACTTGCTCCAAGGTATTGTTTCATGCTACCCTTCATACCATTGCTTAAACCCTATAATATATGGTTCATACCATATATTTTGTCACCGCAAACTTTAAACATCAACGTTACCATAATGCTAGGTTCGCACTATGCTAGTATTACCATAATACTTAGTCATATGATGCGCTAGTCAAAAGTTTGAATACCCTTGCTTGGGATTGTATATAAGGTTTAGTACATAGGTTAAAGCTTAGGGTTTACACCATAATGTTAAGGTTTTTAGGCTTAAGCACCATGGCATACAAAGTATGCCATTTAAATCTCTCAATTTACCAAATTCAAGTCTGATCTCGAACCTTTAATTAACCTACCAATAAAAGAACATAAGATTTGTTAATAGAGCTTATAGTAAAAATATAACTAGCATGAAAAGATATAAATGACATTTAATAATGAAAAGTTTAAGACATAATGAAGAAAAATTAATGTACAGGAAATTTAGCCATAATGGTTAAATTGACGATAACAACACTTACTATGTCTGAAAATCAAGTCGATAGGCAATGTAATAACTAGCAGCAGGTTATCGACGACCAAGGCTATCAACACACTTTACATCCAATCCCATCGGAAGTATTAAACTGTGTAAGCAAAAGAGAGAGGTGCCTTATTTCGATTGAACTAAGTAAAGTTGCGTAACCAAGTAATACCTTACCTCTCAGATCGTCATGGGAGAACTAGTCCCGCCACTCCACCACTTTATCCCCATCAACAAAGTTAAGTTAGTTATACTTAAATAAACAGAGTACACAGGTGAAGAAGTAAATCAATGAACTATACATAGGACTAACTCATCGGCAGTAATAACTAAATGTATGAATAGTTTAAGTAACAGAATTAAGACATAGGAAGTAAGCAAACTAATAATCACTGAATGGATAGGAGATTGAAAAGACAGTACGAGCAGTTTCTGAAGAGATCGGAAGTTAAGAAGCGCATATAATTCCGCAGGAGTAATAATGATCCTCTTAGGTAGTTTTCTGCTAGCCTATAATTATTATTTTTTTAATTTTCAAATTTTGGGGACATTACAAGTGGTATCATAGTCTAGTTTCCATACTGAGAGACTTATGGTCGCACTAGGAATTCACGCAGAGAAAATAAAGTATGATAAGTAAATTTTGTTACTAACATAAATTTTTTCCGCTATTAAGTTTTTTTGTGTTACAGGAAAATTTTTACAGTGCTATTTAGTTTATGAACACTAAGGAAGAAAACAATTGACAGGAAGAATTGACCACCCCCACCCCAGGAGTGAACTTGGTGGTCAAGCTAAACTTTGATGTGCTGAAAAATTTGCACAGTCTTCAAGATGAACTGAAGAGTTTAGGATAAGACACTCTAAATGAAAGAAAGGAACAACAAGCTATAAATGAAGCATTATTCTGTAACATGACGGGAGGGAGCTCGCAAGGTAAACTTACCCAGTCCACCAATAGATCCAAAAGAGAACCATACCATGAGTGGGTCGGCAGCCCAAGAGAAGAAGAAAAAGAAGGTACACCTGAAGCAACTAGAGGAGATCATCACAGTCCTACTAGTGGTGATTCACTTTCTCCACAAAGAAAGAGGCAAAGAAGTGATGACAGTCTTCAGGGGGATTTTTGAAAAATAAGAGCCCCAATCTATGAAGGTGAAGTAAATACAAGATAAAAGGATGAAGAATGGTTGTTGGGAATGAGTAAGTATTTTCAGGTTCATAACTGCTCAAGTGCGATGTAGGCTAGGCTTGCCATCTACAACCTGAATGGTAAGGCAGCAATATGGTGGCGAGATTTGAAGCACACTAAGAAAGATGAGCTGTGAGAAATAAGCTGGGAAAGCTTCTGAAAGATTTCCCAAGAAAAATGTATGTCAGAAAGGTTCTTTCAATGTAAGGTAAAGAGTTCCATGAACTGCACATGGGGTCCATGAATATTGACACATTTATAAATAGATTTCTAGATCTATTGCATTATGTACCATAAATCAAAGAAGAGAAGGTGAAGATCCAATAGTTCCTAAGATGTCTTCCTCCCAATTTTTGGGACAGAATTGAATTCAACATGCCAAAGACGATGGATACTACAGTACACAAGGCCAGACTCTACTATGAGCATGGGAAGTTAGGACAAGAAAACCAAAACCGAAATAGAGAAAAGTCTAGAAAATTTTATGATAACTGCAAATCTAGGTCAAACCCACAGCCTTGTAGAAAGAAAAATAACAGCTTTCAAGAGAACAAGAACTTTAATAAACTAGGTACGAAACCTTATGTACTGGCTCCTAATGGTAATAAGTGTTCATTTTTCAACATTCAAGCTAGCATTATGTTAAGATCTTTACTTGAGAGAACAACAAGTACAGAAATCAAACACAATAGACAATGAACACAATGTTTTTCATCGGGGAAACCATAAATGGAGAAAACCCCGCAACTTCTTTAGAGATAGAATTAGCACAAAAGCTAAAACCCAAAAACACTAAGATGCACTCCCGACAACAGTAACCTTCTTCTTCTCTAACCCCAATGTCTTCTCCTTCCTCAACTATGTGCTACACTTGATTGTGTGAGTGATGTGTTCTAAATAGAGAGTCCATCTCTCTATTTATACTAATCTCGACATGACTAAAACCCTACTAGGGCCAACCTCTACTTGGAAAGTCTAATAACCCTAGTGCCCCGGAACTGCAGGGACTTTAACCCTTAGACAATCGGAGGGTTACCCATAATTACTTGACATGACTTGTTTACATTATTGATTTTCTCGATCGAAACATCGGGGTATGACATAACATGATAACATCCCGGAATAAACATCAGGTTACAATAGATAATAAATACAAGTGAATACATTCCGAAGTTACAATTACATCAACACTCCCTCTTAACTAGGAAGGTATTCTCTCAACATAATTTTCATAATTGGTCTTCTTCTCTAGATCTTCTCGTCATCTGCATCTTCAAGTCATCTTCATATTCAAGTCATCTTCATCAGAATCAGGATCATCTCTCGATCTGGATCATCATCACTGAATCATACTCAATTTGGATCATCACTAGATCTGGATCATCATTGGACATCATCACTGTATCTGGATCATCACTGGATCTGGATCATCACTACTAGATATGGATCATCACTCGATCTGGATCATCACTGCTTGATCTGGATCATCACTCGATCTAGATCTCTCGGACTCATCATAACTGGATCTGGATCATAGCTCGATCTCTATCATCTCTGGTCATCATCATGTGTGCTATCTCATGATTCTTCTCATCATAGGAAGTTCTGCAAAGGCATCCTTCTTTCATGCCGGTTGTAGGCCTAGCCATCATGTAGGTCTTATTCAATGCTTATATTTGACTTACTCATTAGAATGGCCTGCCCAACACTTACATCTGAAATACTCATTAGAAAGGAACGCCCATCACTCACATATGATCATGTAGAATCCTACAATCACATCAAAAAGGCCCAATACTCACATTCACCAGCATGAGAGGAAATCATTATCATCTATGAAAAGGCTTCAGCATTTATATCTGACCTGGTAGGAACCAACTCCTACACCCTTATCAGAAACGCTTGCACTCACATCTGACCTGGTAGGAACTAAATCCTACAGACTTGCTAGAATGGCCCCCAGTCCCAAGATGAGCTACCTGGTAACAGACCAGGTGCCTCCATTCTCCCGGACAATGGCAGTTGCCCTTATATCTAAGCTGGTAGGAACCGAATCCTACACCCTCGCCAGAATGGCCCCCAGTCCAAAACTGAGCTACCTGGTAATGGACCAGGTGCCTCCACTCTCCCAGAAAGTGGCAGTTTCCCTTACATTTGACCTACTCGTCATAATGGTGAGCACTAATATCTGACATCAGAGGAACTTAATCCTTTAGCCATGACATAATGGCTCAGCTTTTACATCTGACCTGCTCATCATCATGGCTCTCTCAATACCGGACTGATTGTTCCTGGTAACTAACTAGGTGCCTCCATTCCCAAAATGGCATTTGACACTCATATTTGACATCGAAGGAACCAAATCCTCTCACCATGACAGAATGGCTCAGCCCTTACATCTTACCTCCTCGTCAGAATGGATTCCCGAATCATAACTTCCCCTTGGAAGGGACCTCAATCTGGAGAACACTAAGCTTCTCCCTGAAGTACTCAAACTTCACTTTGGCTAATGGCTTCGTCAACACATCAGCTATCTGATCATCCGTTACAACATATGAGAGCTTCACTGCTCCCCTCTGCACTATATCCTTAATATAGTGATACTTGATCTTGATATGCTTTGACTTGTCATGGAACACTGGATTCTCTGACAACTTCACACAACTATGGTTGTCACAATGTATACAAGTAGCATCCAACTAGAGATCAAATAAATTAGATAGTAGTTTCCTCAGCCATACTACCTCACAACTAGCTGAACAAGCTGCGACATACTCTGCTTCAGCTGTAGTCATTGTCACATAGGATTGCTTCTTACTAAACCAAGATCTGAAGTGCTGGAGTGCTCTTCCAATCGATGACATTGACTGCCCAATCTGAATCAACATAACCCTCTAGGTTAATCTTCTGATTTGCATCGTACTGGATCCCATAATCAACTGTACCCCTCAGGTACCTCAGAATATGCTTTGCAGCAATCAAGTGAACATTTATTGGAACTATGAAGAACTGGCTCAAGGTGTTCACAACAAAGAAAATGTCTGGTCTGGTGTTCATGAGGTACATCAATGACCCAATCATCTGATGGTACATCGTAGCATCAACCGTGTAATGTCCCTGACCCTCCAACCGACGAAGAGGACACTACCATGGCCTTAACCATTCGAGAAACCAACCCCATGAACACGCACATTCATAAGATGTTGAAACAAAATGCATTGAAGTAGAACATATAGAGATACAATTATTTATCATACACAATAGAAGCAACATACATTCATACAAGCTATCACCATGTTCATTATATTCATTAACAGTAATTTGATTGCAGAAGTAAAATAGACAAGACTACTTATCTCATAAAGAACTCATTCCGCAATCAGCTACGTCGCTGCAACGTTCCACCCAACCATAGGCCAGTGTGCTCCGTAAGATCTTAGTAACATTGCCACCCCTGAGTTGGGAATGATTCCCCAAGGAATAAGGAACAAGCAGGCTTACACATAGCCAAGGATACACCAAAACACAACCAAGCCAACACAGTTGGGTTTATCAGGCCATCCAGGAGTTGGGAAAGGCTGGATGCTAAGATGGTGAGCCCATTACGGAGCTAGGAACACCTACACTAGAACTAGCCTAACTTCTAAGACACCCACACACACCAAACACAAGGAATCAGTCCCTTCTCTGCTACACAGTCCCTCAGGCCTTGACTTCCCTTCTAGTGCTATTCAGGGGTTGTGGAGAAGAAATCCAACCCTCTAGCTCTATCTGTGTGGTTTCCAAACACAACAGGTTTATCAAGCAACCCAAGCCCCCATTCCTACTCTCAACATAGTCCGAAGACCAACCATGGCACACTTGCTATCAATCAGCAGTTACAACTTAGATAGGGAAAAAAAATGACTCCTGATTCGTTCTTGGCCCTATCGTGGCCAAAACAACTCCCAAGCATCTTACAGTAGTCTCTAGACATATCAGTAACACTGTTCACAACATGGGGAAAACAAGAGCCCCTCCGGGACAACGAAGCGATCGAAAAAGACTTACACAGGTCGCAAATGGGGAAGAAGATATAGACTCCCAACCTATACGTGAGGGAAATTGACATTAGACCTCCAAAATTCAGATGGGAAACCTACTAGATACCACTCTGTGGAAACCTGAATGACATCCAAAACGGCTCCTTCTTCCTGCTATGTGAGACCAAACCAAGAAAGAGGGTGGTGCGAGGGAACAATCAGACTACCATCCCTGCATGAGGATGAATAGACCAGGTAAAGAATGGCGTAGTAGTGGAGAGAGTGGAGAGTCCGCTGGAGTGATGGCAGTGGTCGTTCTTTCCATTGTGAGGTCAACCCGCTAGTGCAGTGTACGTGTGGGCAAGGACTGATAGTCGTGCCACACTCCACTCCCAACCATAACTACCCCAACAAGCAGCAACAGTTTTTAATGGTGGTAGTTGGGTAAGACAAGGGGAGGTGACACATGGTTTTTTTCCAATTGGTTTGTGGTTTAACAATTCTCCCCCTTATCCTTGGGAAAATCATGCCCTTTTCATTATGGTTGCAGTGAGCATAGCTGGTTGGGTTCATTTAATTAAAGATGTATATTTACATGATGACAAAACCTGATATGTATGCCGCATGCCTCGATATACCATCAGTGACAATTTCAACCCGAAACATAGCATAACCAATCGATGGTGGGGCCTTGGCCTTTAGCTCTGCACCATGATTATTTACAACATATACATCATATACATCTAATGCGGGGTCAAAAATGGGGTGTTACATTCCCCTCCCCCTTCAATAGCACTGTCCTCAGTGCTTTACAAAATTGAACAAAATGCTACACTGGTATCACCTCAGTTTTCCGCAGAATTGAATGAAAATGGATGTGCCAATCGCATGGCATCCTCCAGCTCCCATGTAGCCTCTTCAGGTCCATAGTGCTCCCATTGTACCTTTATTTTCCCTATGGCCCGGTTTCAGAGCATTATGACCTTCCTGTCGAGGATGCGCATTTGCTCGATTCAAAACTCTCCCTTAGGTTCCACCTGNTCACATGGTTAGGATCATGTACATATCTCTTAAGCAAAGAAACATGAAAAACATTATGAGCCCTAGTGCTAGCAGGCAATGCAAGTCTATATGCAATGGGCCATATTCTGTTAAGCACTTCAAATGGCCCACAGTATCTAGGTGACAGCTTGGCACAACTTCCAAGATTCAAAGAAGTCTTCTTTTCCCTCACTCTGAGGTAAAGATGATCCCCAACACTGAACTCCCTGTTCACCCTATGCTTATCTACATATTTTTTATGTCTGTCCTGTGCTGCTTTGAGATTCTTCGTGATCTTTACAACCTCTTGCTCCATTTCCTTCAGCAATTCTAGCCCAAGTACAACCCTATTCACTGGGTTATCCCAAGTCACAGGTGTCCTACACCTTCTTCTATACAAAGCTTCATACGGACTCATCCCCAAGGATGCCTGCTGTCCATTGTTATAAGCAAACTCTACCAAGTGCAAGTAATCTTCCCACTTGGTGGGTTTGTCCATCACGTACATACGAAGCATATCTTTAAGCACCTGATTAACTCTCCCTGTCTGCCCATCTGTCTAAAGATGGTATGCAGTGCTAAAGTTTAGCTTTGTACCCAAATCTGCAAACAACCCCTTCCAAAAGTTGGAAGTAAACTTGACATCTCTATCAGAGACTATTGCCGTAGGCAACCCATGCAATTTGAAAATCTCCTCATGAATATCTTTGCAATGTCATCTGTTTTATGCATAGACTTGACCGGTCTAAAATGCGATGCCTTTGTCAACTTGTCCACCAAAACCATGATGGAATCATGTTGTCTCCAAGTCATCAGCAATCCTATAATAAAATCCATGGAAATAACTTCCCATTTCCATTCTGGTACTGGAAAAGGCTACAACAAACTTGCAGGGTGTTGATGCTCAACCTTTACTTGTTGACATTTCATATACCTCGAAATGTACTCAGCCATATCCTTTTTCATTTCTGGCCAAAAGTACTGCTTTCTAGCTGTAGCAATTGTCTTCTGATATCCTGGGTGACCAGACTACGGAGCTTGATGGATTTCATCCATGACAACTCTCCTCAAATATGCTACATATGGAATATAAATTCTACCCTTATAAGTAAGAAGTCCATCTTCTTCCAATTTATATCCCTCATACCTCTTCTCAAGATTTTGCTGCTGCAATTTGTCTTTTACCTGCTCATATAATTCATCTCCAGCAGCATGACTAACAATCTGCTACCTCAAATCCGATTGGCAACTACTAAGAGATGCCACATGCATTTCCTACACCTTCCTTCTGAGTGCATCAGTTACCTTGTTTTCTTTCCCTTTTATGTGCTTGATTTCAAAATCAAATTCACATAAAAATTCTAGCCATCTCGCTTGTCTAGCATTCAGAGTAGGCTGATCAAACAAATACTTCAGACCACAATGGTCTGTTCTGAGCTCAAATCTCCTACCCATCAATTAATTCCTCCACATCTTGAGGGCATGTACTATGGCTACAAGCTCTATATCATGAGTGGCGTAGTTCTTCTCATGCTCCTTCAACTACCTCGACTCAAAACATATCACGTGGTTGTCTTGCATAAGGACTCCTCCAAGCCCTTGTTCGCATGCATCGGTACACACCACAAAGTCTTTCTCTGGATCTGCAACCTTCAATATAGGTGCAATGGTGAGAAGATTCTTCAACTGTTGGAAACTTTCCTCACACCTTGATGTCCATTCGACTTTCATCCCCTTCTTTTGCAAAGAAGTGATGACATGTGCAATGCCGGAGAATCCCTCAATGAATCTCCTGTAGTACCCTGCAAGTCCCATAAAAGATCTTACATTTGTCACATTTCTTGGAGTAGGCCAATTCATAATGGCTTCAATCTTTTCAGGGTCCACAGATATACCCTTCTCTGAGATGATGTGACCCAAATACTGAATTCTATCTCTATAGAAGTCACACTTCCTTAGTTTTGCATACAACTGATGCTCCTTGAGCAATTTCAATGTCAATATCAAATGCTCTTCATGCTCTTTCTCATTCTGAGCATAAATAAGAATGTCATCAAGGAAAACAAGAACAAACTTGTCCAAATATTTGCTGAAGACACTATTCATAAGGCACATAAATGTAGCTGGTGCATTTGTGAGACCAAATGGTACCACTACAAACTCATAATGTCCATAACTTGTCCTGAAGGCTGTCTTATGAATGTCTTCATCCTTTATTCTCACCTGATGCTAACCAGACCTCAAGTCGATCTTGGAAAATACCCTTGCTCCCCTAATTTGGTCAAAGAGGTCATCAATCCTAGGAAAAGGATATTTATTCTTCACAATAACCTTGTTCAACTGTCTGTAATCAATACATAACCTGAGTGTACCATCTTTCTTCTTTACAAACAGAACTGGTGCTCCCCAAGGAGACACACTCGGTTAGATATACTTCTTTTACAACAACTCTTGTAGTTGCATCTTCAACTCTAGCATCTCTGGTGTACTCATCCTATAGGGTGCCTTGGACACTGGTGCTGCTCCTGGCACAAGTTCAATTGTGAAATCAATGTCCCACTTTGGAGGAAGCCTTGGAATCTCATCAGGAAACACATCCTTGAATTCCTGTAACACTTGATAGTCCTCCAACCTAGGAGTTTCATCTCCTGATTTCTACAAAATGTGAGCTGCATACAACTGGCAACCCTTCATACAGAACTTCTTTAACTGCATTGTTGAAACCTGCCATACTGAAATCACCTTTGGAATACCTTTCACAACTACTAGGTTCCCTTCTTCATTCATGCATTCGAAAGTCTTATTGTAGCAGTCAAGCTTTACCCTGTGAGCTTCTAACCAATCCATTCCAATGAGAACATCATAGGAACCAAGCGGTTGAACATTCAGATCTACACACGTGACCAATCCATCCATGACCAATGGACATTTCTCCACCACGTCACTAACCTTTCTCTTAGTTCTAGTGGCTATCTAAACTAACCAAGAGTTCCTATGCTTTACTTTCTTAAAAGCACAAATATCCACTATTCTAGGAGTAATGTAACTGTGAGTAGAACCAGGGTGAACCAAAATAGAAACAGGTTGCTCAACAATCTTACCTACTACTTCAACCACAGTTGACTGGTGATCTGCCTGGCAGTCCTCTAGTGTTGCATAAATACTAGGGACTGCCCTTGCTACTTGACCTATGGTTTCTACTTCTTGAATGTTATAAGCCGGCCTTGCACTCTTACTCTCAAGTGGACAATTCCTGCACATGTGGGGTTCCCCACATTTCCAACATTGAAGTGGGCCTCTATTTTTTTGTGGATCCATAGGTTTTTCTCCTGTCACTCCAACTGGTTTACTCGCAGCTTGGGATAGCTGCTTCTGCTGATTCCTGAAGTTAGAAGGTTTGAAACCTTTCTTTCTTTGGTCAAACTTCTCATTCTTCTTGTCCTTCCATGCCTTATGGTAATTTGGCTTACCTTTTCTTTGCTCATAACAATACTTAGCCTTCTGTATTGCTTCTTCAAGAGTTCTAGGTTCATAAAAATCAATTCTATCTTTGTAAGACTGAGACAATCCACTCAAAAAACGTTGGACCTTCACTTTCTCATCTATGATGTACTAGACATACCTCAACATCTCCAAAAACTTATTTTCATATTCTTCCATGGTCCACTGTCCCAATCTCAGCTCATGGAACTCCTTAATCTTGTCATCATAATACCTTTCAAAGAGGTATTTCTGCTTGAAATACTTCTTGAACTGCTTCCACCTATGTCTCCTTTCACTGATCCTCTTTAATTGCTTGAAGTGTTCCCACCAAATGGATGCTCTTCCATTCAGATTGAATATTGCAACTCTTGCCTTCATGTTTCTCGAATAGTCATGCACTTGAAAGTGCTTCTTTATCCCAAGAAGCCAAGTTTCAGCCTCTTTTCGAGTCTTTACCTCACCATCAAATGTAGGAGGTTTATCTTTCATAAATTCATCCCGAGAGTGATCCCTATGGTGTTTATTTCTTTCCCTTTTATGAGAAGAAGAACTTGAATCCCCGTTGCATTCTTCAGAATCAGATGATCCACTAGAAGTCCTTCTCCTTCTTCTAGTGCTGCTCTTACTGCCTTCTGGCCTTGATGTACCCCGTCCAGAATCTATCTTTCTTTGCAAGTCTGTCAAACTCTGTAATATGGCAGCATTCAACTGATGCTGCTCTTCTTGGGCTTTAACCAAGCTTCTCATGGTGGCTGCAACCTTAGACGGTGTCCCCTGGAATCTCATTCCATTAGACTCTATGTCATCATTTCAATTACGAACATTTTCTCCCATGGCATCTTCTGCTCGCTCGTAAGAATCCCGAGCATCATACCCATCATGGCTTCTCATGACTGAACCACCTCTTGCTTTACCACACTGTTCTCTCTAGAGTACTGCTCTTGAAAGTTATCTAAAGTTCTGCAAATGTGTTTGTATCAAACTGTTAGATGCATAATATTAATATAAATCAAAATTACTTACCTTTTCTTTTGGAAATTCATAAAACAACAATTATGCAAAAACACAGAATTTTCTCTATTTCATATTCAGCTCTGTGACCACAGACAGTCTGCTGAAATCTGTTGAAAACCGAATGAAGACAATCAGAAAGTGCTCGAAAACTATTGAGAAATTCTTCTGAAAAATCCAAATCTCCTTAATTCCAATCGGACCTCTTCCCATCTATTCTGCCGACACCGTGGTTGTCAAAACAACTACACCTCTGATCTGCATCGGCGATCAAGTTGGCTATGCATCGGGTGCATAGTCCTTTGAGTAGTCGCAATGGCAGAATTGTTCCTACTTTAGTTTTCATGGGAAAACATCTATACTTCTGATTGGAGAGTTACTCATCTGATTCCTTCCACCACATCGGGCCTGCAATGGTCTATTATCCCACATATATTCAGCAATAGCATAACCTATTAGTTTCCTAGCTTTCTACAACAACGACCAACAATCTTCCTAAGTCTTCTGTAGCTGTAAGTCTATCGGTCGTCGGAAGCACTAGTTGCTGCAGTGTCGGAGGGCTAGTCATCCTGGTTTCCACAACGGTGTCCCATAAACCTTTTATGTATTCTGCGGCCACAAGCCTACCTCAAAAGGTCTAACCCTTTGCACATCAGCGATCCAAGTCACTATACTTTCTATCATTGCGGCAATCCAAACGAAAACTTACCTCGTCTGTGTCGGCGATTGGCTATGTTATTATGTCTAATGATTAGTCTTCTAGGTAGCCACAATGGCAGAAAGCGATCTCACTGTGGGTTCCGCGGACATTATCGGCAGTCGGACCTACTAATCGTCGGGTGGATAGTGTCCTAGACTGGCGCAACGACAGATTCTCAAACCTTTAACGTACTCGATCAGTGATTCGATCCTCAATAACTTTCCGATGACCTTCTACTTAACAAAATTTTCAATTTTTCTTCTCATCAGCTGTCAAAAGTACTAATCTCTGCGGTATTGCCGGTTGAAGCCTCTATCCGTCAGAAGGATAGTTCACTAGCTAGATGCAACAGTGGACATTCAATCCACTAACCATCGCCAATGGCTAACGACTCCAGGACATAGAAAAATTTCCAAAATTTTCCCCTTTTGTCTTCCTTTTTGCTACTTAATCGGCTCAATTCTCTTCTTTTGTCGGTGAAATAGTTCCATCAGCAACGGCAACAGTGGACCACCATCTTTGATCTTCTTTCACTTGGCAGCCAAATCTATTGAGGCATAACCTTATCGAAATCAATAGTCTCTTCTCGTCGAAAGGCTAGTGCTCTAGGTTTCTGAAACAGCGGGCATACGAACCACTAACTTCCGCCGATCCAAACAGCTAACCGTCGCCAATCACCGATGGCCTCAACACTTAGACAATTTTTGAAAATTTCTTCTTTTGTCGGTGAATTTTTTTTCTATATTCTGCTGACTATGTCGGCTCCATAATCCACTAACACCTTGGCATCCACGGGTTAGTTCATTTAGCAGCCGCACCGGCGGCTCATCATCTTTGATCCTTTCTAGATCAGAGATCTAATCCGCTAATGTTTTCCGATCGAAAAACTGATTTTGATTGGCATCGATAATCGAAGATTCTCCCCGTCAGAAGACTAGTGCTCTAGTTCTCCGCAACAACGAACGCATGGAGCACTGTCTTCTTCCGATAGTCGACAATTTTGGGCCTTAGAATTTTTTTTTTAAATTTCTTTATGGCGTTGGCGGTCAGAGGCCTTACCCGTCAAGAGCATAGTTTTCTAGCCATCCGCAATGGCGGGTGCTCGATCAACTATTTTCCATTGATGTCCATCGGCGGTCTCATCAATGAACCTTCTTTGGCGCCAAAAGTCAATATCGGGTGTTTCTTCCACTACATCGAGCCAGTGTTTCAGTAGCCTTCGGCTAATCTTTGCCGAAATTGTGGCTCCCACATCCACTAAGTTCCATCAATAGCCGACGAAAACTTAGAAAATTTTGCACAATTTTCTTTCGACTGTCCTCCGTCGGTTGCGCTTCCACCTAGCTCTCCGCTGCATCAGAAATCCTTCCCATTAAGTGTTTCGATGAATCGATAGTTCAAACACTTAGACAAATTTTGTGAAATTTTCCAGTCATTCGTTGATTTCTTCTGGGCAGAAGTCAACATGCTTATGCTAATTGGTTAGCCATGGCCCATAGAGGCCCATGCTGCAACATACAGCTCTGATACCACACTGTAATGTCCCCGACCCTCCGACTGGTGAAGAGGATGCTACCATGGCCTTAACCATCCGGGAAACCAGCCCCATGAACATGCGCATTCATAAGATGTTGAAACAAAATGCATTGAAGTAGAACATACACAGATACAACTATTTATCATACACAACGGAAGCAACATACATTCATACAAGCATTCAACATGTTCATCATATTCATTAATAGTAATGTGATTGCAGAAGTAAAATAGACAAGACTACTTATCTCATAATGAACTCGTTCTACAACCAGCTATGTCACTGCAACATTCCACCCAACCATAAGCTAGCAAGCTCCTTAATCTCTTAGCAATGCTGCCACTCCTGAGCTGGGCATGATTCCCCAAGGAGTAAGGAACAAGTAGGCTTACACATAGCCAAGGATACACCAAAACACATCCAAGCCAACATACTTAGGTTTATCAGGCCATCCAGGAGTCGGGAAAGGCTGGATGCTAAGTTGGTGAACCCATTAAGGAGCTAGGAACACCTACACCAAAACTAGCCTGACTTCTAAGACACCCACACACACCCAACACAAGGAATCAATCCCCTCTCTGCTACATAGTCCCTCAGGCCCTGACTTCCCTTCCAGTGCTATTCAGGGGTTGTGGAGAAGAAAGCCATCCCTCTAGCTCTGTCTATGTGGTTTCCAAACACACCAGGTTTATCAAGAAAACCAAGCCCCCATCCCTACTCTCAACATAGTCCAAAGACCAACCATGGCACAGTTGCTATCAATAAACACTTATAGCTTAGACAGGGAAAAAAACAACTCCTGATTCGTTCTTGGCCCTGTTGCGACCAAAATGACTCCCAAGCAACTTACAATAGTCTCCAGACATATCAGTAACATTTTTCACAACGTGGGGAAAGCAAAAACCCCTCCTAGACAACTAAGTGATCGGAAAATACTTACACAGGTCGTAAATGGGGAAGAAGATACAGACTCCCAACCTGTGCGTGGGGGAAATTGACATGAGACCTTCAAAATTCGGATGGGAAACCTGCTAGATACCACTCTGTGGAAATGTGAATGACATCCGAAACGGCTCCTTCCTCATGCTGCATGAGACCAAACTGAGAAAGAGGGTGGTGTGAGGGAACAATCAGTCTACCGTCCCTACGTGAGGATGAACAGACCAGGGAAGGAATGCAATAGTAGTGGAGAGAGTGGAGAGTCCGCTGGAGTGATGGCGGTGGTCGTTCTTGCCATCGTGAGGTCAACCCGCTGGTGGAGTGTGCATGTGGGAAAGGACTGACAGTCCTGCCACACTCCACTCTCAGCCATAACTGCCCCAACTAGTAGCATCAGTTTTTAATGGTGGTAGTTTCGTAAGACAAGGGGAGGTGACACATGTATTTTTCCCTATTGGTTCATGGTTTAACAATTCCCCCATGTTATCCTTGGGAAAATCATGTCGTTTTCATTATTGTTGCAGTGAGCATAGCTGGTGTTAGCACTAAATTTATTTTTGTTGGAATTGGTCTTATTACCTTCAAAATTTTAAGTTTTCATGGGTGATTGAGTTGGTTCCCAAAGTTTTCTCATTAAGCTATTTCCAAGTTGGCAAAGAAGAGAAGTTAAAGGAATTTTAGGTAAAAAGAGAAATAAATTTTTGACAAGTGGGGAAAAAAGTTTTATTAACTTTTGAATGAAATTTATAAAATGGGTTTTATAAACCTATTATTTTATTTATATTCAAACTTATATAGTTTTGGATATTTTTTCCAAAGTAAAAAAGTGGCCTCTTATTCACCAAACCAAGTCTTAATGAAGGTTTAAGCGCTAAACAAGATTTATTACCTTTCTTAAGGTATAATCAAACCACTAGCACATATAGTAATCCAATGGATAATGTAAAAAGTGAAAATTCATCAACGGGTATTAGTGTTTCCAGAGAGTAAAGATGTGAGGTGGTTAAATTGGAAAGGTGGTAGCGGAATTTAAACCACTTTCCACGTGGTAACTTTTGGTGAATTCTGTGGATAAAAATGGTTTAAGAAAAACAACTCAGTGAAGTCTCCGAAATAGAACATTATGTAAAGTTGGCTTGGCTTTTAAAAAATTATTTCATTTGTGTGCTGCGCGTGAAAGGAAGGAGACAGTGTGCCATATTTCCAACGTCATCTTTTGCATGTTTATAGTCACAGGGAAAATAGTGAAGATAAAGAATCTGATCAAGGAGATGGAAATTGATTTTAATAGATAAAGAAAAGGGAAGCCACCACTCAACAATGCAAAAGGGAAGCCTAAAAAGAACATCAGCCCAGAAGTGTTGCAGAAATATATACAATNTTTTTTTCTTCTTGAAATGACCGTTTTAGTCATTTTATTCAATGACCTGTTTCCAGAAAAAAAAGAGGAATTTTCAAAAATTGAAAGAGGTTTTTCATCATAACATTGTGACATACAATAATCTCTCTCATTTTTTACCCAGGTGCTACAGATTGGGAGCAGAAAAGTCATCTTTAGAGGGAAAATGTTTAGATGTCAAAATGATTGTTCTAGTCATCAAATTAAAATAATTTTTTACATCAAATGAAGATTAATTTTTAGAAAGTGAGAGAGGCTTTTATTCAAAACATATCTATCCACAATAACATCTTTTATTTTTCACACAGGTTCTATGGTTTAGCAGCAACAAAGTCACTTGTACAAACCATTTTTCATGTTTTCCAAAGGACTATTTCAGCCATCAAATTCAAAGAATTGTTTTGGATAACTGGAATTTAATTTGACAAAAATGAGAGAGGTTTTTATTTCTAACAGGCCTATAATAAAAAACCTCCATTTTTTACACAGTAATTACAGGTTGGGAGAATTTAAAATATCTTCACAAGTCATTTTTCCAGAAATCTACAATTTTATTATTTGAGTCATCAGCTTCAAAGGAATATTTAGAGGAGATTGAGATGATTTTGGAGAAGTGAATACATGTGTTTTTTTGGGCACATGTCCAATTATAAAAACCTCTCCCATATTTCACACAGCTGTCACCATTAGAGATATGCATGAGAAACTTTGTTGTAACTGTTTCTATTTTTAGAGTTCAGTTAGGTTTTGAATTCAAAGTTAGGTAGAGGTTATTCTTTTATAAATTAAAATGTAATTGATAGTTTTAAAGAGGATTTTCAAGATAAGAGAGACTCTACCTTGTAATGGCTTCACATTTTCAGTAAATGAATGAAATTTGCAGAGGAGGAATGTAAAATCTTTTTCATGTCAGAGATTCTTGTGCCATCTTTTTCTTCAGTAAGTAATTTCTTTATGTAACTGTTTATCATGTTTCCTACTCCATTTTGTATTTTCTTTCATGCTTGAGCATTAGTTTTTATGGGATATAATTCATCCTGGATGCTCTAGATCCATTGTTCAAGCATTTTCAAAATATTTTCTTCTAAAGTCTTGCAGAATTCACCCTAGTTAGGTGCTCTGTTTGATGGAATATTTCCCTTTGTCTACTAATCAACCTGCTAATACCTCAAGACTGAGGAAATGGTTCCTACCTTGCCTCTGTTCATAAACATTCAAAACCCTACTTCCTGCGACCTATTTCAGATCTCATTGTTGACTCCATTGCCCAATGGTCTCCTCCATGACTGTCCTACCAAGTCTTTAAAACGAACTTGCCTTATTTGTCCCATTAGAAATCTGACCTTCTGAGTGTCTTTGATTGAATATATTGAGTATAAACATTTTTTAAATAGTGAGAGATCCCTCTCTGACTGTATTAGGTCATAAATACATTTTAAAGTGGTTTTTGCTGTTACCTTGGGATCTACCTTTCACAACCTGGGTACATTCTGAGTGTTAACAGTTGGTTGGGTTCATTTAATTAAACATGTATATTTACATGATGACAAAAATTTATATGTATTCCACATGCCCCAATACACCATTGGTGACAATTTCAACCTGAAACATAGCATAACCAATCGATGGTGGGGCCTTGGCCTTTAGCTCCGAGATGCTTCTTCACCATGATTATTCAAAACTAGGGTGTTACAAACCGACTCTGATGAAGCATTGCTTAATAGCTTCAGGTTCGATGCCATAGGTGTGGCCATAGCCTTGCAGTCCATCATCCCAAACCTCTTCAGGATATCTACTGCATACTTCCCTTGTCCAAGGAAGATTCCATCTGCACTCTACCACACCTCCATACCTAGAAAATAATGCATCATACGCAAATCCTTCATTTTGAACTCAGCAACAATATTTCTCTTCGTATCAGCAATCAACCCATCCATACCTGTCACAAATAGATCATCTACATATAGTAGAAGCATCACTGGGTTGCCATCTTCAACCTTGTAGTAAAGGTTGGAATCTGGTTTACTCTTGGTAAAGCCCAAACTAGATAGAAAGCTGTCAATTCTACCGTACCATGTCCTAGGTGCCTGTTTCAAACCATACAGGGATTTCTTCAATCTGCACACAAGAGACTCCCCGTCATGTGTCTCAAAAACAAGTGGTTGTTCTACATACACTTCCTCTTCCACTACACCATTCAAGAAGGTAGTCTTGACATCCATCTGGTGTATCTTCCATTTCATTACTGCAGCCAGAGAAAGTACTGGTATAATGGAAGTGTATCTGGCTACAGGTGCAAAGGTTTCTTCATAATCTATTCCTTCTTTCTGAGAGAAACCCCGAGCTACAAATATTGCCTTAAGTTTTTCAACGCTACCGTCTGCAGCATGTTTGGTCTTGTAGATCCATTTGGAAGTCACAAATAACTTCCCATCTGGTCTTGGGACAACATCCCAAACATCATTCTTCATGATCGATTGGTATTCTTCGATCATAACATCCTTCCATTCTTTTCGTTCTGTCGCTTCTTCATAACTGGAAGGTTCTTTATCAATGAAATCACACAGTAAAGATACATACCCGGAGTAGGATTTGGTCCTCTTTGTTTGTCTGTGATTCTCTTCTAGAACCCCATATCTTTCTGCACCTTGGATAAGTTCTCGTACGCAAGCAGGTTTCCTCTTATGAGGATTCTTCTCCAGAGGTGGATCTATAGGTCTTTGTTGTTCTTCAAATTCTTGATCTTCTTCTTGAGCTTCTTTGTTCATGGTTGTATCATGAAATCTGGGTGCTTCTGCTTCTGCTTCTTCAGGTTCTTCAGCAGGTCTCTTTTTGGATTTGTTGTAAGCTGTGTCTTCATCAAATGTCACATCTCTGCTAGTGTCAATCTTCTTGTATCCTAGGAAATATATTCTGTAATCCTTCGAGCTTTCAGAGTATCCCACAAATAAACCCTTCTTTCCTGAAGGATCTAATTTAGTCCTCTTCTCTTCTCAACTGTGTATGTACATTGGAAAACCGAATATTCTGAGATGGATGACTTCTGGTTTCTTGCCGGAGAAGACTTCTTTAGGAGTCTTGTTCTCGAGTACTCTATGTGGAGTACGGTTGTGTACATACACCGCTGTTCAGGAAGCTTCCGCCCAAATATGCATAGGAAGGTCTTGATCATGAAGCAATACACTTGCAGCTTCCATGATAGTTCTATTCTTCCTCTCTACAATCCCATTCTATTGTGGAATGTAAGGAGTGGACAAATCCCTCTTAATCCCTGATTCTTTGCATAGCTCTTTGAATTCATTTGAAGTGAATTCTCCGCCATTATCTGATCGAATGGTCTTGATATTATTTCCAGTGTGGTTCTTGATCAAGGCGTTGAATTCCTTGAACTTTCTGAATACTTTGTCTTTGTTCTTCATAAAATAAACCCATGTCTTCCTAGAGAAATCATCAATGAAAGAAACATAATATGCATACCCGCTTAGTGAGTTTGATGACATATGAACGCATACAACGGAGTGGATGATTTCCAAGATTCCTTTTGCTTTGCTTTCGCTGCTTGGAAATGTCTTCTTTGTATTCTTTCCTTTTTCATATTCTTTGCAGACCCCATCATGTTTTGCTTATATTTCTGGAAGACCTTCAACAACTTTTCTTGCAATAGGTAGTGCTCTGTAATGCACATGTGGAAGCCCTCAATGCCAAAGTTCACTTGGATCTACTGTGTCATGGACCAAGGCTTGCTCTAGATGGCCCTTTAATTTGTACAATCCTCCTTCTTGTTCTCCAATCACTACCGCATCATTGATAGTATTTCCTTTTGGCCACATGATGACTTGACCATCTATGAATGCAACTTGCATTCCTTTTGCATCTAATTTTGATATGGAAAGGAGGTTCTTCTCATTAGAGGAAATTTCAACTCAAAATGGGCCTTTTAACTTTAACTCAAATTCCATGTCATCATGTGTTAGCCACTGAAATTGCTTTAAATTTGAAATACTGTATAGGTCTTAAACACTTTTTTAATATAAATTTGGGGATAGGTATCATAAAAAAAACTACTTTTTTTGTTTGTATTTTAGACATATCTCCCCATTTGTTTACTCAAATTTTGACCAAGAGAGCTCATCAGATGCGAAATTAAATTTCGCATCCAAAGAGTACCCACTATGCATACTTTTGACAGACCTCTCTACTCAAAAAACAAGAAATACTTGAAAAAACGTGATGATGACATCATCGTCACATTTTTTCCAGGTATTTCTTGTTTTTGGGGTAGCAAGGTCTGTCAAAAGTATGCCGAGTGGGTACTCGTTGGATGTGGAATTTAATTCCACATCCAACAAGCTCTCTCGATCGAAATTTGAGTAAAAACATGGGGAGATATGTCGAAAATACAAACAAAGAAATAGTTTTTTCTTTTCTTCCTCCAAAATTAATAAATATTATTTTATTATTTTATTAATTTTTTTAGGAAGCCCATTTTGAGGTGAAATTTTCTCTAATGTGAGTCCTAGCACAAACAATAGTTCTTTTATTGTTATAAACTTTCAAGAGTCTAGCTTATAGGAAGATTCCCCACTACCTTCTATTGGATATTGGTAGTCATCTCCTAGCTTCACCTTGTGAGGTGATTCATGTTATGACAGTCTCACAAATGATTCCTTGAATCCTGTCATATGTTTGGAAGCCCCACTGTCTATAAGCCAATTATCACTTCCATGAGTAATGTTACCTGTGAGTTCGAAGATTAAAACATATTCATCCTCGCCTGAAGAATATTCACATTCATATTTGGTTCTTTTCTTGGATGGTTCATCATCCTTTGCAGCATGAGCATGATGTCTTTTTTTATTGCTTCTGTTTATTAGTTTTTGTTTCTTAGGAAAATTTCTTGCATAATGTCCCGCTTCATTACATGTATAAGATATAGTCCTAAAAAAATCGTTTCTAGTGTTATCTTTGTGAGAGTGCTTACCTCTGGAGTTATGAGATCTTCTTTTGGTTGACTTGGAATGTGATTTGGAGTGTACTGTGAGAGCTTTATCTTCACTTCCCATCTTTTCTTCTCAAGCTGATATCCGAGCTTCTTCTTGAGAGAACTATTCCCATAGTCTGCTAAACTTGACTAACTCTTCTAGCACAGATTCCTTGGATGAAAGAATCCCATGACCTAGGAAGGCCATTCAAGGTAGTTATCAAAACCTCTGCATTTTCCACTTCTTCATCTATAGCTTCTAGTTGTTCCTTGATCTGAGAAACTCTTGTGAAGTAAGACTGGATTGTTTCTGCATTCTAAATTTTCACATTCTTCAGTTGGTTTCTCAGAGTCATCTTCCAGTTTATTTTCTTCCCTTCAAACAATTTGGTTAGGGCATCAAACATAGATTTAGGTGTCTTTAGAGAGGACACCTGTGGTATGAGATGGTCCTTGATAGAATCAGAAATGATTCTATTTTCCATAACCAATTTCTTCTTATCTAAGGCCTTAGCCTCATCTCCCTCTGGAACTGGAAGCTCCTCATGGATGTAGGAGTCCAACTCATTCTCTTCCAGGACCAGGGAGATCCTATACTTCCAAGCTCGAAAGTTATCAGCTCCCTCAAGATTTTCATCAAGATTGGTATGATGAGCCATCCTAACTGAGAACCTCAAATGGAAATACAAAATATTTTATGTCGGATCTGAAACTTGAGCTGAAATCCTGTAGAGTTGGTTCAGGAGCAAATTAGGGTTTTTCTTTTCTGGAGTTCTGTCAACTCAAATGCCTTGAAATTTATCCCTAACTTCGATTTTGGGCAGAAGATCAATCTAGGCCTGAGCTCACTGAAAAATTCCTCTTCTATGAAAATCCCTAATTTTCGGCAGAAATGTCAAGTCCAAAACTAAAAAACCTCATAATTGGATTTTGCTTTGACAGAAAGATGCACCCTAAGGAGGGGAGTTATTCCATCTTATTTTTGATGAAAATTTGTGGAGAGAGATCCACAAAGTAGGAATCACTAGTTCCCATAGCTGCATAATGTCTTCTTCTCAGGTTAGCTCTAATACCATGTTAGCTTTTCAACATTCAAGCTAGCATTATGTTAGGATATTTAACTGAGAGAACAACAAGTACAAAAATCAAACACAGGAGACAATGAACACAATGTTTTTCATCGGGGAAACCATAAATGGATAAAACCCCACAACTTCCTCAGAGATAGAATCATCACAAAAGGTAAAACCTCAAGATAGTAAGATGCGCTCCCGACAGTAGTAACGTTCTTCTTCTCTAGCCTCGGTGTCTTCTCCTTCCTCAACTATGCGCTACACCTGGGTGTGTGAGTGATGTGTTCTAAATAGAGATTCCAGCTCTATATTTATACTAATCTCGACATGACTAAAACCCTACTAGGGCCAACCTATACTTGGAGAGTCTATAACCTTAGTGCCCCAGAACTATGGGGACTTTAACCCTTAGACAATTGGAGGGTTACCCACAATGACTTGACATGACTTGTTTAGATTATTGATTCTCCCGATCGGAACATCAGGGTATGACATAACATGATAACATCCCAGAATAAACCATGGGTTACAATAGATAAGAAATACAAGTTAATACATTCCAAAGTTATAATTACATCAACAATAAGCAAGTGGCAAGTGGAGCCAATGCTACCCCTCTGGCGATCAAGTGCTGGAAATGCAACAGGCCGCATTATGCACGATATTGTAAGAACAAGAACAATGGAATCTTGCATAACTTGCAAGAAGAACCTGCCGTTGAGAATATAGCAGGAACCCTGTGAATCTATGCAGCATTAGATGGACGATAGGCAGACCATCAAGCTACAATGGTCGAGATCAAAGGTAAGATCTTGAACACCTATGTTTCAATACTTATTGAACTCGATGCTTTCCGGAGCTATGTTGCACCTAAGATTGTTGATTTATGCAAGTTAGGAAAATCAAAGCATGGTAAACCTTGGATGGTACAGTTATCCACTGGTACAAAATAGAAGTTTTTGAAAATGGTTTCCTTACTAAGGTAAACTTGAACATCCTACCTTTAGGATCATATGATATTCTTATCGGCATGGACTGGTTGGTACAACACCATGTCATTCTCAATTGTATTACACAAGTCTATCTTGTGTACTGATAGCCAAGGGAACCAAGTGAAGGTTCAAGGCCTTCCCAAGAAAGTATCGGTAAGACAAATCTCTTCCTTACAAGTAAAGAAATGTGTTAGGAAGGGCTACAAGTTATTTGTGGTGAACAACTGAGACGAAGAGTCAGATAAGGAACAATGCATAGAAGAATTCCCCGTTCTTGAAGAATTCAAGGATGTCTTTCCCAAGGAAATCCCTAGATTACCTTTGAAACAAGACCTAGATTTTTCCATTGAACTAACCCCATGATCAGTTCCAGCCTCCAAAGCCCCTTACCGCATGAGTGCACCAAAATTGGTGGAACTCAAACTGCAGTTGCAGGAGTTAATAGAGAAAGGGTATATCCGACCTAATGTGTCCCCTTGGGGTGCACTGATTTTGTTTGTAAAGAAGAAGGATGGTACAATGCGAATGTGCATTGATTATCGTCAGCTGAACAAAATGACTATAAAGAACCATTACCTTCTCCCTAGGATCAATGATTTGTTCGACCAGGTGGGAGGAGCCAAAATATTTTCGAAGACTGACCTGCGATCCGGATACCATCAAGTATGGATCCGAGATGAAGATATTCCCATGACCTATTTTCGTATGAGGTATGGGCACTACGAGTTTGTAGTGATGTTGTTCAGGTTGACCAGTGCACCTGCAAACTTTATGTGTATGATGAACAACATATTCAGTAAATATCTAGATACGTTTGTACTAGTCTTCATTGACGACATTCTGGTTTATTCCAAGAGTAAGGAGGAACACGAAAAATACCTTTGAATAGTACTTGGAGCATTAAAAGAACACCAGCTCTATGCTAAGTTTAGTAAATGTGATTTTTACAAACCACAAATACAGTACCTAGGTCACATCATATCCGAGGCAGGAATAACTGTGGACCCAGAAAATATTCGAGCCATAAAGGATTGGCCTACCCCAACTAGTGTCACTGACATTAGGTCCTTTTTGGGTTTAGCTGGGTATTATCGAAAGTTCATTGAGAACTTCTTGAGAATCGCTTACCCCATGATGACTTTACAGAATAAATCAAACAAGTTCTTATGGACTGACAAGTGTGAAGAAAGTTTTCAAAAGCTTAAGCAGCTTTTGATGACAACACCAGTGTTGCAGATTGTGGATCCTAATGGGGATTTCATTGTATGCATAGATGCAAGCAAGGAAGGAATTGGAGGAGTCCTCTTGCAAAACAACCATGTGATCTGTTATGAATTATGGAAATTAAAAGAGCATGAACATAATTATCCATTAGAGGAAATTTCAACTCAAAATGGGCCTTTTAACTTTTATTCAAATTCCATGTCATCATGTATTATCCAATGAAATTGCTTTAAATTTGAAATACCGTATAGGTCTTAAACACTTTTTTAATATAAATTTGGGGATAGGTATCATAAAAAAAACTACTTTTTTTGTTTGTATTTTTGAGATATCTCCCCATGTTTTTACTCAAATTTTGATCAGGAGAGCTCGTTGGATGCAAAATTTAATTCCGCATCCAACGAGCTCTCCCGATCGAAGTTTGAGTAAAAACACGGGGACATATGTCAAAAATACAAACAAAAAAGTAGTTTTTTTCTTTTCTTCCTCCAAAATTAATAAATATTATTTTATTATTTTATTAATTCATTTTAGGAGGCCCATTTTGAGTTGAAATTTCCTCTAATGCCACGAACGATCTTGAGACAACGGCCATTATCCACGCTTTGAAGATGTGGAGGCACTACCTCATGGGAAGGAAGTTCCTTCTAAAGTATGACAAATGAGTCTAAAATATTTATTCAATCAACCCAATATGAATGCAAGTCAAGCTAGATGGTTGGATTTCCTGAGTGAGTATCACTTTGAACTAATGCATATTAAGGGAAAAGAGAACAAAGTTGTTGATTCCTTGAGTCGATGAACTGATATGATATATGAGGTGAACCTGAGTCAAACTGATGAAGATTTGCATGAGAAGATTAGAACAGCCAACAAAGTTGACCCGTTCTATGTGGAAATCCTCAAGAAGGTCCAGGAGGACTGGTTGTTTCAACAACAAAAGGGATACAAGGTGGATGACTTCGGACTACTATGGTCCAAGGATAGATTGTATGTTCCATATGGAGGGGACATTCGGTCCAACATCCTCACATAATTTCATAGGGAACCCTACTTAGGGCACCCGAGATATCAAAAGATGATATCTGCCATCAAAGGACACTTTTTATGGCCCAATTTAAAGGCTGAGATTGTGATGTTTATTGCAGAATGTTAGGAATGCCAACTAGCTAAAGCTGAGCACCAACATCCTTCAGGATTGCTATAGCCATTTCCCATTATGGAATGGAAATGGGAGGTTATCAGTATGGATTTTATTAGTGGCTTACTAAAAAGAAAGAAGCAAAATGATCCCATCTTCATAGTCATGGACAAGGTGTCAAAAGCGGCACACTTCATCCCCATGAAATCGACCTACAGGGCCATAAATATTGTCGATATCTTCTTGAAAGAGATATTTAGATTGCATGGGATACCCAAAGTGATTATCTTGGATCGAGATGTTAAGTTTACAAGAAACTTTTGGAGATCCTTATTCTTTGGATTAGAGATGCAGCTAAACTTTAGCACTACTTATCGCCTGCAGACGGACAAGAAAACTGAAAGAGTAAACCAAATTGTTGAAGACATGCTTCAAATGTATGTCATGGACAACCCTACCAAGTGGGAGGATTATCTGCACCTTGCATAGTTTGCATATAACAACAGGTATCAGGCTTCTTCCAAGATGAGTCCTTTCGAGGTACTTTATGGATGGAAGAGTAGGACCCTAGTTAATTGGGACAGTCTGGTGGATCGGCTCATGTCAGGGCTTGACCTACTATTGGACTTGGAACAGTTAGTTACCAAGGTCTAGGGAAACCTTAAAGAGGCACAAGACCGTCAGAAACGTTATGCGGATAAGAAAAGAAAAGATAAAGACTATCAAGTAGGTGAGCATGTCTACTTGAAAGTGAAAGCAAAACAGAGCTTGTTGATCTTAGGTAGGTGTGGAAGTTGGCACCT
Source organism: Pseudotsuga menziesii (assembly GCA_001517045.1). NCBI lineage: Eukaryota > Viridiplantae > Streptophyta > Pinopsida > Pinales > Pinaceae > Pseudotsuga > Pseudotsuga menziesii. Next base: position 406,458 of record LPNX010216435.1, on the reverse strand, counting down.
AGGTTTTGTGGACCTTTTGAAATTTTGGCCAAGAAAGGATCAGTGGATTATGAATTAGCATTACTTGTGCATGTAAGATTTCATAATGTTTTCCATGCATATTTATTAAATAAATATGTTTATGACACTAAGCATGTCATTTATTGGTCCTTATTATAGGAGGAACCTAAGGGGGAGTTTTCCCTTGTGCCTTTGCATATATTGGACAAGAGAGAAGTGAAGCTTTAGAAGCACACTGTAGTCCAATTGAAGGTGCAGTGGAAACACTTTGAGGCAGATGAAGCTACCTGGGAGAATGAGGCCACCATGAGAAAGGCTTACCCCACCTTGTTTCATGATATCATTCAGAGTCCCTAGAACACCAGGGACGGTGTTGTACTAAGTGGGGAGGGATGTATTGTCCCAAATTTTGGACCTACCATTTATAGCATAGTACTATTGATCATGGTAATTATATTGATGTTTTATTTTATATTGGGCCAAGGACCCCACTGCATATAAACATGATTATTTGTTTTGTATATTGGACATAAGCGAATTGTTGATGATATATATGTATATATATGTTTGTGTTGGGCGTGGAACCTAAATCACATGATTGATGAAATATTTGTGTTGGGTGTGGACCCTGAAGAACATGATTTATGAAATGTTTGTGTTGGGCGTGGACCTTGAAGCACATGATCAATAAGATGTTTTGTGTTGAGCGAGAAGATTTGGAGCACATGAGTACTTACAATTTTGTTGAGCATAAAGCTATGGAACACATGCAAATATAATTGGAAATGTTAGGCATAAGCTCTGAAACATTCCATGTTGATGTTGAGCATAAGCTCTAGAGCATCGAATCTTTGGCCATTGTATCCCTAGGTGTATCATACAAGTACATCCTAGCATTTAGTGTTGAGCGAAAGCTATGGAATTGCACTATGTTTGTAACTCCCTTCTATAGGCATTGAGTATCATCTCTGGTAAGCGCTAGGGGTTACTGAAAATAATTCAATAAACTCCTGAGAAAAAACGGCTCGAGAAGAATATTGATCACCATCATACTTATTTATAAGTGATTGAATGAGATTTTGAATTTCGGTATTCTCATCAAAGTACTGAAGAGCTACCACATTATACGAGGGAAATATGACATGCAAGGATGTTTAGAGTTGCCTAGCCTAGTAGGACTAAGCCATCTTTCTTCTTGACCTTCATGAAGAAGTGTCGTCAAGTCTAGGGATCATGATGCATGATGCCCGAAGACAAATGCTAACAAGTATTTTAATACTATGTACTTTATACATAGCATGTATAAATAATTAATTATGATTAACTATATAATTTAATAAAGGAAGAAGAGAAGCTGTACCAATTACTATTTATTATTAAAGGATTTATAAATAGTGGAAATATCTATGAAAGACTAACTAGGAACTAGTCAAAAGTTCCTAGGTTAAGAATTGAAAATTACCCGAGTAATTTAAAAAAAAGGGTTAAATCAAGATATCAAGGATTTCTTGATTTAACTACCCCTTTGACTGAAAAATATGCCTATACAGAATCAATCCAAGCAAAGGATTGGGGGTTCTGATTTTTCTATTGGAGAATTATTATTCTACCTGTTTTTGCTCTCAAGTGTTTTCTTGGAGAATTTTCTCTTGCAAAGAAAAGATGACTGATTCAGAATCTAAATACCAGATAGGAAACCCTACCTTAGGAGCTCTAAGCTACTTGCATGTTGTATTCCAGCTTGGGGGGATCTAGATTAGAACCAGGAACGGTTCTGGATCATGGTTGGGAGGAACATGGTAGTTCCCAAGTGATTTGGTCATCAAAATCAGAGGTCAGATCTGTCTTAAATTAATAATGTTGGTTATTTGAAAAGTGTGTAGGTTCATCCATTAAAGGAGCTTCAGGGAGATAAATCACAGTGTGCAGGTTCAACCATTAAAGGAGCTCCAGGAAGGTAAATCACATGTATGAGTTCTTAGCATGTCAAAATTCATTTCTAGGGTAAATGCATGTTACTTTATGTAAACGATTTTATATATTTTACTAACCCTAGGTAATTAAAGTGCTGCCTAGCTTTTGCTAGGGTCCTTATTTCTCCTCAATATTCATAGGATTGGAAATTTTTCATAAGCTATATATAGCTAGGCTCCCATATTTAAAATTTGTTCTGTATTCATTTCATATTGAGAAATTAATACTGTAGAATGTTAGTTTTTCAACATTCAAGCTAGCATTATGTTAGGATCTTTAACTGAGAGAACAACAAGTATAGAAATCAAACACAAGATACAATGAACACAGTGTTTTTCATCGGGGAAACCATAAATGGAGAAAACCCCGCAACTTCCTTAGAGATAGAATCAACAAAAAATATAAAACCCCAAAATAGTAAGATGCACTCCCGACAGCAGTAACTTTCTTCTTCTCTAGACCCAGTGTCTTCTCCTTCCTCAACTATGCACTACACTTGAGTGTGTGAGTGATGTGTTCTAAATAGAGAGTCCAACTCTCTATTTATACTAATCTTGACATGACTAAAACTGTACTAGGGCCGAACTCTACTTGGAGAGTCTAATAACCCTAGTGCCCCGAGACTGTAGGGACTTTAAACCTTAGACAATCAAAGGGTTACCCACAATTACTTGACATGACTTGTTTACATTGTTGATTCTCTCGATTGGAACATTGAGGTATGACATAACATGATAACATCCTAGAATAAACATTGAGTTACAATCGATAAGAAATACAAGTGAATACATTTCAATGTTGCAATTACATCAACACTCCCTCTTAACTAGGAAGGTATTCTTTTGACACAATTTTCATCATTGGTCTTCTTCTCTAGATCTTCTCATCATCTGCATCTTCAAGTCGTCTTCATCTTCAAGTCATCTTCATCAGGATATGGATCATCTCTTGATCTGGATCATCGTCACTGAATCATACTCGATCTGGATCATCACTGGACATCATCACTGGAAATCATCACTGGATCTGGATATCATCATTGGACATCATCACTGGATCTCAATCATCACTTGATCTGGATCATCACTTGTAGATCTGGATAATCACTTGATCTAGATCTCTTAGAGTCATCATAACTGGATCTGGATCATCTCTGGTTATCATCATGTGTGCTATCTCATGATTCTTCTCGCTATAGGAAGTTCTACAGATCCATCCTTCTTTCATGTTGGTTGCAGGCCTAGCCATTATGTAGGTCTTCTTCAGTTCTTATATCTAACATACTCATCAGAATGGCCTGCCCAACACTTACATCTGACCTACTCGTCAGAAAGGAATGCCCAACACTCACATATGATCATGTAGAAGCATACAATCACATCAAAAAGGCCCAGTACTCACATTCACTACCATGATGGGACATCACTATCATCTGTGAAAAGGATTCAGCACTTATATCTATCCTAGTAGGAACCAAATCCTGCACCCTTATTAGAAAGGCTTGCACTCACATCTAACCTGGTAGGAACTAAATCCTACACCCTCGCCAGAATGGCCCCCAGTCCCAGACTGAGCTACCTGGTAATGGACCAGGTGCCTCCATTATCCCAGAGAATGGCAGTTGCCCTTATATATTACCTGGTAGGAACCGAATCCTACACCCTCACCAGAATGGATTACACTCACATCTGACCTGGTAGGAACCAAATCCTACACCCTTTCCAGAATGGCCCCCAGTCTCAGACTGAGCTACCTAGTAACAGACCAGGTGCCTCCACTCTCCTGGAAAGTGGCAATTGCCCTTACATCTGACCTACTTGTCAGAATGGCCAGCACTCATATTTTACATGGGAGGAACTTAATCCTTTAGCCATGACAGAAGGGCTCATCTTTTACATCTCACCTGCTCGTCAGAATGTCTCTCTCAGTCTTGGAGTGAGTGTTCCTGGTAACTAACTAGGAACCTCCATTCTCAGAATGGCATTCAACACTCATATCTAACATCAAAGGAACCAAATCCTCTCACTATAACAGAATGGCTCAGCCCTTGCATCTGAACTGCTCATTAGAATGGCTTCCGAACTCGTCACTTCACCTTGGAAGGGACCTCGATCTGGAGAACACCAAGCTTCTCCCTGAAGTACTCAAACTTCACTCTGTCTAAGGGATTTGTTAACAAATCAGCTATCTAATCGTCTGTTGCAACATACTAGAGTTTCACTGATCCCCTCTGCACCATATTCCTGATATACTGATACTTGATATCGATATGCTTTGACTTGTCATGGAACAATGGATTCTCTTACAACTTCACACAACTCTGGTTGTCACAATGTATACAAGTAGCATCCAACTGGAGATCAAATAAATCAGACAGTAGCTTCCTCAGCCATACTACCTCACAACTAGCTAAACAAGTTGCGACATACTTTGCTTCAGCTGTACTCAGTGCCACACATGATTGCTTCCTGCTAAAGCAAGAGATCATACATGATCCCATACTGAAGCAACACCCTAAAGTGCTCTTCCTATCGATGGCACTTCCTACCAAATCTGAATCAACATAACCCTCCAGGTTAATCTTCTGATTCCCATCGTACTTGAGCCCATAATCAACTATACCCCTCAAGTACCTCAGAATATGCTTTGCAGCAATCAAGTGAACATTTATCAGATCTGTCAAGAACTGGCTCAAGGTGTTCATAGCAAATAAAATGTCTAGTCTTGTGTTCATCAGGTACATCAATGACCCAATCATCTGATGATACATCGTAGCATTAACCGACTCTGATGAAGCATCGCTTAATAGCTTCAGGTTCGATGCCATAGGTGTGGTCATAGCCTTGCAGTCCATCATCCCAAACCTCTTCAGCATCTCTACTGCATACTTCCCTTGTCCAAGGAATATTCCATCTATACTTTGCCACACCTCCATACCTAGAAAATAATGCATCATACCCAGGTATTTCATTTCGAAATTGGTAGTAAGCTTTCTCTTCATATCGGCAATCAACCCATCCATACCTGTCACAAATATATCATCTAGATATAGTAGAAGCATCATTGGGTTTCCATATTCAACCTTGTAGTAAAGGTTGGAATCCGCGTTACTCTTGGTAAATCCCAAACTGGATAGAAAGCTATCAATTCTGCCATACCGTGTCTTGGGTGCTTATTTCAAACTGTACGGGGATTTCTTCAATCTACACACATGAGACTTCCTGTCATGTGTCTCAAAACTGAGTGGTTGTTATACATACACTTCCTCTTCCACTACACCATTCAAGAAGGCAGTCTTGACATCCATCTGGTGTATCTTACATTTCATTACTGCAGCGAGAGAAAGTACTGATCCGATGGAAGTGTATCTGGCTACGGGTGCAAAGGTTTCTTCATAATCTATTCCTTATTTCTGAGATAAACACCGAGCTACAAATCTTTCCTTATATTTTTCACTGCTACCGTCTGCAGCATGTTTAATATTGTAGATCCATTTGGAAGTTACAACTGACTTCCCATCTGGTCTTGGGACAACATCCCAAACATCATTCTTCATGATTTATTGGCATTCCTCGATCATAGCATCCTTCCATTATTTTTGTTCTGCCACTTCTTCATAACTGGGAGGTTCTTTATCAATGAAATCACATAGTAAAGCTACATACCTGGAGCAGGATCTAGTCCTCTTTCTTTCTCTGTGATTCTCTTCTGGAGCCCCATATCTTTCTACACCTTGGATAAGTTCTCGTACCCAAGAAGGTTTCCTCTTATGAGGATTCTTCTTCAGAGGTGGATCTATAGGTCTTTGTGGTTCTTCAAATTTTTTATCTTCTTCTTGAGCTTCTTCATTCATGGTTATATCATGAACTTTGGGTGCTTCTGCTTCTTCAGGTTCTTCAGCAGGTCTCCTTCTGGATTTGTTGTAAGCTGTGTCTTCATCAAATGTCACATCCTTGCCGATGTCAATATTCTTATATACTAAGAAATATATTCTGTAAGCCTTCAATCTTTCAGAGTATCCCACAAATATATCCTTCTTTCCTGAAGGATCTAATTTAGTCCTCTTCTCTTTTGGAATGTGTATGTACACTAGACAGCCGAATATTTTGAGATGGCTGACTTCTAGTTTCTTTCTAGAAAATACTTCTTCAGGAGTCTTTTTCTCGAGTACCCTATATGGAGTACGGTTCTGTACATACACCACTGTTTTGGCAGCTTCCACCCAAAGATGCGTAGGAAGGTCTTGATCATGAATCATTGGTCTTGCAGCTTCCATGACAGTTCTATTCTTCCTCTCTGCAATCCCATTCTGCTGTGGATTGTAAGGAGTGGACAACTCCCTCTTAATCCCTGATTCTTTGCATAGCTCTTTGAATTCATTTGAAGTGAATTCTCCACCATTATCTGATCGAATGGTCTTGATCTTATTTTCAGTGTGGTTCTCGATCAACACTTTCAATTCCTTGAACTTGCTGAATACTTTGTCTTTGCTCTTTATGAAGTAAACCCATGTCTTCCTAGAGAAATCATCAATGAAAGAAACATAATATGCATACCTGCTTAGTGAGTTTGATGACATAGGACCGCATACATCAGAGTGGATGATTTCCAAGATTCCTTTTTCTTTACTTTCACTGCTTGGAAATGTCTTCTTTGTATTCTTTCCTTTCGCACATCCTTTGCAGACCCCATCATGTTTTTCTTGGATTTCTGGAAGACCTTCAACAAATTTTCTTGCAATAGGTAGTGCTCTGTAATGCACATGTGCAAGCCTTCTATGCCAAAGTTCACTTGGCTCTACTATGTCATGGACCAAGGCTTGTTCTGGATAGCCCTTTCATTTATACAATCCTCCTTCTTGTTCTCCAATCACTATCACATCGTCGATAGTCTTACCTTTTGGTGACATGACGACTTGACCATCTATGAATGCAACTTGCATTCCTTTTTCATCTAATGCTGATATGGAAAGGAGGTTCTTCTTGAGTCCTGGTACAAACAATACTTCTTTCATTGTTAGATACTTTCGAGAGTCTAGCTTATAGGAAGATTCCCCACTACCTTTTATTGGTTCATGGTAGTCATCTCCTAGATTCACCTTGTGAGGTGATTCATGTTCTGATACTCTCACAAAGGATTCCTTGAATCCTATCATATGTTTTGAAGCCCCACTATCTATAAGCCAATCATCACTTCCATGAGTAATGTTACCTCTGAGAGCGGTGATCAAAACATATTCATCCTCGCTTGAAGAATATTCACTTTCATATCTGGTTCTTTTCTTGGATGGTTCATCATCCTCTGCAGCATGAGCATGATGTATTCTTTTGTTCCTCCTCTTTATTAGTTTTTGTTTATTAGGATAATTTCTTGCATAATGTCTTGCTTCATCACATGTATAACATATAATCCTAGATAAATCTTTTCTAGTGTTATCTTTGTGAGAGTTCTTACCTCTGGAGTTATGAGATCTTCTTTTAGTTGACTTGGAATGTGATTTGGAGTGTACAGTGAGAGCTTGATCTTCACTTCCCATCTTTTCTTCTCGAGCTGCTATTCAAGCTTATTCTTGAGAGCACTCTTCACATAGTCTGTTGAACTTGACTAACTTCTTTCTAGCATAGATTCCTTGGATGAAAGAATCCCATGACCTAGGAAGGCCATTCAAGGTAGTCATCACAATCTCTGCATTTTCCACTTCTTCATATACATCTTCTAGTTGTTCCTTCATCTGAGAAACTATTGTGAAGTAAGACTGGATTGTTTTTGCATTCTAAATTTTTACGTTCTTCAGTTGGTTTCTTAGAGTTGTCTTCCAGTTTATGCTCTTTCCTTCAAACAATTTTGTTAGGGCATGAAACATAGATTTAGGTGTCTTTACAGAGGACACATGTTGTATGGGATGGTCCTTGATAGAATCAACAATGATTCTCTTTGCCATAACCAATTTCTTCTTATGCAAGGCCTTATCCTCATCTCCCTTTGGAACTGGAGCCTCCTCATGGATGTAGGAGTCCAACTCATTCTCTTCCAGGACTAGGGAGATCCTATACTTCCAAGGTCGGAAGTTATCAACTCCCTCAAGATTTTAATCAATATTGGTATGATGAGACATATTAATTGAGAACCTCAAATGGAAATACAAAATATTTTAAATCTTACCAGGTCAAGATGTCGGATCTGAAACTTGAGTTAAAATCCTACAGAGCTGGTTCAGGAGAAAATTAGGGTTTTTCTTTTCTAGAGTTCTGTCCACCCAAATGCCTTGAAATTTATCCCTAACTTTGATTTTGGGGAGGAGATCAATCCAGGCCTAGGATCACTGAAAAATTCCTCTTCTGTGAAAAGCCCTAATTTCTGACAGTAGTGACAGGTCCAAAAATGAAAAACCTCAGAATTGGATTCCGCTTCGACAGAAAGATGTGCCCTAAGGAGGAGAGTTATTCTACCTTACTTTTGCAGAAAATTTGTGGAGAGAGATCCACGAAGTAGGAAGATCTATTTCCCACAGCTGCAAAGTGTCTTCTTCTTAGGTTAGCTCTGATACCATGTTAGTTTTTCAACATTCAAGCTAGCATTATGTTAGGATATTTAACCTACAGAAAAACAAGTACAACAATCAAACATAAGAGACAATGAACACAATGTTTTTCATCAGTGAAACCATAAATGGAGAAAACCCCACAACTTCCTTAGAGATAGAATTAGCACAAAAGGTAAAACCCCAAAATAGTAAGATGCACTCCCGACAACAGTAACCTTCTTCTTCTCTAGCCCCAATATTTTCTCCTTCCTCGACTATGCACTACACTTGAGTGTGTGAGTGATGTGTTCTAAATAAAAAGTCTATCTCTCTATTTATACCAATCTTGACATGACTAAAACCCTACTAGGGTCGACCTCTACTTGGAGAGTCTAATAACCATAGTGCCCCAAAACTGCGGGGACTTTAACCCTTAGACAATCGGAGGGTTACCCACAATGACTTGACATGACTTGTTTACATTATTGATTCTCCCGATCAAAACATTGGGGTATGACATAACATGATAACATCCCAGAATAAACATCGGGTTACAATAGATAAGAAATACAAGTGAATACATTCCGAAGTTACAATTACATCAACATAGAATAGGTAATTCTAGTCCTATCTTTTAATTGTTCATCTATTACTTATATCTCTACTAACATATTACAAGTCATGTCAAGTCATTGTGGGTAACCCTCTGATTTTCTAAGGGTTAAAGTCCCCGCAGTTTTGGGGCACTATGGTTATTAGATTCTCATCAGGGGTTTTACCTCTACTTGGAGAGTCTAATAACCATAGTGCCCCAAAACTACAGGGACTTTAACCCTTAGACAATCGGAGGGTTACCCACAATGACTTGACATGACTTGTTTACATTATTGATTCTCCTGATCAGAACATTGGGGTATGACATAACATGATAACATCCCAGAATAAACATCAGGTTACAATAGATAAGAAATACAAGTGAATACATTCCGAAGTTACAATTACATCAACATAGAATAGGTAATTCTAGTCCTATCTTTTAATTGTTCATCTATTACTTATATCTCTACTAACATATTACATTTGTTAGTAGAGACATGTTTTTTAAATTTTTGTAGATTTAACCATAGGAGTAGGTTAAAGGAATAAATATAATTTATAGTTACTATAGGGTATCATTTACAACCAAATCCATTCTTTTATAAAATAACTATACATACATATAAATAAAACTATCATGTATAAACCGTTATAAAACTATCTATGCATTTATTTCTAAATTCAAATAATCCATCCAAGACCTTTCAAGGTCTGTAAGCATATAAACAATCTACAATAAAAATACCTTAAGTACATACATTATATCTTAGAAAGAAATCCATTTAATATCCATTCTTTTTACATAATCATAGACCAAGTCACATAATTCATTATCAGAACATAAATCCATCTAAAACATCCTTCAAGTAACCTTTCTTATAACTCTATATTAACATACAGAGGTTCTATTTAATAAACAAAGGTCATGGTATCGATCCTCACAAGTTACAAATCCATTGTTTAAACAAAATTAAAATCCACAATAAGAACAATAATAATAATAATAAAAAATACATTACATTACATCGTTTCCAATAGAGGTCGCGACATTGATTCCCATGGATGTCAAGTCCCAAGGCAATGTTATAAATAAACAACCCATACCTATTATTTATACTTACCACAATCAAACCCCATAATTGTTCTCAAATAGGCCATGCTAATACGAATTTGTATGCGGGTTTGGGTTTAATATTAAAACCCTTAAATATAATTACAGAGTTATTTAAAATGCCTACGCTAGCACAAAGGTCATGAAACTCCAGCTACAACACAACCTTAGCTAAGTAATATTTAATTTACATCACACAGTCACTACCAATCTAAACCCTACACTACACTATCAAAGCTTGTGGGAAGGAACATGCCTTTGACGACATGGCCCATACCCACGCTATCCACAAATTCATACTCTACACGCCGTAATACACAAAACAATTACCACAAACTTTTTAAATAAAATCTATCGCAGCACTATGGGAAGGCTCATTCGATTGAAAACATGGCCTTTTTTCCATGCTATCAAGACATTGAAATTATTCCTTTAACCAAGATATTCAATAGAATTTGCGCACAGAGAAATCGGTAAGGGTATGCCTCTATCCAATTCAAAACCCCAACTCATTTACAAATATTGCCCAATTAAAGACGCAGGAGTAAAATCACATAAATCACTTATCAAGTTTAAACATTACATTTTATCAAAACCATATATTGATTTACACAGAATTCCCAAATATTTGTACATAATCACATTTGAAGGTTGAGCGAAAGGTTTTGTACTAGGTGCCAATGGGCTATGGAGCCATTGCTTTCAATGGTGTAGTCTATTGCTTTTAAAAACCCAACATCGAGACTAACGAGTTACATAACCAAAATAAACCTTGCACAGAGTTGAATGGCCTAAACATCAAGTCATGGCATAAACGCATCCCCTTTAAAAATAAACTAAGTATGTATTGAAGCCCGAAGGTGAAATAAAATTCTCTATAGTATTAAAACCCAACCAATAAACCATGCGAAACATAGCCCTGCCACAGGATCGAAGGAGGAAAAGCATAAGATTCATGAGCAGGATTACTGTGGCCACGAATGCAAGGCTGTGATCCCACTGTGTTGTAATGACACTGCCCTCCATCCCCTTCGGCACCTACAAGTCAACACCAAACAGGGATGAGAAGTATGCCATCCCATCCAAACTGAAAACCAAACTAATGTACAGGCTTATGAGTTTGTGTCGAAGGAGCAAGTCGATTAGTCGACTTGAAATGATAGCTGACTTAGTCGATCAGCCGACTAAGTCGATAATCCGACTTAGTTGATCAGTTGACTAAGTTATTCAGCTGACTAAACTAGAGATTAGGTCAGCCATCTAAGATCGTGTCGGTTCACCGAACCGACAGGTAGTTATTTTGTAACCGTTTTGTAATCATATATATATTAGGCTGTTGAGCCAGATGAGAACTCAGTTCAATTCTCTGTGTTGTATGGACTCATTCATGTAATATAATTTGTTAAATTCACCTACTTGTTCTTATATTCTAGTCTCTGTTTTATATGTATGTTTTAGTATGTATTACTGGTAACCTTAGGTGATTTGTGAGATTACAACATTGGTTCCGTTGTCGGTAGTACATGTCTAAAATATATGCAAATAGATGATACCAAAGCAGGAGATTAAGGACTGGTGGGAACGTAAAGTTGAAAACTATTTGCAGAATTACGCATGAATGAACATATTAACAATCGTACAAGCAACAGAAAGATTCTTCGTAGAAACACATGAGTAGTTTGTAGAATCAGTGCCCCAACTTCTCAAGAAACTCCTGGATGAGAAAGCCAGAAGGGACTAAAGAACAACAGTTGCTGGAAAAAATGATCTGAGGAGGTAGAACAAACTTGTCGGAGTGGTTCAAGAAAATCACCGACGACTTCTGTGAGGAGCAAGCAGTCGAAGATAGAACTTTGGTGGAAACTGTCAAGGAGAAATTTTACACAGACCTCACTGATAAATTTCTGTGTTCCTTACCGACATTGCTGTTCAAATTTCTGATTGAGAAAGGAGTAGGATATATTGTCAAATATCGTCCATCACTTCATGAACTACCATCAAACTCTAACTGGACATAAAATCAAAAGAAGTGGGAAAAATTCATTGCAAAAAGGGAGCGGGAATACTTCCTGAGCAAGTAGACTGAACTATCTAGGCTTTCTAAAAAGCATCAGGTAGGCTATGGGGGGTAGTTGGTCATATGTCAAGATAAAGTAGAGTGGATTCTAGTCAAATAAAAGATACCATTCACCAGTAATGAGAATTCGAACAAAAGGGAAATCAAGAGAATATTATCACACAATGGTATATCGGACATTCAGAATATAGAGAGGGAAGAGAGACAACAAAGGAGGGAAGTAAGAAGAGAAAGAGCCTTAGCACTGCATAGAGGAAGGATTCCTAGGGAGACTGGCCAGGAAGGGAATCCACCAGAGTTGGGTCATGACCGACATGCAGATGGAGTGGAAGAAGAGGCGTCCCCTAAGGAGGAAGAATTGTGGATAGAGTAGGCAAAATCTCTCCAATTAAGAGCTCACCATGAAGGAACAACTCTCTCTTCGCTAAATCCACATACCCACAAAGAAAACTATTGTCGAAGAGGACCTCTAACTATGAGCTGGTGACTTTGGTATATGGAGTCGACTAGATGACGAGACATACACTGGATGACACCTCATTATCCGTCAACCAGAGGAAGGAAATTGGGTTACCTTCCAAGCGGTACCCTCCAACTAAAGTATCCACCTACTCTTACCAACACATGAAGGAGTGCCCCCCTTGCCAAATACAGCTTTGGAAGACACAGAACATTTAGAACTGCAGACAAATAGTTGCAGTTGGCCATCGACAGCAGAAGTCGACATCAACCGACTGCCGGTCGAAGAAGAATCGACAACTCATGAGAACGAAAGTTTCGTCGACCATTGTCTCGTAGAGACGAATAAACCAATAACCCCACCACCCCCACCCCCACCTCCACCACCGCCTCCTCCTGAGAGGATTTCCAATGATTTTTACATCAGTCATGGATTAGCTCACATTCCTCTATACGAGGGGGATGAGGACCCCAAACGACACTGGTTCGTCTACGAGTTGACTTGGGAGGCCAACCAAGTTATAGACGAAGATAGACAAATGACACAGTTTTCCAGTGCCTTGAGGAAAAGGGCATTGACCTGGTATATGACCTTTTCGAAGAGACAACCTAGAGCAACCAAGGCCAAGATCAAGGCGCAGTTTTTAACATTTTTCAAAACTCTAGATGCCAAACACCTGGCAACGAAAAAACTAAAAACAACATCATAGAAGCTAGGGGAAACTGTCTGTGACTATGATAAGCGATGGAAAGACCTAATGACCCAGATAGACTATGTTATAGATGAACAATTACTAATCTAGTGGTTTATTGCAGGGTTACCTTAGAAAGTTCGTCGACACATCAGTCTGGAAACACTCAAATCTTACGAAGATGTGCTCACAAAATCTCTCCAAGTAGAGATGGATGAGGACATACCCACATATTCCACTGACCATAGATTCGAAGAACAGCTGGAGAGTGTATAGAAGTCTCTAAAGGAGTTAAACCTCAAGAATCAGGATATTTGGTGCACCAAGTGCTCGACGGTTGAACACTCCAAAGACAACTGTCAATAGGAATACAACTAACACGATGTTCGATTCGTGCAGACAAAGTATTTTTGTGACATTTTCCAGGATCATGGGGATCACTCGACAAAAGATTACCGGTTCAACATGAAGAATGGCAAGGCATCCTGGTGTGCAATCTACGAAACTAAAAATCATAACACAACCGACTACCATTTGAACCTAAAAAACTGACAAAATTATCATGCACTCTACCAAACCAACGCAGTTGCACAAAATAATGAGCAAAACAATTTACCAAATGATCAGAATGGTTAGAGTTATGAAGGTCAGAGATATGAACGTCGGTATGACAATTGACATGGAGGCTATGAAGGAAGAGGTTGATTCCTTGGGAATCACGACAACTGACCACGTCAACCCATCCAGTGATTTACATGTTATAAGGAGGGACATCAGTATTCAGACTGCCCATATAAAGACAGAACTAACATCAAATTTTGTACTCATTATGGAGTAGGTGATCACTCACTAGAGGATTTCCATACCATGCTAGAAAAAATGAATACAAAGAAAAATGTTAATGTCTTGTCGTGTGTGCAAAAAAATGATGTAATAAACAGAAAAAATTTGCATATTATAACTCGACAAGGAACAAAAACAGGAAGTGATAACCCAAGAATCAGCAAAATAAAAGAGAAAAATGTCTATCTTGATCCATTAAAAGAAAAGAAAACATACAAACAAGCAACCAATGTATTCCAAGAATTTTCACGACAAGAACAAGCCAACGACAATTGACATAACACAATAAACGAATTAATACAGCTTGTACAAACAGACAACTCAGTCTCTCAGTTCATCGACTTACTATATGAAATAAAACATAACAACTCTAAAAAACAAACAAATAACATCTGCAGCTTAAATAAGAATGATAAAGGTGATGCCGACCCACCTGTCGACCTGGAAATCAAAGGATACCATGTCTGAAAAGTAGTGCTCGACTTTGGATCACAAGTAAACATCATGACTCATGACACTTGGGAACAAATGGGCAGACCTTGACTATATGAGTCATGCATATACCTGAAACTAGATTACCAAGGCCTAATTGAACCTATTGGAGTCTAGAAAAACATCAACACAACTATAAAAGGAATCTCGACCAAAGTCGACTTCGAAATCATTGACCCTAAGGAAGGATCCAGTTCCTTCCCGACATTAGTAGGTCAACCTTGGGGTAGAAAGATGAAAGAATCGATATCCTTGGAAAAAGAGAGGATTAAATTAAAAGGAAATGGACAAAAGGTCATTGTACCTATTCACCCATCTCAAAGAGAACCCTTGACTGAACCTATCGATGAAGAAGTCGACGTCTAACAACTCTACCAGATTCAAAACAATGCAGATTATACAGAACCTAACATCTATGGAGAACTTCATTTAGGAAATAAAGACTCAGTTGGTTATAATTCAGACGTAGAATTATATGATTCGGAGATCGATAACTACGAAACATAAGCAAGAGGGTGTTGGACTATACAAAAAGTGCAAAACAAATCCACCCAACAGTGCTTCATAGTGCCCATTGTCCCAAAAATATTTGAGAAGAAAATTAGGGAATACCCTATCTTAAAACCTACCAATGTAAATACTACACAAATACCAAGATAAAAGGAAAGGGAATCAATAGTCATGCATGTAGAACAAGTTTCCAAAAATATTGGTGAACATTGCCGACTTCAAATCCTAGTAGAAACTTTTACAGGACAATCTGCTTGATAGTGGGATACCCATCAAACAAGACTGCAGACCTGGACAACACCTTCAACTTACTTTGTCGAAAGGTTTGGAGGAAATAATTTAACCAAACAAGACCAGATACCAATATTCACTCAAGGACAGAACCCAGAAGATCATATTAAAACATGTGAAGAAAAATGGAGAAGACTTGGATACAAGGATGAACGAGCATGACCACACCTGTTCCCATCAACCCTCTCCGACTTACCAAAAAAATGGTATAAAATGGAAGAAGCTAGAGGTGAAACATTCCTATGGCATGAACTCAGAGAAAATTTCATTAAAGATTTCAACTTTATACCACAAAACAAAAACTTGGTCGAAACAGCAAAACATATTAAATAATTTATTCATCCGACCGAAAACAAACCCTTAAAAGATAGTCGTAGTGACAATTAAATGCAACAATATACAAATGAGGACAAAACCATAGTTGACAAGACTACAGTTAGAAAATGAAAATACAGAAGGGAAAAGATTTAGATGGAAATCAAACCATGTTGAAACGACCAAACCTATCTGTACAATCCTTAAAGTGGAAACAACCGACAAACAAGATACCGACAGAATGACTGCAGCTAACTTCCTTGCCACATTCTCACAGTTTAAAGAAGGAAGTCGACCGGTCAATGAAGCCAAAGCACCAGAATGGCTAGATGCTAAGGTCAAAACTAGGGAATTCAACATATCAAATGATGATCGACAAAAAATGGCAAATATTTGTGACTATTGGAGTGAAGAGCAGACCACAGAGATAGTGAACTTATTAAAGTATTTTCAAGATGTATTTGCTAGAGATTATAAAGACCTCAAAGGCTTAGTCCATGAAATGGGAGAAATGAAGACTGACAGTAAGCCTAATGTTAGACCTGTGAAGAAAAGGCTATATAAACTAGCTCACAAATACAAAGAGATAGTCAAAAAGGAAATTGATAACATGCTGGTAGCAGACATCATCTATCCTATTGACCCGTCAGAATGGGCAATTCCAATGGTTGTACAGCCTAAGAAACATGATCCGACCAAACTAAGTATTTGTGTCGACTTCAAAGAACTAAACAAAGTGACACTGACAGATCCATTTCCAACTCCTTATGTAGATGAAATCTTAAATGAGGTTGCAGGACATGAATGCTACTCATTTATCGATGGATTCTCAGGTTATAACCAAGTGCCAATAGCTGAAGAAGACAAGAACAAGACAACCTTTTTCTATGAATTTGGCTCATTTGATTACAAATTTATGCCTTTTGGATTGAAAAATGCACCTGCAGTATTTTCTAGAATCTTTGTCAAAACATTTTAGGAATATATTTACAAGAGCATGGCAGTATACTTTGATGATTGGACAATATACTCCATGTTAAAGGATCATTGCAAATGGCTCAGAGTTATGTTGGAGAGATGTCGACAAATTCAACTCTCCCTAAACATCAAGAAATGCATATTTGTGACCCCCATAGGGATATTATTAGGGAACATTGTCTATAAGGAAGGTATTAAGGTTGACTTTGCAAAGATCAAAATTATCCTCAACCTAAAACCACCAGTAAACCCAAAACAAGTCAGGGTGTTACTTGGCCACATAAGCTATTACAAAAAATTCATAAGATATTATTCAGATATGATCTATCCACTTGAAGAACTATTAAGGGAAGACAAAGAATTCAACTAGACAAAGGAGTGCCACATATCATTCAAAAAATGAAAAAGAAATCTAGTCGAAGCACCAATCCTAAGGTTTCCAAACTGGTCGATCAAATTCCATGTTCATATTGATACATTAGGCCTAGAAATAGGAGCAATCTTAACCCAACCAGGAGAGGATGGATTGGATTATCATATAGTTTACAGTAGTATAAAACTAAACAAGGCTGAGAGAAACTATTCGAAAACAGAAATAGAAGCACTAGGAATGGTCTTTGCACTACAAAAATATCAACATTATCTTTTATCTAACCCATTTATATTCTATATAGATCATCAGGCACTTAAGTATCTCATTAATAAACCACTACATCATGGAAGGATTTTTCGATGGATACTATTATTCCAAGAATTCAAATTCGAATTTGTTGTTGGACCAGGTAAGTTAAATGTTGGTCCCGACCATTTATCTAGAATTGACACAGGAGAAGAACCGATAGGGGTCAAAGATGACGTACCTGATGCACATTTATTTCGGATAGAAGCAGTCCCAGTAGAATTAGAAGAAATAGCCCAGTTTTCGGAAGATGGACATGCACCAACAGGAATGAGTACAAAAAAGAAACAGATCTTAGCTATGAATGCTACACCATACAGTCTTATAAATGGATTCTTATATAAAATGGGATTAGATGACATCCTCAGAAGGTGTGTACTAGAACATGAATGAAACAACATTATGGATGAAGCACACTATGGACTTGCAGGAGGACATTTTCATGAAGACACAACTGCAATGAAAATCCAACAGTCAGGGTTATGGTGGCTGACACTCCATAGAGATTGCAAAAATTTCGTCAGTCAATGTGACAAATGTCAACGACTAGGTCGACCCCTGCCTAGCATAGAAATACCTTTGATATTAGTGAACCTAAGTTTGAAATTTGAAATTTGGGCCATAGACTTCATAGGACCATTTCCTATACCAACAAAAAGAAGAGGCGCAAGGTACATCATAACTGCAGTCGAATATGTAACTAAATGGGAAGAGCCTGAACTAGCCAACACATTTTCTACTGAGATAGCTGCTAAGTTTATCTATGAGAATATCATCACCAGATTTGGATGCCCACTAACCCTAATTAGCAACCAAGGAACACACTTCATCAATAAAACTATCAAAACCCTAACCGACCAGTTCCAAATCAACCATCGTCGGAGTACAGCATACCATCCTCAATCGAATGGAGCAATTGAAGCATTTAATAAAACATTAACAAGAGGACTAACAAAAATATGTAATGCTGAAAAGGAAAATTGGGACGAGAAAATACCTGCAGTATTATGGGCATACATAACAGCATATAAGCGTTCGACTGATCAAACTCCTTTTCGACTAGTCTATGGAAAAGAAGCAATAGTTCCACTACACTTTCAACAATAGACACCTATCATCGCAGAGATACTACATGTCAATGTTGAACAAGGAATAAAGGACCCACTATTGCAACTAACCAAACTCGAAGAGCACCGACTAATGGCAATACAACATCAAGAAATACAGAAACAACAACAGAAAGCATGGCACGACTGAAACATCAAGAACAAAAAATTGTTGGTAGGAGACCTTGCTTTACTATACAATAGTCGAATAAAAGGTAAACTTAAAAATCTCCATATAGAATGGATGCCCCCCTACCTTGTCGAAGCGATACATACCAATGGATCAGTCTGACTAAGGACGTTACAAGGCATAGTATTTCGAAAGCTCGTTAATGGAGCCCGACTAAAATGCTACAGAAACTAGAAATACACCTAAAAAAAAAAAAATCCTATAATGACCATAATCGTAAACCAAAAACTATAAAAACCTAAAAATCCAAAAAGCAAAATAGTCCCATACATGCAAAAAACTATGATAGAAAATTACCATTTCGATAACCAACATTATGCCCATCGACATAGCACCATCAACCATTTTCATCGACTGACCACTTCCATTGACCATTTTCATAAACAATGTCAACCGACAACCTCGATAGTCCCATCGCGCATTCATGACATCGAGCGCCGAAAGCAATTCACCATTAACACACACTCAAGTATTCCAACTGGAACATCACGTCCGCCATTAATCCACTCATCGACAAAACAATCCACAGCATCACCCATAAATACTGGACCACCGAAGGATCATTCAGCGCAATTCATACAGAGAGAGCATCAAAGAATCCAGTTGACTAAAAGACGAGAACCCCTTAGTGAAATAAACTACCAAACCAACACAATGGTACCCAAACATACTAGAGCTTCAACCAAGACCAAAGAACTACAGACTGCAGACACACCTTTAGTCCATAGACTAAAGAACATTAAGAATGCCAAGGTAGAGGAAGGCTCATGGTAAAAACTCTGGTTTGAGATGTAATAATGGGCTTATGTTAACAAGAAGTGCACTCAAGCTGCAGAGAAAATCAAATATAGCACCATATGCAACTATGTCAATGCACCACTCATGGCCAGCTTCGGTGGCACTAAGGAAACCACCGTCAAATTTATCATAAGCCGGTACCACAATGGCTAGTTCTACTTTGACCAACTGGTTGACATCTCTGGAGAAGTCATCTCCAAGCTTATCGGTCTCTCAAACGAAGGAAACCCAGTACCATTCGGTATTAAAGAAGGACTGGTTGAAGAATTAACTGGTTCAACTTCAGGGAAAAACTCGAAGGGGTTGATGATTAGACAAATCACAACCTGAATGTCATAGATTGTGGCCAAAATAATAGCAATCACACTCACCTTGGTAGGTCGAGGAAGCGACCTCAAGTTAGACATGATAGAAGCTGTCGACACCATTGCGACAGACGAAAGGATATACAGATGGGTTGAATATGTCACCAACATGGTCAAGACCATCTGTGAAAGATGCCAAGAAATAGGAGGAATCATCAAGTTCCCCTCCCTAATATTATGGATAGTCATGTACCATATATTCCCAAAGGGGAATCCAATCTTTTAGGAACCATCGAGGTTCCACATGTTGAGATTTAAACCATTCCCCAGAGAGGAATGTTGTAGGAACTTGAAAGTGGAAAGGTCCTATTGGAGAACTAGCTTCAACAGCTCAAAGTCTGCACTACTAGATGGAGGGTGCCTCAAAACATCCAAAGAAGTATACTGACAAACTCCCACATCCAACTAGAACTCAACCATACCTCGGTGTGGTACATGCAGGGTGACGACTCAAATGCTAAAGCCCTCGACTATTACCCATCGGTCAACTAGATCTTTTGGGAGCTGTTTCGATAGGATAAAGCCAAAATACCAATACCAGCAGTAGCAAAGATCAAGATCGACTTCTTGATCAAGGAGCCGTTCACTGGCCAAGAAAAAGAGGAAGACTATGAGCTCAACCTCTATATCAGCACCTTTGTGTTGGAGGAGACACCAGTTGAGCACACTAGCCGACTTCAAATCATCATCAAGACTCCGATAACATAGAGGAAAGAACCACAGACAGCAGAAACCCAGCCAGAGCCGTAGGTAATTACTCCAGTTGCAGAAAGTGTCGTACTGACCCAGGAGCCAAGGGGAGAGACAGAGCCAAACAACCTAGAGTATGCTGTCATTATTAAAAAATTGTCGAAAGAGATAGTAGCTGCAAGGAAGAAGCTCAAGACACAACGACAACAAGAAGGAAAAAGTAAGCGCAAGCTTATCATCGCCGATTCATCAGACAATGAGGAGGAACTAGCAGCTACTATCCTCGACATAATAGAGGATGCTGCAACAAATAAGGTGGCTGTAGAAACCCAGTTCCAGCGATTTGTTGATGCAGGAGCACTACCGGGTCGACCCAAGAAAGCTAAGACTAGCCACACGACGACGCCTGAAAATGTTGTCGATCTGGTGTCGACGCCTCCACCTCCATCACGGACAAAAGTAACAGAGGATCAAGTGCTTGAACAACATTTAGTAAGCCCACTCGACTTGTGCAAAAGTGCGATGTCCGAGGCTGTGAAGGCAAAATTTGATGAAGATAGAGATTTGTAGGCATTCATTGAGAAGCTACTTGAAATATTTACGTTGGCACACAAGATATCCACAAAAGAACCTCTCTTTGAGATCGATGGATACCAACTGGAACATGAATTCTATGCCAGAACCTTTGCAACTATCACTTCCACATTTGAGAGAAATCCCGACAAGGAAGCTAAAGTGATCGCAAGTTAGACTATGGCTATCACTCCGACCACACCCCAAACCAACCTACCAGCCGCTGCATCGACTGGAGGAGAATAAATTGAGGAAGACATAAATTGCCAAATTAGCCAAATGTTCTTTGACTTAAACTCACCTCCTTGGCCCGACAACCCACCACTCACCCACACTTCCCCCAACCCAATCACCCCCGACTAGTCACTAACTCCATCACCACCACCACCACCCCTCGACTCAGAGCAAGACCCACCATAACCATCAGCACCAACTGCGCCCACTTATGTACACCTTTCATCTAACCAACTAGAGGTAGCAATCATCCCACCTCCCCAACCAGAGAAACCATCAACTACTATCCCACAAGCCAAAGATCTCGACTCGACTTTTGCAGGTACACAGGTACTGACACAAGCAGAGAAAAAAAAGCATAATAAGAGGAAGGAGAAACAGAGGAAGGAGCATCATGGACAACCATCAAACGTCCATATCAAATTGAAGGATGCCACTTCATTGACTAACCTAGATCTAGGACAACTTTTGAAGACCCTAGCAGCCAAAGCAAAGACGAGAAGCGAGCATAGACATAAGTAACTAGACGATAAGAATGCATAACAGGTCAAGTTCCTCAACAAATGTAGGAACCTGGCCCATTTAGTAATGCCAAGCCCCGTAGAGGTCGACATAGACAAACTGTTTGAAAGGGCATATCAACTATTTGAGAGCATGGTGTCGGCCCTCAAAGCACAGATTCAAGAAGCAAAGGAGGAACAAAAAGAAGAAACTTCCCAACTCCTAATGGCACAACACACCACCTTTTCTGAAGCCTATAAAGTGCTGCAAGATCACATGGAGGAGTCTGTCATAACTAAAGAAATACTGAGAGACTGGCCTGCTTACTATGGGAAAGTCTATCAGTAAAATCGGCAGACCCAACAAGGGATCCAAGCATTGGAAAGCAGCAAAACCACTAAGGAAGCACTTAGAACAACAATAGAAGAACAAATAGTACTTGAAATAGCCAAGCTGCAGAGACTCGAGAGGGAAGCACATCAGTGGGTGCAACAAGCTATCCCTAAATTGGAAAAAGTCGACATTATCTACCCATAGATGAAACAACTTATCAGTATTGCAGAGGAGAAGGACTAGTTTATGGGTCTCTACATGGAGAGAATATCATAAGTCTCCATTTAAAAAAAGATGTCGATCCTATCAAAACTGACCACACTTACCATTGACATCCAAAAGATTTTGCAAATTTGGACAGATTTCCAACAACACCTCGCAGTAACAGCCCCAACCATTGTTGAATTCTGTGTACAGAAAATACCAACCTTTAGACTTCACAGCCCATGAATACCAGACACATCACAATAACTATTGAGGCCAAAACAAGAAGAATTTTGCACCTCCCTGTTTCTTCGAGACGAAGAAACGTTTTGTTTGTGGGGGAGATGTATAAGGACCAAGTTAATTAGTCGACTTGAAACTATATCCTGCTTAGTAGATCAGCCGACTAAGTCAATAAGCCGACTTAGTCGATCAGCCGACTAAGTCGGTCGGCTGACTAAGCTAGAGATTAGGTTGGCCACCTAAGGTCGTGTCGGTTCACTGAACCAACATGTAGTTATTTTGTAACCATTTTGTAATCATATATATATTAGGCTGTTGAGCCAGATGAGAACTTAGTTCAGTTCTCTGTGTTGTATAGACTCATTCATGTAATATAATCTATTAAATTCACCTACTTGTTCTTATCTTCTTGTTTCTGTTTTATATGTATGTTTTAGTATGTATTATTGGTAACCTTAGGTGATCTGTGAGATTTCAACAATTCACACAGGCTTACCATCACAAGCTGTGGGTCGCCTCCATGGCCATACCTCTGTGCAGATCCAAACAACGAAACCCCAAATGCCAAATGCCTTACACATCCACCGTGAGCCAAGCCTAAGGGTAAGGCTGTCATGTTTTCTCACAAGAATTAAATGCACCAGGTTGGAACCCTTTAACGTTCCCATAAACCCACTCCCATAGTCATGACTTGCTCCAAGGTATCGTTTCATGCCACACTTCATACCATCGCTTAAACCCTGTAATATATGGTTCATACCATATATTATGTCACCCCAAACTTTAAACATCAACGTTGCCATAATGCTAGGTTCGCACTATGCTAGTATTACCATAATACTTAGTCATATGATGCGCTAGTCAAAAGTTTATACCCTTGCTTAGGATTGTAGATAAGGTTTAGTACATAGGTTAAAGCATAGGGTTTAACACCATAATGTTAACATGTTTAGGCTTAAGCACCATGGCATACAAAGTATGCCATATAAATCTCTCAATTTACCAAATTTAGGTCTACTCTCGAACCTTTAATTAACTTGCCAATAAAAGAACATAGGATTTGTTAACAGAGACTATAGTAAAA
Organism: Pseudotsuga menziesii; assembly: GCA_001517045.1. Lineage (NCBI taxonomy): Eukaryota > Viridiplantae > Streptophyta > Pinopsida > Pinales > Pinaceae > Pseudotsuga > Pseudotsuga menziesii. The sequence goes on along the minus strand of LPNX010216435.1, from coordinate 382,596 downwards.
ATACACCTAGCACGAAAAGATATAAATGACATTTAATAATGACAAATTTAAGACATAATGAAGAAAAATCAATGTAGAGGAAATTTAGCCGTAATGGCTAAATTGACGATAACAACACTTACCAGGTCTAAAAATCAAGTTGATAGGAAACATAATAACTAGTAGCAGGTTATCGACGACCAAGGATGTCAACACACTTTACATCCAATCCCATCACAAGTAATAAACTGCGTAAGCAAAAGAGAGAGGTGCCTTAGTTCGATTGAACTAAGTAAGCCTGCGTAACCAAGTAATACCTTACCTCTTATATCGTCATGGGAGAACTAGTCCCGTCACTCCACCACTTTATCCCCATCAACAAAGTTAAGTTAGTTATACTTAAATAAACAGAGTACACAGGTGTAGAAGTAAATCAATGAACTATAGATATCACTACCTCATCGACAGTAATAACTAAATGTACAAATAGTTTAAATAACAGAATTAAGACATAGGAAGTAAGCAAATTGATAATCACTGAATGGATAGGAGATTAACAAGATAGTATGAGCAGTTTCTGAAGAGATCGAAAGTTAAGTAGCACATATAATTCCGCAGGAGTAATAATGATCGTCTTAGGTAGTTTTCTACTAGCCTATAATTTTATTTTTTTCAAATTTTGGGGACATTACATCTAGGGCCTTTCAAGTTCCGTTATGTTCTAAACTATGCTTTAATGTTAGACTCAATAACTGAGAAGACACACAATTTTGAGTTCCAATTTTTTTTGTATATTTAGTTGTGTTTGTTGTAGTTGTTTCATTTATCTTCCATATGTAATTTTTTTGAATGAAAAATAGAATTTAACTATTAGTTAATTTTATTTTTATTTAATCAAGTTAGGGCCATAGTTCACACAACGTTAATCCTCATCTCTAATACAAATCTGTACTATCCAAACAGTCACACCATTTTTAAAATTAAGGATAGACAATATTGCAACGCCACAATTCCATAATAAAAAAACAAGTGGAATAAGCAACAAAGTTGCTTAGTACCTGCCTCCTAAGAAGAGATTGAGAATATATAGCAATAGGATAATTTTGCTATAAAAATATATGATAAAACAAATATAATTACAATTTGAAAGAAATTAAAACAAAAATGAATTAAAAAATGTCCATTTAAATACGATATAGGTTATTGCAATGTAGCATAAAACACGCATATTCAAGCTTCCTTACATACTTCTAGTAATATTCTTGACTTATGTTATAAAAATATGCAAGTTTCTTTATAGACTAGCATAAATAGGAAATCAACAGAATTCAAGGCTTCTTGAACACAGTTGCCATTTTACGATTTGACCTTTCAACATTTTTCTGTGATTCTAGTTCATATTTTTCCGCCCAAATTCTACACAAAACTTACAGGGTTGAAAATATCTGTCTTCTTTTGAGGGAATGAGCTCTTCCAGGGATGGCATGGCTGTGAATCGTAACTGATGGAATTAGCAGACGTTGATCTGGTTCTCCCAGAGATATTGAAACAACGACAACTTTATGGAATTGTTAGTTCCTCATCATCAAGCAAACACGGGAAGCGCATGGCACATACCAGTAGATTCCGTTCCCTGAATTTGTTTGGATGTCAAAAAAACAAATTGTCGCAGGGCCATGGTTTGGAACAACTGAATATGTAAGTTGCCATGTAACATCGGGGAAAATGTTAATTATTGGCTAAGGAAACAGCTACCAACTAAATTGACCGACAAGAATGTAAAAGCTAAGACTCTTTAATTAATTGGATCTGAATACGAATATGACATGTGTGCGTGGAATGCAAGAAATTGTTCTATTGACCTACTTCTCTAGAACTTTCATGACACAGTATTTCGCTTTTGTGCACATTTTAGGGTTAACTAGCCAGCCAGAGAATGCTCTAAAGAAAGAGCCTGGCCTACCAGGGTTCAAGAAGAAAATAAACAAGGATGAAACCAGCCAAATTAGGACACATGGGGTTTAATCAAGTACCTAACGAGTCAAATTATAACCCTTAGGGTTTGTAACAAAAATAGAATGCGACCATGCCAAGCAAGCAATTGTGTTTTCTTTAGGGTTTATGTTGGTGGTCAGCGACGTGTAAGAATGGAGGATTGAGATAAAATGATCCGTCGTGGAGTTTCAGCCAGCAGTTTCGCTTCTACATGTCTCTTGCAAATTTAGCGAAATTTGCGTAATCAAATGTTTCACGGAGTTGGGACTGAAGATGATTTGGTGCGGAGTAAAGATCGGAATAGGAATTATGAATGATGATTGACAAAGTCTCCTGCGGCCCCACACTAGGACAAGCGATCCATGCAAATTTTTGGCTGGGAAGAGTACTTTTCGTTTATTAAAGAATTTAAAAATCTTATATATATATATATATATAAAGTCCATTAGGGACTTTATTTTTGAGCTTGTGGTATATTTAAAAAAAATCTAAAATAAGAATGCCCTTTTTTAGAACTTAAAATAATAAATTTTTATAAATGACTTAGCCTTAGGAGTGACCTTTCCAACACATTTTGAATTTCAACTGGGACTCATGAACCCAAACTCAATAAGATCCAATGGATTAAAAAAGAGAACAATCAAGGGTTGGAATCTATTGCAAATTCCCCCTTATATTTTTATTTTTGCAAAATTTTTAGGGATGACAAAATTTTAGGTTAGTTGGGGCTCACATTTTATAATTTTTAACTTTAATGATTTCCATGCTAACATCACCTATGGAGCTACCCAAATTCAATCGAAGTCACTCATTTCAAACCCAAATTTAAAAAGCATCCTTGCATCAAACTTTTCCTCCTCTATGGAATGTAAAACTAAAGTAGATGAAGGAAATGACACTTATGTGCAAGATGTTCATCCTTTCTGAGGGTGCAAGATTTATTCTTCTTTATAGATTAACATGAATAATGATATTAAGAGTCTTCGATGGTGGTTCCTTCAATACCTTTGGACATGTAATTCAATACTTTTCTCCAAGCAATTGGAGAAATTGTTCGGGGATTCGATGATATTTTCAGTATTAATTTTATTAGCTCTCTCAATATGCTTTGAGTCATCATATGTTAACACATGTAAGTCCATCCTCTTGATCTCCTTAATTATAAGAAGAATAATTTCAAGATTAGTTTTGTTACCAATAGCCACATCTCCCATTTTCTCCTTTACTCTATGGAATGTAACTTGATTCTTTCTATTGTCCAAAATCCCTTCTCCTTTACCCTTAGGCTTGAATCTTTCCATCGTCTTACTTACCTTTTCCTATTTAAAACGCCTTAATTGCAAATAAAGGCCTTAATTGCAAATAGTGTAAGTCTTAACTTTTAAAAAGTATGATTGAGAACACTCCACACTTTACTTTAAAAGCTCTTTCATTTTTATAAGGCAATTGTCCCCCTAAAATCAAGTGTAAAAGTTTATTAATTCTCTTCTCATATGGAAGAAGCTACTAGCCACTGCCAAAATAATTTCAAATCCTTAAAAAATTGAAATTAAGTTTTTTTTATAATATTTTACGAAGTCGACTAAAATTTAATTGATATTGAGAGATTGAAAGGATACACCTTATTATATAAATCCAAATTTCATGTCAGTAAGGAATGTGGAATGTGAATGCATAGGAATGTTTTAATTACATTGTGGGAGAAATAGGCACTCTTTACTTGTGGACTCTTTCTTTGTATTGGTGTGCATAGTCACATGACATCTCGGAAGGCTTGTGATATTCGCTGAAAGCAAACAGAGTTGGAGTGGTTTGAATGAAGTGAAGACTTGTGCGGTTGTTGTGAATGTCAATCCTTTCCTCTTTACAAGCCAGTACTTATAGAACCGATGCTAAGACTTATGCGGTTGTTGTGAATGTCAATCCTTTCCTCTCTTATGAGTGAGTACTTATAGAGTCGATGCTTGGAAGCAACGTTACAAGGTGGCAGTCGATTCAGTAGAGGCCCGTAGCAAGCGAGAGGAAAACATGGTGGAGATTCAAACGTCTAAAAGGGAGGAAACTCTGCTCAAAAAACGTAGAGAAGCCCTGAATTCTCAGCCCTCGAGTGGATATGATCAAAGGATTTACCTTGATGAAAAGGTAAATTTTCTTTGATTAGCAATATATGTTTACTAGGAGTTTACCACCACTATCATCCTTACTAAGTTACTGCATACGCAAATACTTAACAATAATTTGTATGAATATAATTCCCATCTGTTATTTTCGGTGCAGTTGCAGTCTTTGCCAGCAGTTGTTGTTGCATTTGATTATAATGACATTCGATCAAAGGAGGCTGTTTTTATTCATCTACGAGAATTGTTAAGCATTGGTCATATTCTTTTCCATGCTACTATTCACCTACGATAATGTTGTGTCTCAGAAATGGAAAACAGATCATAATTTTATGTCAATCCTTACTAATGTCTTCTTTATGCAGAAAGTAATCCTTCAATCGATGTTGTCATCGAATCCGGTGTAGTTCCCCTTCTTGTCGATATTCTCAGGAGGGCGGATATGCCTCAGCTTAAGGTAAAATGCAATTGCTATATTGATTTATAAATATGATAGAATAAATAATTCAGTGGGGAGGTTTGATCTCATTTGGGTCCAGAGAGTTGATTATAGCTAGTTATTTTAGAATTATTGTTGTGATAGTTGATAGCTTGTTATCATAAATGATAATACAGTTCGAGGCAGCTTGGGCTTTGACAATTATAGTATCGGGAAACACTGAACATACAAATCTTGTAATTTACGGTGGAGCACTGCCATTGTTTGTGGAGCTTCTTACGTATGTGGATGATGATCTTCGAGAACATGTACATAATTTTGTCAATTATCTTACTATCTTCTATGCATTTGAATTTCAACAATAAAACTACTTCTCACTTTGAGTTCAACTGCTGTTGCTATAAGGCTTTTTGGGCTTTGGGAAATATTGCTGGAGACTCTACAGAATATAGGGATATGGTACTCGCTCATGGAGCATTATGGCATGTGCTTGCCCAGTTTCAGAAGAATGTAACAATTTCAATGATCAGAACAGTTGCATGGAATCTCTCAAACTTTTCTAGTGGGAACCCCAACCTCAATTTCATCAGGTAAGTAGAATCCATTTTACTATCTAGCTCTAGCTCTTTGTGATTGGTAGATTTGACTATTTTTTACAATGATTGGGCGTTTAATAACTTTTAATTGTATGGTAAATTTTCAAGTGTGTTTCGCTGGGTGGGAAATCTGTGCATGTTGTAGTACTCCATGTCTTACAAAGTTGAACGTGGAAATCTAAGATCAGAGTTAGAATTTAATAGCATCAAGAGTTTCTGCCTTTTGCTTATCGATTTCAGGTGAAATATGCATTGCCTACCCTGGAGTGGCTACTCCATATAGAAGAAGAGGAAGTATTGGCATCTGCATGCTGGGCTCTATCATATATTTCTAATGGCCCCAATGAGAATATTCAAGGAATAATTGACACTGGCATTTTCCCAAAGTTGGTGGAGCTTCTGTCGTGAGTATCATGATACGCACATAAATATAAGCACTCTTGGTATTTATATATAACTCAATAAATATAAGCACTTAGTATTTATAAGTAACTTAATACATATAGTTTCATGGTTAATTTAAATTTGGTGTTAAGTTTAGTTTATGTTAATTTTTAAATTCCAGCGTCACTATAATTTTATACATAAGGTCGAAGACCTATTTAATTCAGAAACTCATATCTTCTTTCTTCTCTTTTTTTTTACCTTTTTTTCTCTTTTTTCCTTTCTCTCTCTTTTTTTAGAAAGGTCAAAGACCTAATTAATTCAGAAAATATGAGATGGCGACTAAAAGCCAAGATATGGTCAAACGCCCGGAACCCTGCTTTGATACCACTTGTAAGCTACTAAGCTTACATGTTGGAAATATTTATTGAATATATGAAATAATTGAATGATGATTTACAATGGATAATTACATTAAATATAAATGAATGGATGTGAAAGGTTGGCATCTCTTTGAGATGACCATTAAACCTTCACCTAATACTAGTAATAATTAATAATAGTAATAACCAAATATGTTTACTACAACACACAAGAATGTATGATTTCTATCGGGATGGGGGATTGATTGGGCTCACAAAATCAATATCCCACTTTTCAAAAGGTTCTATAACTACTTGAACTTGTAACGACATCTCATTTGATTAAACATGTTGGCCTATTGATTGGAAATTGTCACACTTTTACACATATTCTTTTACATCTCAAAAAACAATAGGCCAATAATAGCCCATGCACAATGCCTTATGATATTTCCTTCTATCATTGAAATGTCCACCACATGAATCATCGTGAAAATACTCCAGGACACCAAGGATCTCATCTTCTCTAATACATCTTTGGATGATGTGATTAGGTCTTGTATAAAAATGATATACCCCAACCCATGAATACCTTTCACTCTGCTAGATGTTCCTTTGCTCTAGGAAAGAGATGGTGAGGAAACTTCCTTGCAAAAAAATAGTTAGAAACATCTACATACCATAATGTGTAAGCATATAATGAAAATAGATGCCCATCTGGAAAGTCCTGTTCTATAGGAGAATCATCCCTATTGGTGACAAATCTAGATAAAAATATTGCTTCTACATTGTCTTTTCTAGGTTTATCAGGAATAGTAATATGAAATTCCTGTAAAAGTAACAACCATATAGTGACTCGTGCATTTGTGATGGGTTTATTAAAAAGATACTTGATTTTTGAATGATGTATGTGAATAAAGGTAGGGTAACTTGTTATATAGTGCTGAAATTTGTTGACTGAGAATACAATTGCAAGAAACTCCTTCTATGTAACTATGTAGTTCAATTATGTAGGGGTCAAGTTTTTTCTAGAGTAATAAATAACATATGGATTATTTCCTTCTTCTTGGCCCAGTACCGCCCTAATAGCAGTATTAGATGCTTCTGAGGGAATGTGGAATGGAAAGATCTAGTTCAGTCCTCATAAAATAGGGCAGTTCCTTCAATTTTCCAAAAGTTGATTCACACTTGTTAGACCAAGAAAAATATGCATCTTTTATCAAAAAATAAAACATAAGAGACACAATTTTTCAATAATTTTCCATGAAACAATGATAATAACTAGTATTACACAATTTCTTCCTATGTGAAAGTAGTCTTATGTTGGTATTTGGGGCCTATATGAATCTAGTTATACTTGCTAAAACCATCAAGAAAAGAAAATAATTTATTTCCTGAGAGTGTGTCGAGTACTTGGTCAAAAAATGGCAATGGAAAACGATCTTTTTACAAGGCCTTATTCAACTCGATGTAATCCACACAAACACTCCACTTACCATTTTTCTTTGTAACTATAACAAGAGGAGACACCATTCATTGTTGGATATCAGATAGATGAAATTAACGTTCAACAAATTTCGAAACTCATGTTTGATAATGTATCGTAATGCCAGATTCATCCTCCTCCATGGTTGTCTAGTTGGAATGTAGTATTTATTGATATAGATATGGTGTGAACATAGATCGGGGTGTGCGCCCTTAATATTCCTATAATCTAATGAAAAATCCTTTTTGTTTATATTTTAAGACTTGTAACAATTGGTCCTTTTACAATTGGGTTAGATTTGGATTTATATTCAAAGTTTTTCCAAGTTCAAACTTAATGAGGATGCTACCATGAACCATTGTAGTTGGAATCCCCCCTTCTTCCACCATATAAGGCAGTGTGGGGGGGGGTATTCGGATATTATATTGGAAGCGCTATACATAATATTCAAGTTTTTAATCTTCCCTCTATATCATTCTAAAAATGTATTCCCCGATTTCTAGAGATTTGTAGTACTCTTGATATTTCCCAAGGAAGGCTTGTTTCATTGCATCCCATGAATCAATGTTATTACCTCCAAGGCCCATGAACCACCTTAAGGCTTCATAATTTAGAGTAGTAGGAAAAAACTTACATTTATGCAAGTCTGTAGTGTAGTTGTAACTTCGACATAACATGTTCAATTTGAACAAGAAGGCGATTTAATCTTTGGTACTGAGTCCATTAAAATGAGGAAGGGTTGTTAGTGAGATGGGATTCATAGATGCAGCCCCATGAGTATCATTAATGGGAAATTCAATTGTGGATGTTGCATTGGCCATAGTTTCCCAAATTCTGGGATTCCGAAATTTGTAGGAACCCATTCAAATGGAGCATATTCTTCCATTTTTGGTGCAGAGGGATTAACAACACTTCCTTGACCTGGAAAAAACAAATTTAGGGACTGTCAAAATATGGTGTTTCTGCTAATATTCCAAGTAGTACCAGTGCTAATATTCCAACCAGTACTGGTGAAATAGTATAATGTTGGAACATTATATATAACAATCTGTGAAAAACATCTGTTGCAGTAACTACATTTTTTTCAATATCAAATTTGATATGAAAAACAAATATACCTTTGCCTCCATTGACAGGATGCTGATTAGCCGTGCATACTTCCTTCCCATTGCTGGGGTCAATTTTAGCATTGTTATCAGGTGGGACTACTCCTCCAAGCTCATGGGTTCCACCGAAAACATGAAGCTGATTTCCTTCTGATACAGGCGAGGCGCTAGAGCTCCAAACAAACATATGAAGCTCCTTAGCAGCATCGTTGAGCTTCAGTTGTTGCTGTGGTGATGATCGACTAATAGCTGCATCGCCTTGAGGAGTATTTTTCTTGGAATTTGGCGATACCATTCCAGGATTCAGAGATGGGTATGGTGGTGGCACCCCATTGCCAGAAGAGCTCGTGGGCTCCATTAATCCACCGTTTATGCTTCTGCCTAGGCTTCCTTGTCATCTGTGACCATAAGGAGCCATTCCACCAGAGTACCCAAAGCGAGTGTGGTTCGATCCCTTGACGTCCTTGGAGACTTCCTCGTCGAAGTTTGAAGTTCTTGGTGTTGGCCCTCTTAAAGAATTCATAGAATAAACATCGGTGGACTGGAAATTTGAGTGGTGGGGACTGAAATTAGAGTTAGCTCGTGGTGGATTCCCTGACAGCATGGAGTAAAAATCAGTATGGTTGAAGCTGGAGCCTCTTGGAGTCGGATTCCAAGAAGAATGGAGCGAATAGATCTCAGCGCCCGTGAGATTTGAAGGCCTAGGTGTCAAAGAAGGAAGAGAACCTAAGTCCTGTGATCTGTGCGAAGACAAAATAGACCTAGACGAAGTCGATTTCCGCACGGTCACATGAAGCTTTCCATCGTCTCCAACCTTTGCATCAGCCTGTAATGGCTCTCTTCCGTCTAAAGACATGACATCTGAATCAACCCTGAAAGAAACAATGACATCTGAATCAACCCTAAAAGAAACAATGGAAGCAGCAGTGTCTGGAAACTGCTCCATGATAAGCATTTTGGCACCTCTGTACTCAAACATGAAAAGCATGAGAGTGTACCAGATAACACTCTTCTTCTCAACTTCAAGAAGAAGAAGATGATGATACAGAGCTATGTGATAGCATGGCCGTGCATATAGCCATGACGCTGGACGCTGCTTATCTGAGAGGATTGGTCGCCGGAATTCTATCGATTCTCCAACATGCTGCTTGTCCCGAGACTGTAGTCTTCCATTTCATGGTGTCCGAGCGCCAACGTGATCTCAAGGCTACGCTTTAGGCGACTTTTCCATACTTGCACTTCATATTATATCACTTTCACTCAGGAAAATCATTTACCTCGACTCTGATTTAGTTGTTGTGGATGACATTGCCAAGCTAATGCACCCTCGTCTCATGGCCTGAGGTCTGAAGAAAACCAGAACAGCTGGCTCCCATGGCACCACTTGCTATAACAGATGACAATGGGATATAATTTTTATTTTTTTAATTTTATTATTATGATGTCATGTTGCCACATGTCAACTCAAATCTAGATACCAAATTCCAAAGTTTACATCATCTTCTATCCACCAATAAGTTGTTTACAAAATAGTTTTTTAACAAAATTAAAAAAAATATTTTACAAATCCCTAAGTTATACTTTACAAAACATATTTTAATTTTTTTTGATAGAGAGCAACTAATACAAAGTCAAAAGAGTTTGACTTGCAATAGATTACAATATACCAGCTAAGGCAGGTATAAAAATGAAAGCAAAACTTCTTATTTGAAATCGGTAACAAAGAATTTTGCATTACTTAATGATTTATAATTTTGAATAAATACTCTAACTCTTAGTCCACACAGTTTTGCCTTTTGCTACGTGTTGAAGTCGGTCTACCCTCAAGTCGGGTGTCTAGATGGACACTTCAGAGTTTCTCATATAGATGTCTATATTGATCTTAGAGTACCATCTGAATTCTTTGATTAATATTTAATTGTTGGTGAAAGTTCCATAGTTCAAAATCTATTTTTATTTTTATTTATTTTAATTGAACACAAAAATTATGTTGGTACGTCCATAGTCCATAAACCTTCTTTTAGTTTCCTTTAGCTCATTGTTTATTTGAAGATAAAGACATTGTTATTCCTCTTTCGAAATTGGCTACTTGTCAGTCCTACCTTCTAAAGGAAAAGTATATCATTTACATGAAGTCAAGGTTTACTTAGCATGCAGCTAACATATTCACATATAGCTCCTACAAGATACAAGTTAAAAACCAGTAGGTATAAAGTGTGAGTGATTAGTTTAGTATCCTCACTATTCTAGACTATTTTAAAGCTAAGGTGAGCATACAACGAATCTATGCATATCATATAGGATTTTTCCTCATAGATGTTAAATATAATTTTTAACGTTGACCAACTTTTATATTTGTAATCATACTCTTATATTTCAAGGCTTTTCTGTAAGTTCGACTTATGTGCAATACACAATATTGGATTGCATAATTTTTATGTATATACCTTGGGATAGTTGTAGCTTTTTTATTGACCTGAACACCGAACACAAGCTTGGTAAGTTTCATGAGTATCATAAATATTGAACTCTATATATATTTGAAGACCATTTAAGTATTACTAAATATAATATATTAATATTAGTATTAATAATTAATTTTAATAATATATTATAAATTATTAATGAATATTAACGATTTTTAGAATAGGAGCCTTCTATTAATATGTTAATAGGGAAAAACATATAATACAAAATATTGTTGTAGGATTATTTATCAGGAAACAAAGCCTACCAATAAATGTTAATGAGTCATTTCTACAATGTCATATCTAATAATTATTAAGATAGGTCTCATAGCTTTCCTTGGAAAGTAAAACTAGATTTGATTAAATATTGTGATTGTAAACTAAACCAACAAAAATATTGAATTAAAGAACCTCGGAGCCTGGCCTAACAAAAGAAACCAGGTATGTATAAAGGTTGTCCAATTTCTTAAAACCTTTGAGAAAACAAATGGTAAAATCAATCCTCACCAAGAGATAATATATAGCGATTGTCAAACAAATAAATACTTGCAAGCATTACACCTAGGAGTGCTCATCCAAATAAATATTGATGTACTCATCCAATGATTCATATCCACCACTCTTCCATTTAAAATGATGTGTTAGTGGGTTTTTCAAGATAATCGAATTGCCTCTAGAGCTTTTCTATTTTTGAACCCTTATTTTGTTTTTGGTCATAAGATTCGATGCCTGGAACAAGTATGTGTCCATTAACACACTAGCCAAAATCTTCCTTACAATGCAAAAAGGACTGTAACCTCCCCTCAGTTCTAAGTTCTTCCCAGGATATCATCCAAAGAAAATGCATACATTAGTTCATACTCAATATGCTAAAGGACTAATGTTTTAAAAGAGTGACTCTCGCCTTCTTGAGCATCCCCCTCACACAACCATCCACCACTCCCATGATGAGTCCTAGATTTTTGTTGAGGAACCATGCGAATGAGACACTGATCAAACTAGATCCTAATCAATGTGATTCTCTTCATTCCTATTAGCTAGTCTTTCAAGCACAGAGTTCACTGGTCTTGGAGACCTAGAAGGAACCCCTCATTACTATAATAAACTTGTTTTTCCAACCATAGAGATGAGTTAAACTCAATTTTAGGTGCCTAAACATGTAACATCACATGGATGCAGTAATGACTGCTTCCTCTTAAATTCCCAAGTTCCAACATGTGAAGGTGCCTTCACTAGCATATGTGAAGATCATAATTCCCTCCATTCTCCATAATTCCTCAATTTAGCTATGTCATGGATCTCAACCTCATTCACTAAATTTACAAGTGCATGCTTTGAATGTTATACCTTGTCTATCTTGACTTAGTTGTCGCATTAAGACTTGGTCTAGTGCACCTACCCCTTCTACCAATAATGGATCGCATTTGCATGTTGGGAGGGTAGATGCTATGTGTTTCCCACCCTCATCAAGGGCAAATATTAACACTTAAAATGAACAATTTCATTAAGTAGTAACAATAACATTAATAATTAATGTTAATTTTAATTTTAATATCAACAAATTTAATAATAAACAATAATATTAACATTATTAATATTTTCTCACATGGTTCATAGCCTCTGCACTTAGTGCATGGGGCCCACTACATCCACAATAATAGTTCCATGGGGACACTTGAAGAGGCCTTGCCATATTGACTCCAATTTGGGAGCCTAATCCTAAAGGACCCAAAGAGTTGGATTTATGAGAATTGAACCTCATACCTTGACAACTATGGTCTTGGACTAGAAAAATTCAACCAATAGATCTACGCCTTGGGGCTATTAATATTATTAATATTCATACTACCAACATCAATAAGAAATGTTAATGTTAATGTAAATATTAAAAATGAACATTAACAAAAATAATAATAATAATAATAATAATATATTATTATTATGATTATTATGATTATTATGATTATTATTTCATGTGGTTTACAACACCAGATGTCAGTGCTAACTATGTTCATGGATAACCTCTTTGAAATCCACAAGATAACATGTGGTGGATGAGAAATTTTGGTACACTAGGGGCTCAACAACAAGAGCATCATAAAGACCCATTTAAGGGCTCAATGTGTCCCTTACAATGAATTGAACCTGGATGGAGAGGTTAGTACTCATTCCTCCCAACAACCTAGTCTACATCCAATGGACATCATTAATATTAGTTTTATTCAATATAATAAAAATAATTTTCCATTGGATGTAGCTTGTGTGGTTGGGAGGAATGATTGTTACCCACCCACATTCAATTCCTTATGTATAACATGTTGAGCCCTAAAATGGGTCTATATTACGCTCTTACTATTGAGTCCCCACTATATCGAGA
>LPNX010216435.1:338337-369194 GCA_001517045.1 Pseudotsuga menziesii | reverse complement strand
TATTCATTTTATTTAAAAATAATAAAAATATGTTATTATTATTATTAATTTTAAATATGTAGTGTTTAAAAGAAAAAATCTATTTTTTGGAGCATTTAATTATCATTTTATAGAATATTAACATTGCTATTAACGTTGAACATTAATAATGTGTTATGAACTAATAATGAAAATTAGTAATGAGTATTAATAAGTTCATTAATTATTAATACTAATTACTAATATTGACATTAATAATTAACAATATTTTTAATAATATTAATAATTAACATTAATATTAACGACATTAATATTAACGACATTAATATTAATAGGACATATATATAACGAATGATAGATGAGTGATGGATATAGGGTTTTGAGAATCTTCGTTGTTTTTGAAGAAGCTTTGGGCATGTGATCAAGGAACAAGAGGGTTTGGGAAAGAACCTATCATATATTTGCAAAACAAAATAATTGTAGAGAATCAATGGAATAAAGATACAAAGAGGCCAAATTGGGGTCGTATCGCTAAATATAACTCTATATTTTGATATGATATATCTTCACCAATTATTTCATCCTATACTCAATATATGTAGGACTATGCACTCATAGGAAAATTTATGGAGACCTTGTTATAGCATGATTTTCCACACCTATGAAACATTCCTTAATGGCCTACCTTGTCTCTCTGTATACTCAGTATATCCCTTTTCTTAGTCAAAACACTAAGAATTACACTTTTGTTGATGTATGTTGGTCAACAACACTACAACTTGCGTATACACATCTTGCTCCACTATAACTCACATACATCAGGTTTTTGATAGAAAAATGGAAATATTTCAAGTTTTCCATGCCAAGTCATGTGTTATGATCCTTAACCTTCCATGTTCTATACAACGCTTCAATTCAACCCTCCATCTCCCTTTTGAGGCTTATATATTGATCCATTATGAAGAACTTTAGGAGGGGAAACTATGGTGAAATTGTGCTCCATTGCCACTGCCTTGAGTTTGCATCCCTTTATCCTTGTTGGATTGAACATTTTATGTTGATTTCCCAATATCTTCCTTATCTTGTGAAGGAGGAACCCAATTACTCCTGATAATTGTGAGCTTGACATTTCATGGAGGATTGAAGAGGTGGTAGCCTAGGTGGAGGAATTTAGTTTCTTGACTTCAATGAGTTATCGATAGATGGTTGTCATTATGTAATTCTATTCTCTTTATTAATAGAAATACTCTCTTCTTGTCTTATTCTTGTTGGAAATTCTTATGTTAATTTCCATGGGTATATTTTCCTTTTATATGAATGGATTAAACTAGATTAGATGCTAACAATATATATATTGTTGGATACCTTTGTTGTTGAGGAAAATATGTAGGTGAACAAAATTACATGAAGAGCTCAATGGTCGTCCCTTTGGGATGTTCACTTGAGCTATGGGCCATATCCTTTTGTTGTTAAGATTTTACATTTATATGGCATACTTGAGAATTGAGTTGATTTATGGTGTCATTATGTATGTTGTGGTGTACCACAAGCCATAGAAATATTTTCTCCATAACAGATCTCATCAAAAATAAAATCCCTCGCATGGTGGATCAATCCTAAATGGAAGCCCAAATAACAATCTGATTTGAAATTAGTCTCCAACGGGTTTCTTACAGTTACTTTATCCATCCTTGAAAATAAGGATCATGTTTTTGAAAATTGACAATATTTATTTCATTTAGTGGTATATACATTTGTTTGTGGAAATAACATTTTAGCCTTTATTAGGAATACTTAACTAGAGATCTGATGTGGATCCACCTATACTCACTATCACGTGAATATTAGGACAAATAAACCCTAGAGAGCTTTGGAAACACTCTCGAATATTATATGAGATCAGCATATGTTACTAAAAAAGGTAATTTTCAACATCCTATGCTCAAATTTGTGTTTATATGAATGGTCCTTTGAAGAATCAATATATTTGAGGTATCAAGATATTGAGTGGACCCTAATCCTGGACTACAAGAACATTCCATTTTATTTTCATATTTATCATGAGCATGGGGATTTATTTATACATTCCCCCCTCAACCATACTTTATCGAACCTTATCTTGGAAGAAATGTCTAATCAATAAGGATACACCAAAGGCACTCATCCATGCAAGAAAATGAGGAATCATACACAATGTTCTAGGGAAACTATAACAACACTGCCACTCAAAATTCACAACATTAGGGACACTCGAAAAAAATTAAGAAAGAGAGGAAAAAAGCCTAATTGTGATCCAAAATGTAACAAAGGAGAAACAAATCCAAGATAACAAAATCTTGGAACCCCACAATGACAAAGAATAGACTAAAGCAATAACTCATTAAGATCTCTAATAATAGAAACAGAGGATCCATAAACCATTAGCTTAATGGATTTATTAGTGGAATAAGATATGGCAATAGGGGATATGTATATCTAAGGTATAAAGAACATTAATGATACAAGAAATATCAAAGATTGATTCTAGAGAAGTAGGTTCAACTAATGAAAGCCACTCTATAGAGGAACAAAGAAGAGATGTCAAGACAAGAGGTGAAAAAGAAAATTATTTCCTCCACATTAGGAGTTAAAACAAATGAACCTAAAGAATAGTAAATCCCCACAAATATACAAATATAATACGTCCAAGTTAAGTAATTTACGAAAATGATCTAGTCTCTAGGAGAGAGGTTTATAATTTCAGGATTATATTTCCTCAATGATGGAGAAGTTTAACTATCACATCCATCATCTAGTTCAAAACGAAATTTATATCATGGAATGATTGAGGGATCAATGGAAATACTAAAAAAAATATTCTACGGAATAATATTTCTACAAAATGACCAAGTATACTCTTGTTATAGGAAAACAAATGTAATAAAGAAACCATTAGCATAATTAATCAACAATATTGGAAAGGAAGGAACTATATGGACTTGGACAACAATGGAGAATTGAGAGGAATAATTATCCTTTTGGACACTAACGTTACTGAGATCCATAATTTCTTTTACATAGCTTGAACTTTAATGATTCTTTTCATTTCAGAGGAACTAAAATTATAGGCGTGGACACAAATGTTTATGGCCTATTAGTATTGGAGGAAATATCCAACTTTCTCAACTCTCTATTTTCTCTCTCTAATATCACCAAAAACCAATATTGGTTAATTAGTGGATATTTTAATACTATTACCTCACTCTAGAAGAAGAGAGGAGGGGTCAAAACATTGGTTACGAGTAAGGAAAAACTAAAAGAGATGATGCACCAATTTTATTTAGTTAACATTGAAATGGTGAATGGTTTGTTCACTTGGAACAACAAGTGATGAGGGAATCACCAAATAGTATCTTAGTTGTATAGGTTCCACCTATTGGATAATTATCTCACATAGGATCTAACACTATAATCCCCTATCCTTCCCTACATAATATGAGATCACTGTCCTATTTGCCTCTCTCTCAAGGTGGGCGATCATCAAATAAATAAACATTTCCAATTCGATAAATTTTCTCTTGAACATCATGATTTTAAGGATAGATTTGCCTCTTTGTGTAAAGAAGCAAAAGTTAAAGAGGGAAAACAAATGCTTCAGTTTCAATGACTTAAGAACCTTAAAGAAAAAATGGCCATGATGATCATTTTGTGTTCCATGTTCCAACATTGCATAAATAGAAGCAAATATGAAAGAAAAGTAAAATAACTCATATATTGAAGAAAATGTTAATAACCAACTAACTACAATTAGAAGTAATGTTAATTGTTTTAAGAATTTAATATTATGTACCTAATGACCTTGCAATGTCTTTGGGGCCATGGGGTACTCTTTATACTAACTAGATTCGCCTTTGACATGCGATTTTATTTTTCTATTGATCTTAATTAAACATTTAAATAAAAAATAATTATATTTATAACAACACATAAAACATGGGGTTTTGACAGAACAAGAACAGAAGTGCATGGAAGCACTGTGCAAGTTATGCTTGGGCTGGGGCTTGCAACTACCCTTGAGAGACCATGGTAATAGTAAACTCATGGAGCCATGCTCTTGAGGGGAGGAAGGGCGGTAATGAGGATCTCGACGACAGGAGAGATGGGCCTAGCACGAGGAGATTGGATCAGGGAGGTTTTATCTCGAAGGGACAAAAGTTCCCAGTGATCCAGATCTGATCGAAAATGATTCGAGAGAAAACTGAGATGTGGAAAGAAAAGGCCCTCATCGAGAAATTTGTGGGGGTTTGGACGAGAGAAAGAGATCTGGTATGGTGGATCTAAGGCACTTGGAAACCTAAGGGCCACTATGATCACCATCTGGGATAAAAGGGGTTTTTTACTATAGTATTTTTTAACCAAGAAGACATAGATAGAGTCTTGGAGGGAGGGCCTTAATTCTTTTTCTCGGTAGGGCTCTACCTGAGACCCTGGAAGGAGTGATTCAACCTGGAAACTAAGGACCTCACAGTCGCCCCAGTGTGGATCTGATTGGTTGGCCTCCCAAGAGAGTACTTGGATACAGAGATATTGAGAGACATTGGTAACTCGGTAGGGGAATTCATGAAGGTAGTCGAGAAAAACAAGAACCATAGGTATATGACTTATGCTTGGATATGCGTTTATATGGACTTATCTAAGGACCATCTGGAGGTAGTAATATTGAACTGGGAGGACGAGGAATGGATCCAACAGACTGACTATGAGTAGCTTCCTTTTTGCTACAGGATTTGTCATGAATATGGCCATTTTGGGAGAAATTGCCCAAAACTTGGCCCGAGAGAAGCTAGCTTCAAGTCATGAAGGGGATGATAAGAAGAACAACGAGGGATTTACGTAGGTTCAGAGTAGGAGATAAGGTAAGACAAATGGAGGGACAAAAACTTGTAAGGATACACAAGGAAAAACCCCAAACAACTCCAAACCATTTCAGATCTTTACAGAAGAGGACTCGGGGAAAGAGAAGACGAGGGAATATGTCATGGCCAAATATCAGGAATTTGAGACATAGGATATCACAAGTGGAACTGAGATGAATAACCAAATTGATTTCATGGACTAATATCAAGCGAAGTAAATGGAATTAGGAGAGCTAGATTTGGATGTGCTTGAAAAGGAATGCAAAAAGACGACTAAGGGTTATGTCTCTCAAGAGCAGTTAGAACATCTCCAGGAAGACATCATTCGATCCAAATCTCATAAATATTTGGGGATCAATGCAGAGACTCAGAAGGGGAGCAAGAGGAAGTCTTCAGAGGAGGATCTGAAAAGAGGCCAAAAGATGAACAAGCAGAGGATCACAACAATTGGGGTCAAGCTAATCAAACCAGGATAGTACCCAATGATAAGGGTGGCATTCTCTGAAGTAAGTATGGTTACCCAAAGAAGATAGTTTCTTGGAATATTAGGGGGTGTAACCACCCAAGAAATATTAAAACCCTGAATAGGAAGGTTAAGTAAGAAATATCAGATGCTCTATTTCTACAAGAGACTAAATGTAGTTTTGAAGCCCTGAATAAATTCAGACAAAATATCTGGAAAGGTAGCACGGTCATGGAAGCAAACACAGATGGTGTGGAAGGGGGGATGGAGGTGCTATGGCACCCAATTACTGTTTACCTCTCTGAGTGGTGGGCCAATAATTTCTCACTAATGGCAGAATTTAAGTTTTTAGGATCGGGGATTACAGGGACATTGGTTAATGTATATGGGCCCAATGCTTTCCCTAAAAAACAACCCTTCCTCCTCCTTCTGTATTGGATGAGTGTGTCATCCCAAGAGGGAAACTGGATCATAGGAGGGGATTTTAACTTGATCACCTCTCTCATGGAAAAGAAGGGGGGTCAGAGGGTAATGTAAAAATACCAAGAATAATTCAGGGGGATGTTGGCCCACAACCCCCTAGCGAATTGGGAGACAAGAGATGGGTGGTTCACTTGGAATAATAGGATGGGTGGGGAGAACCTCATAGAATCTCATATTGACAGATTCCTGGTGTCATAGAATATCGTTCAAGGGTTTGGGGAAATTAGTGAAGGTGTTCTCCCACTGGCGGGATCTAATCATTGGCAAATCAGTCTCAACTGGGACTAGTGGAAATCCCTCTTAAGAAGACCTTGTTACTTTGAGCAGTTCTAGATGGAACATAAGTACTTTAGGGGTCTGGTGGAATAGTGGTGGCAGGAGCTGGACTCCCCTAGGGGTACAAGAATGTAGAACTTCTAGCATAAATTCAAGGCCCTAAAATCCAAGATACGCACGTAGAACAAAGAGGACTTTGGTAACATCTTTGAAGATAAAAAGAGACTTATCAAGGACATTGACCTCATCCGTAAAAAAGTTGTGGAAATTGGATGGGACATGGAGATGAAAGAGAAGGAGAAGGATCTACTCAACCAACTGGATGCAATAAAAAGGTAGGAAGACATATTCTCGAGGAATAAATCTAGGGTTAAATGGCTTCAGGAAGGAGAGAAAAACTCTAAATTCTTCCATAACTCCATGGTCCACAATAGAATAGGCTCCAAGATCCATAGAATCAAAAGAGAATATGGGTTCTAGGTGGAGACTAGGGGAGAAATTGAGAAAGATATAACCATATAGCTCGAAGGGATAATGAATGAGGATGACAATGAAAGGGATCAGGACATTGCTCAGATCACTGTACTCATCCCTAGGACTATAACCAGGGAGGAAAATTTGATGCTCAATAAACCTATCTCCTTAAAGGAGGTGGAGGAAGCGGTAAGAAAAATGGCCCAAGGGAAGGTGCCCAATCCGGATGGCTTTACCGCTAACTTCTTCCACTTTTTTCTGTGATACAAACAAGGATGAGGTTTGGGAAATTGTTGAGGAATCAAGACACAAGCGAGGGGTTCTCAAACCATTCAATGCAACCCATCTCTCCTTGATCCCGAAATGGGATGCTTCAGATTCACCAAGCAAGTTCAGACCTATATCCCTATGAAATGTGATCTATAAATTTATTTCCAAGGTGATTGCGAACTGATTAAAACCCCTCCTTATAGGTTTGATTAGTCCAAAAAAAGCAGGCTTTGTGAAGGGAATACAAATTCTAGATGGCATCATTATTGTCCATGAGACAATCCACTCTCTAAATGGACAAAAAGGCTTGGAATGGTCATGAATATTGATATCGCCAAGGCCTATGATAAGCTCAGATGGAAATATGTGGAGAATATGCTGAGAGCATATGGTTTTAACATGGAATGGGTGGAATGGGTCATGGATTTGGTTGCTAAACCCTTCTTCTCCATCTTGTTGAATGGATCCTTGAACAAGCTCTTCAAGCCTTCTTGTGGGATTAGGAAGGGAGATCCGATTTCACCTTTTATCTTTATCATAATGGAGGAGGGTTTGAGTAAACTCATCCAAACCAAGGTGGGAGGAGGAGAAATCAAAGGTATTTCCCTTCATGAAGGTATGGAGAAACAAACTCACTAGAAATTCATGGATGACACAATGCTTATGGGGCACCCTTTAGTCTAAGAAGATTGTGCTTTCAAAAAGAGTTTAATGCTCTTCGGAAAAGAATTTGGGCTGGAAGTCAATGCCAAGAAATATCAAGTATTCTTGTTAAACACATCCCCCATGATCCAAAGGAATATTGTCATAATTTTGGGTTTTACCATGGGATCCTTCCCTTCCAATTATCTTGGAGTTCCATTGGGGCTGGGAACCATCAAGAGTGTGTCCTGGAGGGACCTAATAAATAGGCTCAATGGAAAACTCTCAAGCTGGGTTGTGAGGCCCCTTAACCATCTATGGAGGTTGGTCCTAGTAAAATCAGTTGTCCAAGCCATGATGGTCTATCTTTTCTCTATTTTTTCTTCCCCAAAGTTTGTCATAAAGGAGATAAGGAGTATTTAGTGAAATTTCATGTGGAGAGGTCGAGAAGGTAAAGCTAAGTTCTCTCTGGTCAGCGGGGATAAAATTTTCTCCCCTAAGGATAGATGTGGCTTGAGTCTTCATGAACCTAAAGTCATGGGTGAAATCCAAGGGGAAAAATATAGTGGAGGTGGTGCAACTATACGCAGGAACCATGGGATAATATTTGGCACATTAAGTACGCTAGGGACCGACCCAAGACGCATCTGATTCAATTTAATGAGGAACCACCAGGATCTCACATTTGGACAAAGGCTCTAATGGGAAACAATATAGTTCAAGAGCATAGCTCCTGGCAGGTCAAGGAGGGGATGCTGCTAATTTCTGGGATGATTCCTGGAACCAGCTCCCAAAACTGGGGATTGAACCTCATTGGTAGTACATACAAGATAAAGGGATCAAGGAAGGCAAGATCAAAGTGCATCACCAATGGGAAAAAGGAGCTTAGGGGGATCAATGACAATGGATGATTCAAGATAGGGGTGATGATTGGATCTCGAAGTAAGACCTTCGATCCTTCAAGGATGAACTCCAGGAAAGGTGCATTCTGCACCAAGATGGGGAGAATACTCTTTGAGTGTGTCCTGGAGGGACCTAATAAATAGGCTCAATGGAAAACTCTCAAGTTGGGTTGTGAGGCCCCTTAACCATCTATGGAGGTTGGTCCTGGTAAAATCGGTTGTCCAAGCCATGATGGTATATCTTTTCTCTATTTTTTCTTCCCCAAAGTTTGTCATAAAGGAGATAACGAGTATTCAGTGAAATTTCATGTGGAGAGGTCGAGAAGCTAAATCTAAGTTCTCTCTGGTCAGCTGGGATAAAATTTTCTCCCCTAAGGATAGATGTGGCTTGAGTCTTCATGACCCTGAATTCATGGGTGAAATCCAGGGGGAAAAATATAGTGGAGGTGGTTCAACTATACGCAGGAACCATAGGATAATATTTCACACATTATGTACGCTAGGGACCGACCCAAGACACATCTAATTCAATTTAATGAGGAACCACTGGGATATGACATTTGGACAAAGGCTCTAATGGGACACAATATAGTTCAAGAGCATAGCTCCTGGGAGGTCAAGGAGGGGATGCTGCTAATTTCTGGGATGATTCCTGAAACCAGCTCCTGAAACTGGGGACTGAACCTCACTGGTAGTACATACAAGATAAAAGGATCAAGGAAGGAAAGATCAAAGTGCGTCACTAATGGGAAGAAGGAGATTAGGGGGATCAATGAAAATGGATGATTCAAGATAGGGGTGACGATTGGATCTCGAAGTAAGACCTTCGATCCTTAATGGATGAACTCCAGGAAAGGTGCATTTTGCACCAAGATGGGGAGAATACTCTTCGTTGGGGTTACACCCAAAAAGGGGAGGACAAAATTTGGAAGAAGATCTGGGAGACCAATCCTTGGCCAAATATTACCACCTTCTATTGGATCGTAGTTAGGCGAAGAATATTAACTAGGAAAAGCTTGATATGTAGAGGAATCCATGGTCCCTCACAGTACACCCTTTTCGTATGTCAAGAGGAGAGCATGAACCATTTTCTCGATACTTGTTCCTTTATTGCGAAGCTATTTGATAGGGATGCTCATGCCTTTAGAAGGAGAAATTGATGTCGAGGTGATCTGGGTCAAACTTTGAGGGAGTTGAATCCAACAGATTTTAAAAATCGCATCTTACGGTCTCTATGGAAAGCCTTCCCATGAAATTTCATGTGGGTGGTTAGGAAGGAGCAAAATGGTTGAATATTTAAGGGAAAGAAGAAAACATCTAAGGAGGTATGGAGGACTCTGGATATGAATCTATTGGAAACCATATGCAACATGCAATGGATTGAGTAAGACAAAGTGTTTATAGGACTAGAAATGATCATTGCATATGGTTGGGGGATGGACAAAGGAACTTTGGATGGACTGCGATGAAAAGTTAAAGCTGTAGAGTCTCTAGCCCAAACTCCTGGGCCCCCCCTCCTTGCCTAGTTTTGAAACTCAATTTTGATGGAGCGGTGAAGGGAAATCCAAGTGTGAATGGATATGGTGGAGTTTGCAGAAACTCAGATAGGGATATTATTCAAATTTTTTAAGGATCCATAGGGTTTGACGCCAACAACTTTGCGAAACTCGAAGGTATGCTCCAGGGTCTCAGAATCATGCTCAGGGAAGGATGCATCCCTACAATCATTGAAGGAGACTCAAATATCCTAATACAGATGGAAAAGGAGCTCGCTAACTGGAAGAAAACCAAGAAGATCTCATCTAGTTGGCGCTTAGCTATCAAAATGGAAATCCTACATAGCTTGGTTATGGCACACCTGATTGTCTCTTTCCACCATGTCAGATGGGAGGAGAATCGAGTAGCAGACATGGTGGAAAACATCGAAGTGGAGGGGAATAGGGTTCGTAGGATGAGACAATTGGAGGAATTGAGAGCGGAACAATGGGATCCATAGTGCAAAAAAGATTCGATACAAGACGCCGATGCAATCAGACCGATGGCAGATGAAACGATTTATTATTAAGGTGAAGACAGGAGGGAGATGGAGCCTTCCAAGGATCTGAACCACTACCACGCGTGATCATACATGCGATGTACATCTTATTTTAGATCAATCACCTTGCTCTTAAAACTGGGTATGAATCCCAGCTTGGATAGAGAGGTAGGATGAATTTTCTGCACAATTGGGATTTGGAATTGTTGATGGGAACAATGCCTAAGCTTGTGTTGGGTACGGGAGAACGTGATCACCAGATTTGGGAGATCATGGGCTCGTACATAACCGTTAATCCAACCACTTATATCCTATTTATTAATACTGATGAGGCTACATGCCATTTCATCTGCTACCTATGGAATGAGTCTTCCAGCCTCGTTGTGATTAAGATTAGTGAGAGCTCTTAGGATTTTCAGAGTAGTTTAGTGAGGAATTGGGAGGCTAAGTGTAAAATGGTCCCTCCCTGTGGCAGTCATGGGAAGACCAATGTGGGAAAAGCTTCATCTTTGAGCCATGAAAAAGGAAAGGGGGTGCCAGTAGGGGGAAGGGAACTGCTACCTGGGATGAAATCCACGCCCAGGTAAGCACTAAGTTTTGCATATATCACATTTTGTTGATCTCCTGTAAATCTATGGATAGGGTATAAGAGGACCTATTGGAGCAAGTGAAATCCATGCCAATTGAGGAATTCCTCCAATAATTCAAAGATTGAATCATGGACCCTGGTTCTATGGCTGGACGGGCATTGGCCAATGATCATATGATTATGCTATACTGGGTAATAATGAACTTGTTAACACATGTCATGCTTAACCTCAAGGATAGAAAGGAATAGGTGGCTTCCAAGAAGGAAGGGGATGAGGAGCCTGCAAGGGCCTAGATGGAACACAAAAAAGACTATCGTTTGATGCATAAGACGGTTGATCAAATCACCTATCGCTTGGGAATTATCCTCTACCATTCGAGGATGTAGCAACAGCTTGGAGTAAGATCTAGCTGCAAGGCTGACACCCATGGAGCGGAGAACGTGGGAGGATTGTACCCTCAGCATGCATAGGATTTAGTGCAGACCTCTAGTTTCCCACATTATGACCCTCTTCCTTAGTTCTAGGAAGTTGTCTTTGTTATACTTATGTTTTTGTTTGCATGATAGTTTATAAATGTCAATAGTCGGGGAGGGGGTTAATGGGCATATTTATACTAGTTGTGGTCTTAATGTTGGGATTGAGCACTGTATATTTGGGGCTCTCCCTCTTTTGGGGAAATAATGTTTTTTTGGGGGTGAATAATTTAAAGTTATTTCAAGCTGGGGTTTTCACTCTGATATGTTCTGGCATATGTTTTGGGCTCTTTTGTAATCTCTAATTTCGCAGTAATACAATCATCTTTTATTTACAAAGAAAAAACAACACATAAAACATATACATATATAATCTAATGGCTATTTTGGTAAGAATGCATTAACCATTTCCATTAGATCACTTCACAAAAATCATTCTATTGTAATAATGAATACAAACATAAATAAATACCCATGATTTATACACAAATAGAGAATTATCTAGAAACACAACCAATTGAATACAAATTTAGGACATTCCTCTTAGGTGTATTCTTTGTCAAGCCATATATTTCTTTGACAAGCCACCCTTGAGCTACATATACTAATCCATGTGAAGGTGTTTGAGCTACGGATACTAATTGAGCTCCCCCTCACTAGAACCTTTGAATCGAAACTCACACGGATCGCCTGTTAGAACTCACTTGTCATTAAGAGATTCATCTAGCACTAGGGAGTTAAGAGATCCATTTCCATTCCATTCCCCTTTAATAAATATAAAAATATCCTGTGAAATATGTCACTCCATGAAAAAAATTCTTTTGATGCAGTTTCCCATTATTATTATTCACCCAACGATGTGTCATTCTCACATGAGAGTATACACAAAAATTTCTCCTAGATGTTCCCTTATGCTAGGATTCCAATCCCTAAATTAGTGGTTGCAAGTGGGGTTAACTCTATAATGTTCTTGAGTCCATATTTGTTCCATATCTAATTATTCCCCATTTATTTAATTGTAATAAATCATTTTATGAACTAATACATGACTATATGGCCATCAAAAAATATTTACATAAACGATCTTCCCATGATTTTCTAGGTACCGCATCTATGGGCCCTTCGAATAATAATTTCATATTTGTGTTGTGCGAGGAGTTCATGTAGTTGTGTAGGAATCGTTACCAAACACCAATACTCTACACTATGTGTGAGACTAGTGGAGCTAAGGAGTAAGCATCCTTATGGGGGTCCCCTCAAAAACCATGTATGTGACGAAGTTGTCATGGTCTGACCCCTATGGAATCATGCCACCCGAGAAAACATTGAAAGGATTTCCACTCATTCATGGACAACTATTTAGAGCCAACAATCCTTCATAATACCCCTATGTGTGTTTTTCCCTTCCTCTATGACCCCCTTTTATCCTTTTGTGAGTCAATCAGTAAATTGTCTTACCTTCCACTGCACACATACTCAGAACACATATTAGTATCATTGCTAAAAAACATCATCATATAATATTCAATTTCATCCATTGCCATTCGTTAAGCAATATCTATTAAAATTTACAAAAACAACTTGTCCATTTAATTCATAACATAGGTATTCAACAATACCTGGAAAAGTCATCAATACCTGGAAAAGTCATTTATGAAGGTCAATGCATATTTGTCTTGAATCATGGACATATATTGAGGAAATGGACCAGCAACATCACCATGGATGAACTCAAGAGGTGCATAGGTTCTCTCATGACTAGCTCTCTCAAATTTGTGCTCTGGGTGTTTTCCTAGGATACAACCTTGACAGACTCCCTTGGAAAACTTAATATTTGGTAACCCTATGACCATATCCTTTTCACTCTAATCAGAAATATACTTATAGTTAATATGGCCAAATATTTCATGCCAAATCTTGCTTTCCAAATTAGCATGAATCAGAAGAGCAGAGGGGTTTGAGTAGGGTAGAAAATGGGAAAACATGTATACCTTCGAAGTGTGATCAACAACACCTTTTGCAATGAATTTACCATTTGATATCTTTGTGATATCAACATCATTAGGGGAGAATATGACCTTCTTTTGAGACCCTGTGTGAGTCATCTGGTACACTGAAAAGAGGTTAGAGGCAAGACCTAGAAATTACAACACATTATTGAACTTACCATGGTCAAGATCAATCCTTCCTTTCCCCAAAATTTCAGTGAGAGAGTCATCTCCCAACACTATTGGTGGACCTTTCAACATGTCAAGAGAGGAGAATGACTCCTTGGTTGAAACCATATGTCTAGAAGCTCCAGAGTCTATGATGAAGCTAGGTGAGCTCGATGTGCCAGCAACCAAAGCATGTAATCTCTCTCTATCCTCTGAATTTGATCCTCCTCCCCTCTTCTTTGAGCAATTATGAAGGGAGATATTATTCTTCTCCAAGATTTGGTTCAACATGTCAATTTTCTTCTTCATTCAGGAGCTCTGAGGATGACAGCCCTTACTGCAATATGTGCACTTGCTCATTTCTCCTTTGTTCTTCTTCTTCTAGAAGTTATTCTTGGAGCCTCGGGGTTCCTCTTGAGACTTGTTCTTGTATTTATTTTGCTCAGGTGGCTTGTTAGCTTTCTTCTTGCCTTTTGAATCCACCCTTGAATCCCCATAGGTGCATAAAGCAGTTTCCAAACCCACTTAGAGGCTCATGAATTGGAAAGGTCAAGTAGGAAAGATAATAAGGGATGGAAAGATAACTCATACATACTTTTATTAGGAGAAAAGGATGGAGGATGATGTGGGAAAAAAAAAGTCAACTACACCTAGTCTCGTTTTCCGTTTTGCATTTTTTCTAAATAAAACAAGCAGCTTTGCAGAAAAAGAAGATATGCACTTTAGAGGATCTAGAATAAAGCATACATGCTAAATATGGTTTCCAGGAGGTTTCACAAGTGCTCCATGACTCAGTTTTAGCAAGTTTGACTTCTATTACATGTAGAAGACAACTTTCATAGAGTGGAATATAGGAAACTACGAAAATAAGACAAAAATGAATTAATTAATGTGTAAGGTAGGTAACTATGGGTTGATTATTCTAACAATCATCATCATCATCATGAAAATTATGAATTTGATGGTGTTCATGATTTACCTCTTCTTCAGAAGGAATACTAAGTCCTTTATGATGGCTCCAACACAAATATTCTCTCTTCTATATTGTTGATAATGGACTTGAAGGTTATGAATGGTATTTCAAACACATCAAGCACACATATGTTAAGGTATCTAATATATTCCATCACATATATATGATTCTGCTAAAGGTTATCATTGTTTATTTAATAAAATTATTGTTAATTAATAAGTCAAATTAATATGGATGAAATGTGTTTCATTAATATTGTTTATATATTATATTAACTATGTTTTTATTTTTATTTGTTCGAGCTTGATAGCTGGATTTTTGTTACCACTGTCAAATATTTTACCTTGCACATATAGAGATTTATCTTCCATCATGAAAGAAATAGGAATGTCGTATGAATAAGTTCATGCATGCGCCGAAGACCATGTTATATATTATAATCATCATGAATTTGAAACTGAATGTCATGAATGTCATATCAGTAGATATTGAACAGATCAAGTAACAAGAAAGGATCATCACAAGGTTCTTCATTATATTCATATTATTCCACGCTTGCAACGATTTTTCACATGAAAACACATAGCGCAATTTAAGTATTACCATGCATGCAATAAAAGTCAATATGAAATTATTTGAATGCCTACAGATGGTTCTGCATTTAGAGATATGGAGGAAAATGGACTCACGTTAAAGAAGAGCCTCATAATCTTAGGATTTGTTTGACAGTAGATGGTGTCAATCCATTTTTCGAGATGAGATACGTTTACTTGGTGTGGCCTATTTTTGTTATCAGCAATAACATTCCTCCATGGTTTTCAATAAAGAGGGATCGCATAATGTTGTCGATGATTATTCCAGGTACGTGTCTACATATTATTTTTTTTTAATGTAGTTGCATCTAATTTGTCGTATTTTGTTGCATAATGTCATATATATATATATATATATATATATATATATATATATATATATATATTCTCTTTTGCATGATTTATATATCTAAATGGTTGTAATAATTGTATATTTTACATGTTCAAATCAATAAGGTAAGTACCAAGTTCAAGATATGAATGTATAAATCGAACTTCTTATTGATGAGATACTAAAGTTATGGAATGGAATCGCTATGCATGAAATATCTAGACCAATATGAAAAAGGAAATTACAATTCCATTCAATGCTTGTATGGAAAATACATGATGACTCAGGGTTAACCCAATTCTGCGGTTTGTAATTATAAGTTCCACTTTAATTACATTAATTTTTATGATTTAGTTAATACTTTTTTTTGACAGAAACATATATTGTTTATATTAAATAAATAATGATGGAACCATTGGCATAGTTACATCAATTTTTTTTTTCAAATGCCATACAATAGTTTCAAAATGACAATGAGATCTAGTTGTCAAAAACCTGAAAGTCTTCCATAGAGATAACACTAAACATAAAACATAACATGTTAATTGTATGCATGTATATAGATGGTTTAACATTACTATTAATTTTGGCATAAAGGATTTTAGAAAATTCATGGAAATCGAATTTGAAATGATTGATTTGGGGATAATTATGAAGATTTTTCTCGGCATCAAGTTCCATCAATTTAAAAGCGATATATTTATATCATAGACAAAGTACAGAAATGTGGTTTTAAAAAGATTCAATATGTATATTTGCAAGGTATCCCCGACTCTGGTAATGACAAGTTTAAATATGAGCAAGGATGATGATGGATCAACTATAGATCCTACAGTGTTTAAAATGTTAGATGGTATCCTTATGTATTTAAATACAACAAGACCATACATCACATATGGGGTAAGTATGATCTCAATATTCTTAAAGTCACCAAAATATTCTCATTTGAAAGAAGGTAAGAGAATTATGAGGTATGTAAGTGGCACAAAGGACTTTGGCATTACATATTCAAACTCAGAAAATTTCAAAATCATTGGATAAACTGACAACAACAATGGAGTAAACACAGATGTCGGGAAAATCACATATGGGTATATATTTCATTTTGGTACAGGTGTTGTATCATGGTTATAAAAGAAACAACCCAATGTAACTATGTCTTCAGCAGAAGCAAAGTATGTCGCAACTACAAGAAATTCCATGTCAAGATGTTTGGAGGTGGATAATGTTTAAAGACTTGTCATAAAACCAACAAGAACCAAAAACCATTTACTGCAACCATAGTTCAGCCATGGCATTGTCCAAGAATCATGTTTTGTACAAGAAAACCAAGCACAGCAACACAAGGTATCATTTCATAAGAGAATTGGTGAAAAACAAAGAGATTTGTTTAGAATTTTTTAGGTATGAATGTCAGCTAGTAGACATGTTTACAAAACCATTGGTAAGGGACATGTTCTAGTATCTAGAAATTTGTTTAGGAGTGACAAGTTATGCTCAGTGAATTATGCCATGCATAGAGCAAGCTCTAGCTCTGAAAAATTTTGGAAAATTTTGTATAATGATCCCCATCTTCTCATAATGGAAGGGGAGTGTTCGATATATTATTTACATGCATATCTTCATTGAATCTTAGCAGACTTATTCAAACTCCATAGAAGTACATTTTTTTCTTAGTCAGTCTATTAGGTTGTGGATTTCATGTCTCTCCATATTAAAGCATCCAGATTGTATTTCTAAAGTCAATTTTTAGGTACAATTCAATTACAATCTTTAATTTTATTCGGTATCTTCCAAGAGAATCAAAATCTAGTATTTGTATATGTAGAATAATAAGAATAAAAAACTATGATTAAGTGGGAAGAGAGAAGATAGACAACGGAGAATAGAGTAATAGGAAAAAGAGGAGAAGAAAATATTTAAGAAGGGTTTGAGAGCTGAATCTCATGTTTTGGAATGTGTTGAGAGCCCAAGCTATGTAAAATTTTAAACATCCAAGTAAATTTCCAAGTATGTAAGTGCGATCGTAGTTCTTTTGTTATGTCATGATAATACATAAACCATTAGTTTATGGTTGAACACATGTCTTATTTATGCCTCATATATTATCCAGAATTACTTGTCCAACTATTGTTTACATTTACCATTACTGAAATACATAAAGAATCCACACATATTTCACCGTGTAAGATTTTAATTTTTAACCTAAGAGTGCTCAACACAAGTCTTATTTAATATTATGGTTGTATGATCTTGTGAGCTTGTCACAATAAAGTTGTGTCGAATATTATCCTACGCTATAGATTGATGAAGATTTTTTTCATATTATAAATTAATAGACAAATAAATTCCCTTTTCTAAATTTATGTTAAATGTTGTCTTGTGGAAGTGAAAGTTGGTCACAACTAAAATTGTGTCGCAATAAAATTCTATCAAAATCAAGTGGGTGTCTGTCGAGGTAAAATTCCATAAAAGGTGTGTCGAAGAAAGTGAAATTTGATCCCCTTCGTAGTGAAGTGTGTCACATTAAAGTGTGATATTTATGAGTTGGGATATATTAAACCCACTCATAACTTAGGATAAAATAATTAATAATTATTTGATTAATTATTCACCCACTAGCTTAATTAGTTGGCATCCTCTTGCACCTTAAGGTCAATATACGCCATCTATATCCTAGGAACTATTTATTTCTAACTTTTGGTTGATCTTGGACACCTTTTGACCATACATAATTAGTATACAACACTTTACAACAGATTCTTCTTTATTCTTATTTTTTTGCTTTCCTGTGGATAAGGTAAAGCTAGTCAAACTAGGAAACTAGGTGCTTTTGTTTCCAACCCATCCTTCATGACTTGTCCTCCATTTTCTAGGATTAGCATTTTTTTCCATCTCCTTGACAAATCACTCATCCATTTTCCAATTCGTGATGTCCTTGATAGATTTGGGAACTGCTTTAGCCACCAATGAGGGTTTGTTATATTTTGGTAAGTCAACATTTTTGAGCTTTGTGGGTTGTATCCATACAACTAGATTTTCCTATGAGGGATGTACTATTTATGTACACTATTATTCATCATTATTAAATGGAAGGATGCACACCAATATTCATCTCTTCATTCATTTGTTTCAGTCTCTTTTCTTCTTTCTATTTTTCCTGTGTATGCTTATGAGAATTTTTAGTAGCAAGATCTATTTCATGTGCTTATTATTAGCATCATTACTCATGGTATTGATATATTATTTATACATGGTAGTAGAGCTATAGGGAAAACAAAATTTCCATCATCTACATGGTATCAGAGTAGCAAAGTTGATCAAGTTCTACAGAGTTGAGGAGTGCATCCAGTCTCCTATCCCTCTCTAAAGAAGAGCTTGTATAGCTTACAAGATTTTCTCCTAGTTTATTTTGTAGGTTGCAGAGAGTATATCCTAGAGAATATCAACAAATTATATATTTATTAAAAAGTTACTCTACTATCTCCTTTCAACTATGCTGATTGGATGCCAAAGATGAGCGCATACTTGAAGAGGCAATGTCTCTTTGATGTCTCCATTGGTGCATTGAGTGAACCTGAGTCTTATGAAGAGAAGATTGATTGGATAAATAATTGTGATAAATATTATGGAATTATGTGTTCGAGAATGTCTCCACATATACATCATCTCATAGATTTTGCTCAGTATCCATTTGAGCTTTGGAAGAATTTGGACAAAGCTTTTGGTTTGCAGGAAATAGAAGATGAAGCATGGAGCGAACCTAGCATCTCCTCTTATTCCCTCTGTTAATATTTCTTGTCCTATACATTCTCTTATGAATTTGATCATGATGAATATTTTTCTCACATATTTCATTTTGTTTCTTCCCTCCTTGATTCGAATGCTTCCTCATTTAATGAAGAAGCAAATATCGAAGAGCCATCTTTTTTTTGTGTCTCTTGAAGGTGATTTTTCTTCTTGTGATACTATGGATGAAATAGAAGTAAAATATTGAGCTTCTATTGATATTTATGCTGATACTATCACCCATTAATTTTTCTCAAAATATCCTATCTTAAATTCTAAGATCTATGTGCAAAATCATTCACACTTTGTGCATACCTCTCTCATTGATGGTGCACAACCCAGTGATTTCCAGGATGAATTCTTAGCCAAAGAAATCCTTATTTGTGTCATACCACTTACCTTACTTGATATCAAGTTCTTCACCATATCCTCCTTTTTTCTTGGAATCAATACTCAGAGCCTTTTTGAAGATTGTGAACATCTCATTCTTTCCTCCTTTCATACAGAGGATTCATTACCTGTGTATTCCCATGAGTCTATTGATATGCTTATATGTGATCCTATGGATTCTGATTTAGAATCATGTTTGTAGGTTTATACAAATATCATACCACCATCCATACCATCTACCATAAATCTGAATAATCCTAAGACTATACAAATCCCAAGTTCACTAGTTGATTATGCATTGGTCTCTTACGCAGTGTTAATTATCTTACATGGTTTGAAGTCTTTTCTATCTCTCATTGTTTGTATATCCATGACCTTAGTCATATTTGGACTGATATTAAACATGTTTGGATATATTCTAAAAACTTATGGTTTATATGTTATTCCTATCCATCATTCATATTTTTACACCTATTAGTTTTCCCTAGTTACTCGTAATTTTCCTAGTCTATCCCTATATCCTCATGGAGCCACTAAAGCCTTTGTATTTTATGTTCCATATTCTAATGTTTTTGATATGCCAGAGTTTTATCATCCTCATATCAGATCTGGAAAGGTGCTACATCATATTGGAATATTGACATATGATTCACATCATAATTTTGCTGATATTTAGGGAATTGGGTGTGAAATAAATTATCTTAATTTTTTTACTCTTTGGGAAGGAGTATGCATAGATCTCTTTTCCATTTGATATTATTTTTTCATATCATATTTTTAAAGCATCAAGAATAATTCATATAACTCTCCTACTTCATTATTTGATGATATACAAGGAGTCTGTCGACTTCCTTCTTACAGGTTCTACACTCTAGCGCATGATGATGGAGTTCATGATTTCTTCTGCAAGACCTTCATCCAGAAGTAGTTCATTCAGCTCATTCAAGTGAATATGAAGATATGTTGAAGACATATTTCAAATTTTGTGCCTTTTCCTATCTTGAGGGAGGATTTTCCCCATATGGTTTTGCCTCTTTCCTCACTTTTCTGGACATAATAATTGTTAAAGGGTGACCATATCCTTGTTGTTGGTCCCTATATGCATCCATATGCATCCATAGATTTTTTAATGCCATCATAAATTCATACTTATAAGGCGGTGTTGGAATATATTAAACCCACTCATATCTTAGGATAAAATAATTAATCATTATTTGATTAATTATTGACCCACTAGATTAATTAGTTGGCATCCACTTGCACCTTAAAGTCAATACATGCCATATATATCATAGGAATGATTTATTTATAAGTTTGGGTTCATCTCAACCACCTCTGACCATCCATAATTAGTATACAACACTTTACAGTAGATTCTTCTTTATTCTGTTTTTTTTTGTTTTTATGTGCATAAGGTAAAGCTAGTCAAACTAGGAAACTGGGTGCTTTTGTTGCCAACCCAACCCTCATGACTTTTCCTTCATTTTCTAGGATAATCATGTTTTTTCCATCTCCTTGACAACTCACTCATGATTTTTCCAATTCGTGAGGTCCTTGATAGATTTCGGAAGTCCTTTAGCCACCTATGGGGGTTTGTTATATTTTTGTAAGTCATCCTTTAAGTGTGTCGTAGTCAAGTGTGAATATTATTCAAGGGGGTTTTGGAATATATTAAACCCACTGTATAACTTAGGATAAAATAATTAATCATTATTTGATTAATTATTCATCCTCTAGCTTAATTAGTTGGAATTGGAATCCACTTGCACCTTAAAGTCAATACATCCCATCTATATCATAGGAATGATTTATTTATACTTATGGGTTGATATTGACCACCTTTTGACCATCCAAAATTAGTATACAACACTTTATAGAATATTCTTCATTATTCTTCTTTTCCTACTTTTCTATGGATAAGGTAAAGCTAGTCAAACTAGGAAACTGGGTGCTTTTGTTGCCAGCCCATTCTTCATGAATTTTCCTCCATTTTCTAGGATCAGCATGCTTTTTCCAATTCATGAGGTCCTTGATATATTTGGGAAGTGATTTATCCACCTATGGGGGTTTGCTATACTTTGGTAAGTCAACCTTTTTGAGCTTTATGAGTTGTCTCCATATAACTCAATTTTCCTATGAGGGATGTAATGTGTATGTACACTATTATTCATCATTAATCAAATGAAGGATACACACTAATAATCATCTCTTCATTCATGTGATTCAATCTCTTCTCTCTATTTTTGTTGTGTATGCTTGTGAGAATTCTTAGTAGCAAGATCTATTTCCAGTGCTTCTTCTTGGCATTATTTATCATAGAATTGATATATTATTTCTACATGGTATCTAAGCTACAGGCAGTGCAACCTTTCCATATTATACATGGTATCATAGCAACAAGGTTGATCAAGTTCTACAGAGTTGAGGAGCGCATCCAGTCTCATATCCCTCTCTAAAGAAGAGCTTCTCTAGCTTACAAGATTTCATCCTAGTTTGTTTTGAGGGTTGTAGAGAGTATATCCTAGAGCATATAAACAACTTCAATATGGATTCAAAATTTCCTCTACTATCTCCTTTCAACTATTCTTATTGGAATCCAAAGATAAGTGCATAGTTGAAGAGGCAATGTCTCTTTGATGTCTCCATTGGTGCATTGAGCGAACATGAGTCTTACGAAGAGAAGATTGGCTGGATAAATAATTGTGATAGATATTATGGAATTGTTTTTGGTAATGTCTCCAAATATATATCATCTCATAGATTCTGCTGAGTTTCCATTTTATTTTTTGAATAATTTGGACAAAGCTTTTGGTTTGTAGGAAATAGAAGATGAAGCATGGAGTGAACTCAACATCTCCTCTTGTTCTCTCTCTATCAAGATTTCTTGGCCTCTACATTCTCTGATGAAGTTGATCATGATGAATATTTTTCTCATACAGTTTATGTTGTTTCTTCCCTCTTTGATTCGAATGCTTCCTCCTTCAATGAAGAAGCAAATATTGAAGAGCCATCTTTTTCTGTGTCTCTTGAAGGTGATATTTCTTCTTGTGATACTATTGATGAAAAAGAAGTAACATATGTAGATTCTATTGATATTTATTATTATCCTATCTCCCATTCATTGTTCTAAAAATATCCTATCTTAGATTCTAAGATCTATGTGCGAGATCCTTCACACTTCGTGCATACCTCTCTCATTGATGGTGAACAACCCAGTGATTTCCAGGATGTTTGCTTAGCCAAATCAAACCTTATTTGAGTCATACCACTTACCTTAATTGATATCATGTGCTTTATAATCTCCTCCTTTTTTCTTGGCATTAATACTCATAAACTCCTTGAATATTGTGAACATCTCATTCTTTCCTCCTTTCATACTGAGGATTCATTACAAGTGTATTCCCATGAGTCTACTGATATGCATATATGTGATCCTTTGGAATTTGTTTTAGAATAATATTTTATATTTGATACACATATAATACAAACATCCATACCATCTACCATACCTCTTAATAATCCTAAGACTATACAAATCCCAAGTTCGCAAGTTGATTACCCATTGGTCTCTTATGCAGTGATATTTACCTTACATGGTTTGAAGTCTTTCCTATCTTTCAATGGCTGGTTATCCATGTCCCTAGTAATGTTTGGATTGATATTAAGCATGTTTATATCTTTTCTAAATACTTATGGTTGATATCTTATGCACATCCAGCATTCAGATTTGTACACCTATCATTTTACCCCAATTGCTCATATTTTTCCTAGTCTAACCCTATATACTCAGGGAGCCACTGAAGCCTTTCTATTTTCTGTTCCATATGATAATGTTTCTGATATATCATATTTTTATCAGCCTCATATCATATCTAGAAATTTTATACATCATATTGGAATATTGACATGTGATTCACATCACAATTTTACAGCTATTTAGAGAATTGAGTGTGAAATAAATTGTCTTAATTTTTGTACTCTTTGGGAAGGAGTATGCACAGATATCTGTTCCATTTCAAAATATGTTTTCATATCATATTTTGACAGTACAAATAATAATTCATATAATTCTCCTACTTCATGATTTGATGAGATACAAGGAGTCTCTTCTCTTCCTTCTTGCAGGTTCTACACTCTAGTGCATCATCATGGAGTTCATGATTTCTTCAGCAAGTCCTTCATCCAGAAGTAGTTCATTCAGCTCATTAAAGTGAAGATGAAGATATGTTGAATACATTTCAAATTTTGTGCCTTTTCCTATCTTGAGTGAGGATTTTCCCCATGTGGTTTTTCCTCTTTCCTCACTTTTCTTGACATAATAATTGTCAAAGTGTGACCATAGCCTTGTTGTTGGGCCCTATATGCATCCATATTTTTTGTAATACCATCATAAAGTTAGAATTATAGGGGGGTGTTTTAATATATTAAACCCACTCATAACTTATGATAAAATAATTAATCATTATTTGATTAACTATTCACCCACTAGCTTAATTAGTTGGCATCCACTTGCACCTTAAAGTCAATACATGCCATCTATATCCTAGGAATGATTTATTTATAATTATGGGTTGATATTGACCACCTTTTGACCATCCAAAATTAGTATACAACACTTTACAACATATTCTTCTTGATTCTTCTTTTCCTTCTTTTCGATGGATAAAGTAAAGCTAGTCAAACTAGGAAACTGGGTGCTTTTGTTTCCAACCCATCCTTCATGAATTTTCCTCCATTTTATAGGATTAGCATGTTTTCTCCATCTCCTTGAAAACTCACTCATTCGTTTTCCAATTCATGAGGTCCTTGATATATTTGGGAAGTGCTTTAGCCACCTATGGGGGTTTGCTATATTTTGGTAAGTCAGGCTTTTTGAGATTTATGAGTTGTCTCCGTACAACTTGATTTTACTATAAGGTATGTAATATTTAAGTACACTATTATTCATCATTATTCAATGGAAGGATACACACCAATATTCATCTTGTCATTCATGTGATTCCATCTCTTTTCTTCTCTCTAGTTTTTCATGTGTATGCTTGTGAGAATTATTAGTAGCAAAATCTATTTCATGTGATTCTTATTAGAATAATTTATCATAGAATTTATCTATTATGTATACATGTTGGAATATATTAAACCTACTCATAACTTTGGATAAAATAATTAATCATTATTAGATTAATTATTCACCCACTAGCTTAATTAGTTGGAATCCACTTGCAGCTTAAAGTCAATACATGCAATCTATATCCTAGGAATGATTTATTTATAATTTTAGGTTCCTCATGATCACCTTTTGACCATCCAGAATTAGTATACAACACTTTACAGCAAGTTCTGCTTTATTCTTCTTTTTCTACTTTTCTGTGGATAAGGTAAAGCTAGTTTAACTAGGAAACTGGGTGTTTTTATTTCCACACCATCCTTCATGAATTTTACTCCATTTTATAGGATTAGAATGTTTTTTCCATATCCTTGAAAAATTACTTATGCTTTTTCCAATTCATGAGGTCCTTGATATATTCGAGAAGTGCTTTAGCCACCTATGGGGGTTTGCTATATTTTTGTAAGTCAACCTTTGAGATTTATGAGTTGTATCCATAAAATAGATTTTTATATGAGGGATGTAATATTTGTGTACACTATTATTCATCATTATTCAATGGAAGGATACACACCAATATTCATCTCTTCATTCATGTCATTCAGTTACTTTTCTTCTCTCTATTTTTCCTGTGTATGCTTGTGAAAATTCTTAGTAGAAAGATTGATTTCTTGTGATTATTCTTAGCATAATTTATGATAGCATTGATCTATTATTTCTACAATTTTTTTGAAGTAAAGTGGGTGTCTGTTGAGGTAAAATTCCATAAAAGGTGTGCCGAGGAAAGTGAAATTTGAGCCCCTTCGTAGTGAAGTATGTTGTAGTCAAGTATGAAGACTTGTCTATCAGAGTAAAAGTTCATCACAATAAAATTTTATTGAATTAAAACCTTGTCATAGTAAAATAATTTCTCGGGTATTTCAGTCAAAGTTAACCCTCCAAAGGAAACAATGGGGTTTCCAAAAGGTAGTGTGTCACATCTCCAAAATAAAGTAAATGAAAATCCTTATTGCACATTAACGCAAGTTGACCGTCGCATCTCTCCCTCTCTCCACTCACTCCTAAGAAGTAGATCAAACACATGGATCCTCTGTGTATAATCCTCACCTTTCATAATGAAAATAAGAAAGATATAACTATAAATCTATAGTAACCCCTAAGTTTTCTATGAATGTTCATGATTCAGCATACAACCACAATGATTGGCATCTATCTCAACTCCTTAACTATTATATTTTGTTTTTAATGTAAAATATTTACCTATTTCATTCTTTAGAGATTAGTTGCATTGTTGAATGATTAAATGACACTAAAAATTGAGTCATCTAAGTGTTATAACTTGAAACCATTGTTTCTTGATTAAAGTTCAAGATAAATTATCAGATCCATTAAATGAATCGAGGATTTGATATTGGGTTAGTTGCACTTAAATATTACAGATCAAGATTTTGTATTTAACTTGTGTTCTTTTATTTATGAATTATGTATTGATAAGGGCCCATCTCTTTGGAGGCCTTCACCCTGAATGTTTCCATACTTAAAATCTCTCAAACCTCTCCTAAATTATCGCGATACCAAATATTCAAGAGTAATATGTCTTGGGGTAGGAAGAGATTTAAGATAGCTCTAATACCATATCTCAATTTTTATATGACAGTCAACTTGACTTACTGCGCAGTAAGAAAATTATCTTTTCTTTCTTTTAGAGTTGTGATACACTACCTTTGAGAATCCCGACCTTTTACTTCGATGAGTTAACTTCGAATGAAATACTTGTGACTTAAGTTTACTACGATAGGACACAACTTTTCCTTTCAGTCAACACACTTTTTACAGACTTTTGACCCGAAACACTTTTACCTCAATAGGAACCCACTTGACTTCAACGTGCTTGAGACACATTTTTGGTTGTGACCAACTTCCACTTCGACAGGACCACTTTAAAAGGGAAATTTATAAACGATATTTCTTTGGAAAATAAATTTTAATATGGAAAATAATTTTCACCAACCTATAAATTGCGATAAACCTTGACACAACTATATTGCGACAAGCTCACAATATCTTATAGCCAAAATATTTAAGACTTTGTTCAAGCACTCTCCGATTAAAAATCAAAATTTTACACTGTGAAATATGTGTGGATTATTTGTGTCTTTCACAAACTGTAAATGTAAACAACATTCATAGAAGTAATTCTAGATAAGATGTGTGGCATAAATAAGGAATGTATTCAACCATCAACCATGGAATTATCTATTATCGTGACACAAGAAAAGAACTATAGCCGCAATTACAAACTTGGAAATTACAATGATGTTTTACCTTTTACATAGATTTAGATATCAACACATTCCAAACACAAGATATTCAACTCTCATAATCTTCTCAAAGTTTTTCTTCTTTATCTCCACCACTCTACACTTTTTATCTTATCTTCTCTATGTTTCGCACACACACTATTCTCTCTTTTTTTTTTTTTCTTCTTCTTCACATACAAATACTACAATTTACTTCTCTTGGAAGATATCGACAAACATCAAAGACTATAATAAATTTATACTTAAAAACTTGAATTTTGAAATTCAAATCGACTGCTTAAATATGGAGAGATGTGAATTATTCATCCTGATAGAATTCCAAACAGCGGTGTACTTCTGTAGAATCTGTCTGAGTCGACTAAGATGATATGTAGGTATGCGAGTAATTAATATTTCCAACTCTCCCCCTTAATTATGAGAAGATGGGTATCATTATACAAAATTTTACAAAATGTTTCTGAGCTGAAACTTGCTTTGTGTATGGAGTCATTCAATGAACAGAACTTGTCATTTCAAACTAACTTAACAAATATTGGAACATACCTATTGCCAATGGTTTTGTAAATATGTCTTCCAGCTGATATTCATTCGTGAAAAATTCTAAATAGATATATTTGTCACCAATTCTCTTATGAAATGATACCTTGTGTCGATGTGCTTTGTTCTATTATGGAACACAATATTCTCCAACAATGGGATGGATGAACTGTTGTCGTAATAAATGCTTGTTGGTTCTTGCTAGTTCAGCAACATGTCTCTTAATATTCTCTGCATACAAACAAATTTACATGCAACACTTGTAGTCATGATATACTCTTCTTCTACAGAAGAAAGAGATACAATGGGTTATTTCTTCGAATCCCATGACACAACACCTATACAAAAAGGAAATGTGTACCCAGATGTGATTTTCTTGTCATTTGTGTTTCCTCCATTGTCATTGTAATTGTATCCAATGAGTTTGAAATTTTCTAAGGTTGAATACATAATGAAAAGATCCTTTGTGCCACTTACATACCTCATAATTCTCTTACCTGCTTGCCAATGAGAATATTTTGGTGACTCCATGAATCTTGAGATCAACCTTACTCTATACATGATGTATGGTCCTATCATAGTTAAATACATAAGGCTACCAACTAGCCTTTTAAATAGTGTAGAATCTACAATTGATCCATCATCCTCCTTGCTCAATTTTTAAACTACTATTACTAGTACTGGGATATTAATTCTTACACATGATCTAGGAACTAAGATTCAATCTCATCAAAGAATTATTAACAATTACTCATGAATTGGAAATTTTCAGGAACCAAATAGGTTTCCTCTCTGTATATTATATAAACAATAAAGGATTACAATTCCCATGCATGAGCCATAGCTTAACTCAATGAAGAATTCGAATAGATAAGGGACAATTCGAATTCCCATGCATGAGTCTAGCTTAACTGACTCTTTGCCATGCAATACCACTCAGTTAACCACTTGACAAAAAACCTTAATTGACTCACCAATCCCTAACTGAAGTTGGAGTGCAATAAATGACTTAATCTCAACTGAAGGAGATCAAACACATGTCATAGCAACCAACCATCAAGTGCTAGTACTGCAAGACTCCAATAAACCTTGATGAGGTTAACTGAAGCTGAACTGACCATCAGAAGTTGGTGAAGGTGCCTAGTTCACTCCAGTTCATTAAATAATAATAAAATAATCAATAAATAATGATCAAATAATATATTTAATGCATGGAGGTGCCTTAACTGACTGTAACTGATTGGTTGAACTGAAAGTAACCCCCAGTTAGCAATTAGGTGCATGAATGTCACCCAGATCACCCCTGGAGTGCTCCAGTTAGCCTCCTTATCTATAGGAAAGGATACGTTAGCCTCCTTGACTGTAGGTAGGCGTGGGAGTGACTATGATGATGGTAATTAATGCTCCTTGATGTCAATTAAACTTAGGATAGTGGTTTAACTAGGCCAATTTGACTGAAGAGAGTGTATGATGGTAAATGTCTCCAACAGCCCCCCTTAAGCTATACTCAGGAAGAGTTAGAAAACATAAAAATGCTAGGGCCCTGGCAACAAAGGCCATAGTTCACCCTGTACAATAAAGCAACTGAAACAATGCTCAAAACAAACTAAGTGAGGAAAAGAGGGAAAACCTAGTGGGAACAAAACCCCCCCTCAAGCTGAACACTGAAAGTAGTCTGGATCACCCTGATGAACTCACCCCCAATAGTGAATAGAGGTAAGTGAACTTCTTTTTTGAAAATCTCTTGGTGAAGATGTCTGGAGGAATCTTCCACTTTGGAAGAAGAACAATGCACTCAACTGAATCAGAAATATAAGTAGCTGCACAGTGAAAACTGGACCCATGTAGAGCAACTGAAATCATCTGAAGAGAGAGCAAAGGTTCTTGAGGATTCGAACCATGTGTTGAAAACTCAAGAAAATGATATGTTTCAGCCTTGAACAGCAAACCATGACTGGTAAAATCAGCCCCAAATCTTAGGAGCAAGTGTCCATGCGGATGCATAATGTCTTCCTCTTTACTAGTTTTGTGAGGAGATGATTTTGTGACCAAAGGTAGAGAATCCCTGGGACTCTAGAGAGAGAATGCTTGAGCTCCATAATCTGATATAGCTTCAGAAATATCTAATGATTCACAAAATAAAATATCACCAACCTCACAGGAGGAAACTAACACCAAATCCCCATCAGTAAATTTGAAGAAGAACTGTGGTACTTGATTTTTCACACCGGAATTGGTGAGAGCAGCTACAAGCATGACTGAAATATCTTGAATTTTAAATTATGAAAAAAATAATATCAGATCAGAATGTAAATCAGATCTAAATAAGTTCACAACAGATCCAAAACTGTGAAATGAAATCAAATCCCCAGCAGCAGTTTTGAAGGAGACTTGCGGTACTTGTTTCTTCACACCGTTGATGAGAACAGCTACAAGCAGTACTGAAGGTTTATGAACCTGAAATTTTGAACCAAGAAATATCAGATCAGATAAAAATAAGATCATATCAGACCCAATCAGGTTCATATCAGATCCAAAATTATGGTCAACCGAGACGGTGGATGCATAGTTTTCTTCTTCTTCAAAATTCTGAATTTTGGTGCATGCAATCCTGCAGGATTTTGCTGGAAGATATAGATCATGGGGAGTGAATGTGTCACTCTTATAATCTGATATTTTTTCCAAAATATCCAAGTTATTACATATTTTCACACCAGCAGCAACATTAGAGGGAGAAAAATCAAATTTCTCTTCACTTTCGGAAGCAATTACTGGTAAATTTTGCATAGAATTCAAAGGAAAATCACCAGTGAATGTTTGCATGGAAGTGTAGCAGCATTTTTCTTCAATATCAGAGATTCGAATGTCTTCTTCTGTTTCATCAATATGAGAAGATGAGATATCAAAGATCTCATGAACTTCCGGAGCATCAGGAGAAGGAGTCACTTCATAGAGACTTTCTTCAATTCGAATTGACTGTGTAGAAGATTCTGCTTCATCTTCATCTTGAAAAACTTCATTAGAGAGAGTAGTGGTTGAGAATTTTGAGTGAAGAACTCTTGTGGTGCTGGCTGTGATCTCCAAAGTACTATTATGATCCTCATTGTGCTTGCCAAAGGTTCTGTCCAATATTGTCCAGACTTCCTTTGGGTATTCAACAGAATAAACAAGATAGTAC
>LPNX010216435.1:277463-337946 GCA_001517045.1 Pseudotsuga menziesii | reverse complement strand
CGTGGGAGTGACTATGATGATGGTAATTAATGCTCCTTGATGTCAATTAAACTTAGGATAGTGGTTTAACTAGGCCAATTTGACTGAAGAGTGTGTATGATAGTAAATGTCTCCAACATGGGAATGATTTGCAATCAGACATATTTAATCTTTTTAA
Source organism: Pseudotsuga menziesii (assembly GCA_001517045.1). Taxonomy (NCBI): domain Eukaryota; kingdom Viridiplantae; phylum Streptophyta; class Pinopsida; order Pinales; family Pinaceae; genus Pseudotsuga; species Pseudotsuga menziesii. The sequence goes on along the minus strand of LPNX010216435.1, from coordinate 337,789 downwards.
AACTGCACTTACATACTTCGTCTATGATATAAATATACCTCTTTCATACTGATGGACTTCAATTCTTAGAAAAAAATTCATAATCCCCAAATCAATCATTTCAAATTCGCTTGCCAAGACTGTTGTAATATCCTTTATACCAAAATCACCAGTAAATATTATATCATCTACATACATGGAGACAATCAACATGTTACCTTACTCATTAACTCTCGTGTATAACGTCAATTCACTTTCACTTATGTGAAATCCATTCTAGGTGAGATAGCAATCAATGCGACTGTACCAAGATGTTAGGGCTTGCTTCAAACCATAGAGTTCATTTTCAACATGTATAATTTGTTTTGTTTTCTTGGAAATTCATAGTCGTGCGGTTGTTCCACTATTACTTCCTCCTCCAAATATCCATTCGAAAATGCCAATTTAACATTCACTTGATAAAAATTCCATTTGTTTTTTGTAGAGATGGTCAGAATTCTTCTGATGGTATCCATGTGTGCGATAAGTTAAAAGGTTTCATTGAATTCTATGCCATTTTGATATGTGAAGCCTCATGCGAACATTCTTTCTTTGTGCTTTTGCAAATTCCCATCAGCATCCTTCTTAGCCTTGTAAATCCATTTGACACAAATTACATCCTTATGTTTTGGTACATCTACTAGCTCCCATGTTTGGTTCTTCTCAATGCATTCTATTTCTTCATCGATGGCTTGTGCCCATACTTCATCTTTGACAACTTCCTAAAATGTTAGAGGATCATCTCTTTGAGAAAATAATGCAAAAACAGAGAATTAATTTGGTGTACCAGCTTCAGATATCTCACATAGACATCTTTTCTTTATTGGAGCTATCAATGTTGACCTCGATGAACTGCTTGATGGAGTTTGTTGTCCTCTTGGTGTTCTTCTTGGTGTAGATTGAGCTGCGAATTGTGTTGATGTTCCTTATGTTGAACCATGTCGCAATGTCTTGGGATTCGATGGTGCTATGACATTTTGAATTACATGTGGTATTTGAACCACTTCCTCTGCCATGTCATCATGCTCGGCAATCGACACAATTTTGAAATTATTCTCGATAGTTCCATCCCATGATTCATTATCAACAAATTTTGCTCACAAGAAGTTTTGAGGATAATTAATTGCACAACACCGAGGATGATGCACAAGGTATAAGTTGATGCACAAGGAGTAATATGGCGTGTAAGGAAATTTGGTCATATTTTGTAGATTTTGGTCATTATTTGGTAGATTTTGGTCCAATTAGTTAGAAAGTTGACTTAAGTGGATGCTATTATAAATTGTGCAAGCCTATAAATAGATATAGGATGGTAATGTTGAATATATCATCTTTGAGTGGATACAAGAGCAGAAGACTATTATCTATGTTGTTTTGAAAACCTCTGATCTAATGCGAAGTAATACGACATGATGGAGTTGTGATGAAAACATTGTTTTTTGTCTCTACTATTTTCCTGCAGTATAATGTAAATGAGCCGCAGTATGATGCTTCTTTCTTAATGATGCAATGATTTCATGTTTTATGATAAACGAACCAATGCTTGGATTTGTGAAGTAATGGTGTGATAGTTGAATAGTATATGTGGAAACCCTCCTTCTTAATACAAAAACGTGGTTTTGACATTTATCTCTTGGACACCTCAGGTGAGACCTCATCTGCTCCTTAGGTGTTGCTAGATAGGGTAAAACCTGTCTAGACCAGTGCTTAAGGAGAGATTTGAGTTAAGGGTCTCGACAAAGACTGAACCCTTGTCGATGGATCTATGTCAACAAATGGCTTTGTTGCTTGGACCATAGTGCATGGAAAATGAGGACATGTTGTGGCATTTGATAAGACCAGGGATTCAAGATTGCTTCAACTAGAAGTCTTAGGAATTCACGATAGAGGAGAATCAGAACTAGATTAATGACATAATAGTGGCTAGGAAGGTACTTCTATTTAGTGATCCATGATTACTTTTTCTCTGAGTTTTTGATCATCTTTTATGAGTGGTTAGCAGAGTTGACCCAACAGAAGACAAATTTTCAAGGAGGAAAACCCACTTGCTTGACCCCAGAGATGATGCAGGAGGTAGATAATAGGGCGTGAAGGGATCTCAAAGTTTTTATTGACAACATATTGCAAGGATACATCACTAAGTTCACAGTCGGCACAGTCAAATCTTACAGTGACGTGAAAAGGGAGTTATTCAAAGGAGCAAGAGGTAGGTTTCTGTTATGTTTGAAATTGTCAATTAAGATGCTCATCTGTGAAAAATGAATATTGAACATGAACTCTGATGAGTAGAGCCCTGGTGTGTGGAGGTTGTAGGTATCCCAGAGACAAGGTTTTGATGGAATGATACGGGGTAGCTGGATAGGAATTACGATGAGACTGTGAGGGAATCCGAGGAAGGAAGTGTTCTTATGCGAAGTGGAGTAAGTTTTAGACAAGAGAAGAGGTAGAGGATAAGAGAGAGTCCTATTGCGATCAAGACAAGAGGCTACAAGATAATATCATAAGGGACAAATAGACCCTAGAGTGATGAAGGAGATGACTAGGCTACGCTCGAGCTCGAAGAAATACTAATCCAGAGAAAAAACGTACCCACACCTCTATGCACTACGCTGCACTTAGGAAAAAATACGAGCTCAACACCAAGTTGTCCAATGTGTCATCATAGTAGCATATCAACGAATGTAGGAAGACAGCCCAGGATGGCGAGTGATTATGTAAAGTTACCTTTGTTTCATGGAAAGAGGACTAAGGATCCCAAACAATAATGGTTTCTTTGTGAAGTAGTTTGGACTACAAAACAAGCTCATGATGATGATGTTAAGAAGGGTCAGTTGGTGATGAACTTTCGATTTCATGCGCTGGATTGGTGCAAGAAGTTTACACAAGTTCTCATGAGTACTCCAATGAAGACTCTAGCCAAGATAAAAAAAGGGTCGATTGAGGAGTTCATAAAGCCTAAGTCTGACGCTCAATATATCATAGAGATAAAGTTGATCAAGCAATATCCAAATGATACTATTTTGGATTTTGATCAGCGATTCAAGACACTGATGGAGTGACGTACAACACAATGAGTGGTCCATTTTGGTATTAGTAGAACAAATATGGATGCCCTTGATGTAGCAAAATATTGCGACACGGAGAGAGGCTCTAGAGATCGTGATGAAGGTAGAAACTTCACATGTTGAAGAAAATGGAGTTGGTATGAATCAAATTAAAAAAAAATTGGTGAACCTGATGATCCAATTGCAAGATATCAAGAAAGGAATCAATCATCATGATAATATTTGGTGTACTTGATGTCACGTGGAAAGACATCATAAGGATTAGTCCCGAGATTTTAGAAATTATCTACTATCGGGAGATCTAAATCGGTTGATTCATGGTGGAAGGCCACTGCTTCCTCATCTTCTAGGTTCATGGACATCAACATGAAGGTTGTTTTTTTATGGATAATATGGTCTAAAAGCCGACAAATTTGTATTTCACATTTTATCTATTTGTTGGGCATGAAGACAAGGATTGCCGAGCATATGATTTCCTCCAGGAGAGGATGATGGATGCATATTACATGAAGGGAGAATACCATCAAAATACAGAGAGACCAAATGTACAGTAGTCACCACAGGTGGTACAGTTGCATCCACAGCCACAATTTGTACCACAACTACAATTGCAACGACAGTTTGTGCCATAACCGCAGTTTTCTCCATCGTCGCTACAGTGCAATAAAATGCAGTATAATTTGTAGCAGTCATAGTATACTTAGGCACCATACACTCAAACGAATTATGCACAACCATATACAAATCCCCATCCACAACAACAATTCAATCAACTGCAGTATCAGAAGCAAGGAGGATTTTGCAGACGATTCCGAGGAGGAGGAGGTGGAGGTTTTGGTCGAGCAGGAGGACGAGGTCATGCACCTATACAATGTTATAATTGCAGAGTACTGGGAAATTATCAGAGATATTTCTTGAACCTACAAGCACAATGTACTTATTGTATTGTTGTTGATCACATTGTTGAGGATTGTTCACAACTTATCACAAAGTGGCAAACAACGAATGCTCCACACTTGTAGAACCAGAATCAGAATCAGAACCAAAATGCAAATAAAAATACAAACCAGCTAGTGAATCCATGACCAAACCACAACCAAGGACCAACAATTGTGAATATCTCAGTAGAACCTAGAGTTCAGTCTCTTGACATTGCTATCATTACTCACAGAGGTGCGATGAAAAGAGATGATGGACCAATTCCACAAGTCCGACTGTCTAGAAAGAAGAATGTGCATATTGATGTCAAAATTGAGAGGGATGCATTATTTTAGGCATGCGATGTGATAATAATATATCTAGGTAAGTTTCCTATTTATGAAATGCCACCTATTTTTTATTCAACTTTGGTAGCAGGACCATCACGACAGTATGGTACCTTGCAAAACTTCTTTGAAAGTTGTTGGTCACTAAAAAAAGATCCTGATGCGCTTGTTAATATTGCAAGTCTACTGCATCAAGTAGAGAAATGGTGGAGGGAGTCTGCTATGAACTCCCCACAAAAGATAAAAACCAGGAAAGAGATGAGAATGAATATTAGATTGGGGATTATGAGGTAGATTCTGTCATTATGGATCCAGGCTTGGATGGAAACATTTTGACAAAGAATACATGGCATAAGATGGGGATTTTATAGTCAGTTTGGTCCCCTATGTAGCTCTGACTAGATAACTAGGCCAGACTGACACCGATTTGCTGAGTTCCGCATGTAGCAGCAGAAGACGAAGGAATGAATACTTACACAGACTTTGATGTTATTGATATTTTTTATGGTGGAATCTTGTATCCCACGCTACTAAAGATTGGATGGGATAACGACAGCTTAGTGGCGATTAATTTCAAGAGGGCCTGATGATGGTGATGATCCAATGAACATCAAGATTCCAAACATAGAAGGAAGTTGGTATATCATGGTTCCTAAGATTCCAATAGATAAAATTAATCAGCCATTGAAGATTTAGAAAGTCAACATTGGGACAAAGGAGAAACCAAAGTTTGTGAATATTGGAGACTACTAGGATGAAGAAACAATGGAAAATATCACTGATCTATTGCATGAGTTTTAGGATCTCTTTGGGACAAAATTTTCTGAAATGAATGGGATACTAGGAGATTTGGGAGAGATGAAGATCCCTCTAAATCCATCTGCGAATCCAGTGAGATAGCATATGTATCGTATGAATCTACGATACAAGGAAAGAGTAAATGTTGAGCTCGACATGATGCTAGACACATGAATCATAGAACCAGTTGAAGAATCCGAATGGATCAGCCCTATGGTTGTCCAAGATAAGAATATAGGTGAGGTTCAGATCTGTGTTGATATCAAAAAGATGAACAAGGAATGCCTTCATGATCAATTCCCAACGATGTTTACTGATGAATTACTAGAAGGAGTGGGAGGTAAAGAGATCTCTTGATTTACGGATGGATTTTATGGGTATCATCAAATCAATATTTCAAAAGAGGATCTACATAAGACAATGTTTGTGATGGAATGGGGATGTTATCAATACACAGTAATGCCATTTGGACTAAAGAATGCACCTGGAATATTTTCGAGGATTGTATTTGTTGCGTTCAAGCATTTTATGTAGAAGTTCTTCATAGTATACATGGATAACTGGAAAATTTACTAGTTGGTGAAGGATCATCTTGCAAATATATGATTGATGTTGGAGAGATGTTTACAACATTAGATTTCACTGAAGTCAAATAAGTGAATATTTTGTGCACCTTTTGGGATGTTTCTATGGTACATTGTATGTAAGGAAGGACTGCTGGTAGATCCACCAAAGATTGTGTTGATTCTAAACTTGTTGCCACCTATGAATGTGAAGTGACTTAGAGTGACGTCACATTAGAGGAAATTTCGGGTCTAAAATGGGCCTTATAAGAAAACGTGCCAAAATAAGTTTTTGTGAGTTGGAATTCAAGAACCAATAGAATTTCAATAAAATAAGTCAACCATAATGGTTGAATTGACATATTTGTCATTAAAAAAACTACTTTTTTTGTTCGTATTTTCGACATATCTCATTGTGTTTTTACTCAAATTTCGATCGGGAGAGCTTGTTGGATGCATAATTTTATTCCGCATCAATGAGTACCCACACTGCATACTTTTTATGGACCCCGCTACCCCAAAAACAAGAAATACCTGAAAAATGTGATGATGATGTCATCATCACATTTTTTCAGGTATTTCTTGTTTTTGGGGTAGCGGGGTCCGTAAAAAGTATGCAGTGTGGGTACTCATTGGATGTGGAATAAAATTACACATCCAATGAGCTGTCCCGATCGAAATTTGAGTAAAAATACAGGGAGATATGTCGAAAATACGAACACAAAAAGTAGTTTTTTTCTTTCTTCCTCCAAAATTAATCAATATTATTTTATTATTTTAACTATTATTTTATTATTTTAACTATTATTTTATTATTTTCCTTAGGAGGCCCATTTTAGACCCCAAAATTCCTCTAATTAGGCCAAATGCTATAATATCTCAAATTCATCACAGGATATTTCGTGATCACAACACCTATAGAGAATGATACAGAGTTCGCATAGAGTCGGGAGTGTCAAGGAAGTTTTGACACCTTGAAGGAAAATATGGATACAACACCAATATTGGTTTTTCCGTATTGGATGAAGGAGTTCCATGTTCAAGTTTATGCATTATAAACCGCACTAGGAGTGGTTCTGGCACAACCAGATGAAGGGGATATTCATCACCTAATTTATTTTTCTAGTCGGAAGCTCTCATCAATAGAGAAGAATTATACCACGACGGAGAGAAAGGGGTTAGGAATGGTCTATGCATTACAGAAGTTTAGAGACTATCTGTTGGGAGGTTATTTCAAGATGTTCACTGACCATTTTGCATTGAAATAACTAGTGAATAAGCCTGTGTTCAGGGGGGATATATGGCGTTGGCTACTCCTCTTCCGAGAGTTTGATTTCTATATAATTGTGAATCTAGGTCACTTGAAAGAAATACCTGACCATTTGTCATGAATTGAAACAAGTGAAGAACCGATGAACGTTAAAGGTGGGTTACCTAATGCACAACTATTCAGATTTGGAATGGGTGATGACTACTATGAGAAAATACTTTAGTTTTTGGTGACAATAACAACACCAAAAGTGCTCACTACAAATAAGAAGAAGCATTTGGTAGTTTGAGCTGTAGATTTCCAACCGATTGTTGGAGAAATCTATAAGATGGGAATTGATGAGATCTTACATCGATGTCTCATACCACATGAACAGGAAAGGGTCTTGGATGAAACACATGCGATAGTTGCTGGGGAACACTATGTAAGTATCTCTACTGGTAGGAAGGTACTTCGTGTTGCATGTTGGTGGCCAAATCTCAATGGTGATGAGAAATACTATGCACAAACTTGTTATGTTTGTCAAAGAACAGGGAAACCATTAAGGAGGGATGAGATGCCATTGGTATTGCAGGTGCCGTTGCAGCCATTTGATAAATGGGAAGTAGTTTTTTTGGGTCCAATCAACCCACCAGGAAAGAGAACTAGTGCACGCTTGTTGCTGCTGCAACTACTACCCAAAAAAAAATTGCATTTTTTTAGGAGCCCCCTCTAAAGTTTTAGTCTTTTCTACTTAGACATTTTTTTTGAGTTCTGAAGTCCAGCATTCATGACTTATTTTCTACTAGGGGAAAGTCCAGAAATTGGTTTTCACACTAAGGTAGAAAAATATTTTCGTCCACCACAGTGGTTGATTCTTCATGTTTAACCCGCTTTGGTGTGCTGAATTTCAAGTTGGAGACACTACAGCGGATGGTTTTTTGTTGTGCTTTGTTTGTTTCATTGGATCCGCCACAATGAATTTTTTTGCAAGAATTTAGCCGCAACAATGGATGGATTTGGGTCTTCGAGCTGCTACAACATATGTCTTTTAAATGGGCATGGAGTGGCTCTTTACTTGTAGATGCATCGGAATCTTTCCAGAGATTGGGACGCTACGAAGAATGAAATCTTGTATTGAAAGTAGGAACTTGTTCCGATTCTTGTCCCCCACTTTGTCGCACATCTTTTTTGTTTCGTGCCACAATGGAGAAAGGATTTCTTTTCCATCTTCCCGATCCTCATGGAGCCTACTTCATCAGAAGAATTGTCATCTTTAAGCTGCTACGACGGCTGTCTTTCAGGGTTTCTCGTCCAATGTCGTCAGTCTATAAAAGCCGCCACTTAAACTGGGTGTCCTGCTAGGAAGTGAGACAATAAGTCGCAGCTGTATTTGTTAGATTTTTATCATTTAAGCAATATGATATTAGGATCTTATCATAGAGAATAACATGCACAGCAATAAACACAAGAGACAAGAGACACAAATAATTTTTCCTCGGGGAAACCATAAAGGAGAAAACCCCTCAACTTCCTCAGAGATAGAATGAGCACCAATGGTAGTAGTAAAACCCAAAGACAAAAGAGATGATCTCCAAAAGTTGTTCTCTCTCTCTCACTTGATATATCTTCTCCTCTCTCACTCATGCGCCCCAGTTAGTGAGTGTGTGTGAGATGTGTATAAATAAGGGGAGCCTCACTTCTATTTATATTCTTCCCTTCACTTTATGTCCACTCCAACAAGTCAGACTCACTTAAAAATTACTTACCAGGGCCTACTTCTCTAGGAGAGTCTAATAACCCTAGTGCCCCACAACTGTGGGGACTTTTCCCTCTGATCAACAAGGAGGGTTAACCTTGACTCAATTGTGGGGAGTATTTCCCCAACTTACAATGGAGGGTTAAACTCAATGACATTACATGACTTGTTACATTATTGAGTATCCTAATAAAAAAATCAGGGCATGAGATGACACAATTACATTATAGATACTTCTCGAAATAAACATCGAGGTACAATACATAAGATATACTAGTGAATACATTCCGAAGTTACAAATAGATCAACACTCCCTCTTAACTAGGAAGGTATTCCCTCAACATAATTTATCAGCACATGTCTTCTTCTCTGTATCATCTATATCATCATCAAGTCATATTCATCTTCAAGTTATCTTCATCTTCAAGTCATCTTCATCATCAAGTTAGCTTCATCATGTCTAGATCATCACTTGATCTAGATCATCATCGAAGATGGATCATCACTGATTCCACTATCTCAATCAAATGGTGCTATCTCTTCATTCTTCTCATCACATGAAGTTCTACATATCCAACCCTTTTTCATGCTAGTTGTAGTCCTAGCCTCCAGGTAGGTCTTCATCTTCTTCAACACTTATATCTGAAAATGAGAGGAACACATCCAAGAACCATGTCAGAATGTATCACCCAACACTTACACCTTTCATTCTCAAATAATTTCTCTCAGCTGTAGGCTGAGTGTCAATCCTATAATGTCCCCTTTCTGGATTTTTTATTAAAATGCCTAATTTTCCAATTTTTTCACAGTTTTTGCTCTTGATTAGTGTTAGTGTCTTGGTCTCCAAATCCGCCCAATTGCTCCCAAATATTCATAGAAGGTGTATGAATGATATAATAACTTAAGTGTTATGTTCAGGTATGTATTATCACTACAACGAATCCTAGAATTAGCATCCCATTTAGTGTCCCGTTTTAGTGTAATTTCTTTTTACATTGAGTGGTCAAACTAGACACTAAATGGGACGCGTCATGGACAAAACTTAAAGCGTAAAAAAAAATTGTCTTCTTTTGCTTCCTAAATAGCATCCTTTATGACATCCAAAATAGCATCTCTTTTTTTCTTCTAGAATAGCATCCAACTTTGCTTCCTAAACAACGTCAAGGTTTGCTTCCAGAATAGTGCCCAACTTTGCTTCCTAAACAACATCAAGGTTTGCTTCCTAAATAACATCCTTCTTTGCTTCCTAGCAAGTGTCCTCTTTTTATTCTTAAATGGAACCCCCGTTAGTGCCATATTTGCATCCTTAATAGCACCATGTTAGCATCCATTTTTTCTACCACTTTAACATCCCATTTTGCACCCTGTTTTACTTCCAAATACGTGCCAATTTTTGCTTCCAAATTTGCACCAATTTTTGCTTCCTTTTTTGCATCGTGTTTTGCTACCAAAATGACGCCAAATATTTCTTCTATTTTTGCACCATATTTTGCTTCCTATGTAGTTCCATTTTTTGCATCCAAAGTAATGTCTTATTTTTCTACCATATCAACGCCATGTTTGGCTTCATCATTAGCGCCATGTGTTGCATCATTTTTAATGCCTAGTATCACATCTCTCATGTTTTGGTCACTAATTTAGTCATTTTTAGTATTTAACCAATATTATAATATCATTAGGGCATGGATGAATCCAACCACCAACCTCCTGCTTGTAAGGCAGGCACTCTTCCATTGAGCTAGAACCCTTTAAGAATTTGATAACCTAACTTACAGAGTCCTTTATAATGGTAAAAAGGATTAATACACAACTTTCAGTATCTAATGGTCAAACAAGGCAACAGAGAAAGAGGTTTTTGTAATACCAGAAAGGACACTCATCAACATCAACAGTGTTGCATGTATCAGAAGATGACAATGTAATAGTACCAATTTTGTTACCTAAAATCATGTATCTTGGGCATTCTGGTTATATTAGGACCTGATAAGCCATGTGATTAGCAATACACATTAGTGCATGCAAATTACCAGAGAAAAAAGAAATGTTCCACCAGTCTAGCTAGCTTCCAAATTATGACAGCCTGGTTACAAACATGTAATATCTTGCACCTTATTCTAGTAGACAGACAATTCTACTATTGGTCCTAGCTGCATGTGATTACACATGAGATAAGTTATAACTTATGTACCAACATAGTTAACCGCATAAGATCAATTCTAAAAGAGCAGGGAAACAAGAGTGAAAGTAAAGAGAGTGTGCCTTGAAATAGATTTTATATCATTGCAATTAATTGTGAATTGTCGATTCAATCATTTAAAATCATGAGAATTGAGAATTAACTGCAGAAATGCATCTGGTAAATAGCATGAGTGCTATAAGGAAACTTAATTCCAATGTATTTAAATATTTGTAAGGTGCAACATGAATTGACCACTCATTAAATATGTGAATGGGTGGCGGTTGAAGGTATTATGGAAGGAATTTTCAGTGGAAACATCATACACTGAGAATCTACAATATCTTATTGAACATAAAAAAATGGCGAGTACAAAAGAGTAATGTGGCTAAACTACATTGAGTGGATAATGGTACTGATTATGAAGAAGGGATCAAAAATAAATTTTAGAGAAAAGACTAATACCATTTCTAAAATACTGACCATTCCAAGAACTCCCTAGGAACAGTTTGTTGGCATCCATTTCTTGTCATTTTCTGGGAACTTTTCCAGGTTGTATCCTTCAAGAGATGGGTCATTCCCATAAAACAAATGCAGTAACAATCATTTAATCCCATAAATCATATTTTATTCCCTCATTTGGATATAAAGGAAACAAGCGTAAAGTTTAAGAAAAACCAACAAGAAGCTTAGGTTAGTCTCACCTAATATATTGCTAGTAATCAAATACTTAACAGAAGTCAACTATCATAATTCATCTGGTTATCAGTTAGAAGCTAAAGTTACCAGGATATAGATAGATATATGTACATATATGAGAACAAATTGGATACAATATGGTTGGATATGCATATATAAAAATACATGTAAAATATGCATGAGTATGTAAAATACATGTATTTCCTAATATTTCCATATTTTTAACATAGTATTTCCCTTGGCTTAATGTATTTCTTAATAAAATTCTCTACAAAAATAGATATACCCATTTTCCATTTTTCATATGGCATAGAGTTCCTATTCAAAACATTCTTAAGCTCATAGCTTAGCCCAATGGAAGGGTTCTATCCTCAATGGGGGTTATTGAATAGTTAAAAAATGTATATCTGTGTTTTTTTCAAAATAAGGCCCATATACGTACAACTGACAAAGGTTTTCATAATTTCATACAAACTAAATTTGTACCTCGTGAATATGAGCTCGCTTTTGAAAAATCCTATCCTCATATGTTCCAACAGCCTGAATAAAATGCTCCACCCTGTCCAATATTACCTACATGATAAAATGTTCCACATTTTAGTGTGATATCAGCTTAGATGGAAATGCTAGTTGTATCCAAACTAGTTAACACCCTTTCATTGAATGTTCAGTAATTTTAGACGCAGGAGACGTCCTATAGCCTTTATAAAAATCCATGTGCATTTGAAATTTCAGAAAGAGAAAACATTATAAAGCTTTAATGCTATCAATTGGATAAAGCTGGTCAAGATGAACTCAGTATCATTTCCATCAATCTGGGGACATGAGATCTTGTGATTCAAGTCATAATTAAAATTTCAAAGGCCACACAACTTGAGATTGCAAGATTTAGAAGATCAAAGTGAAAATATCACAATATCTAGTAACATATAGTGAAGTCCTTAGGTCAACATAATATTTGCAAACAAAAATTATATAATAAATGCAATAAGTTCCATAATACCTTGCCTGCATCTGTCAAATAGCCACCCATTGCACTGAATTCTTTCTTGTATACAACCATGATCAAATTAATTGCACCCTGTAAAATAGAAAATAGCCACCAACAAATTATCTTCCAAGAGAATATTGTCATAACCAAAACAGAGAATGTGAGCTGTAAAAACATATCTATAATAAACTATCTACACACTAGAGATAGTCATTCTTAGAAGTTAGAACAACAATCATCTTGGACATAAAACTATTCCAAGCATTTCAACTGAAATGAATTTCAGAACATAATGTAAATTTAGATAATATTTATTCAACGACTATTTAAGGAATTCAAATAGAATATAGGTGGTGTAACATCTCTACATGCAAGCCTCATGAATTTCCAATGTAGGCATGCGAGGAAGGAAATCATTGCCAACAAAGAAACAAATGAAGAAAAAATCATCCACATCCCATTCAAAATCAATCTCCATTGGAGGTTTTGGAATCTTCATATCATACTCTAAATATTCATGTAAAACCCAGATGTTGACGAACTTCCAAATATTGGAGATATCAGAAACAAGTTAGATGTAAAAATAATCTTAATTATCATGACCTAAATGGGACCGTTTTTAGTATTAATGCAACCATACAACATTAACAAAAAGAAAAAACCTCCAAGCATGCATAGCCAAAATCCTCACATAAAAAATTATACCTATATCCGACTTACCTGATAAGGATTTTTAGGATTAACATTCAGTTCACCACCTTTCTCATCAAAATCTCCTTGCTTTCTTTTTTACTGTCCTTCACATTCATTTGAAAAATGACCAACCTGACCACAAAGGAAGCATTTGTCTTGTTGTCTAGGCATAACCATAATCTGCACAATTACATATATAAGGAAAGATGCAATGTTATCATATTCCTCTCACTATTTTCAAAGACTATAGTAAAAGAGATGACAATGCGATCTGAATGAATTTCATTCATACAAACCTATTAGGCAATTTAAAATTTTCATCTTGAACAAAGGATGAGCGTTAATTTCTGTTTTTCATAAAGGACAAACTGTTAAAAGAGAGTCTCTACTTTTGTGGGGATGATTTTGTCACTGATCGTGCTTGGATATGGTGCAATGTGTAGCATTTCTAAGCATAACTCCTACCCTCAATTGTTTTTGGTATTTGTCTCCCGGTAACACTCAAGAGTAAAGCCTAGAAATGGGGTTAAGTATTGATATTTGAACATAGATGAGTATAATAGTTCAGGAGTTTATTGGGTTAACGTTCAGACGTTTATTGGGTTTGGTGAAGGTCGTCAACATATAAGACATATCTAGAGATCAATAAGAGTGATATAAATTTGAAAGTACTTCCCATGAGTTCGAATATAGGACTACCAGAACCTCTTCCCAATACAAAGATGAATAATTATTTCTAAGATTTTGACAATGTATGAACCATTGTCGCTTCAAGGAAACATGATCTAAGAGATGTTGTCGAGGACAAGTGCCATTAATGTCACTCAAAATTCCATTAAGGCCACTCAAATGCTATTAAGGTCACTCCAATGTTGTCGAGGACAAGTGAATGTCAACGTCTAGTACACCATACATTGCATCATCGTTGACATCATCATCATCATCATCAACATCAACATCAATAAGTGCATCATCAACAATGTCATGGTCATCATTGTCCTCATCAACAAATACATCATCATTGATAGGGTCACTCATATTCCATTATGGTTCATCATTAGTCATCACCATTTTGATCCATGTCATGTTGTTACAATCAACACTACTAGTTTTAGACAAGCTGCTATGAAAATTCTTTGACAACATGTTGCTCTATATTTTGGTATCTGTGGATTTTGACTAGTGGCTGCCAAATGATGTTGGATATTGAAATGTAGATTTAACTTCTTTCACATGGATAAAAAATGTTTCAATGTCTGTGAATACTACTAGTCCTTATTTAAGGTTGAGAATTGGTCTTAGGCTAATTGTCCCCTTGAGAACTGTTCCCAGAGTTGATAATGTTGATGTTCATTGCTATCAAAAAGTCATTATTAGGATTGATTATGCAAATTTTAGCACAGAATATGCTACCATATGCCATGAATGCTTCCAGTATTGAAAAATTATTGCTTACTTCCCCTTAGGCTTCCCATAATGTTTCTTTAGGTATAAATTTAACCCAAAATAGTTGATACTTGTCGATAATTGGAGATTTAGGTCTCTTTGTTTATGTTGTGGGTTATAGAAGTGCCCAAAAATTTTCTAAGCCCCTCAAAATTTTGATTTAACATAGAGAGCCCAAAATTCATCTTCCATTCCTAGGAACCATGTTGCTTCTATACTTATGTTCAAAAAACTCAGTATTCAACCCAGGTCAGTCCATTAAGGCTCCAAGTAACCACCTATGCACATATGGGGTAACAATGTGTAACGTTCAACGGTTAATGGAGGTTAGGTAGATCATGCAAGCCACATGGATCAACCCTGAAGGAGATTTATATCCAAATATTTCCTAACGTTGAGCACTTCAATGATTTAAGGGATTATCTGATTGTTCAATCCCATTACACACTCTGCAGTGGGGTGCATGCTCTTCATATTCCTTTAGGCCAATTCAAAGTGGATTCTCATAGCCTTAGGATGGATACATATCACCATAATGACCAATCAGACAAGATCTTGTAGGTATGCCAACTTTGATAGGTTGATACCCAGGTCAACTCCATCTTTCATGTGTTTTCATTGTCCTTTTTCAGAGGTTCTCCCCAAGGAGATTCAGACACTGAACAGTTTCTTTAGGTATCTTGACCAAATATGCCTAGCACTTTACTTGAGGGAGGCCCTCTAGCTTCACTACCTCATCCTTCAACCATGATCAGAGTCTTTACAAACCTCACCTCAACATATTACTTCCTTCTTTTCAATGCTCCCATCTTCTAGGGGCACCAAGAGACAAACAATTGGTAGTACTATTTCCAACCCGAGATCAATTCAAATGCGAAGGGCCACCTTCAATTTCATCATACTTGGAGTTCGCCTTCTAGTATTTAGTTTAGAATAATACATTTCTTTCTACATCTCGCATTTATAGGAGCCACCTTAGTGCTCCCACTTTGTATTGACATCATGGTACCAAACAATCCCATGGGCCCACTTTTGTGGTCATTAATTGGACATTAATAAATTTAACTTATCTAATCTCTAAATGTTCTTTCGATACCCAGATCGGCATTACTTAACCTTGTTTAACAAGGGAGACTTTAGCTCTTTGATCTTTTATACTCAAGCTTTCCCCAGGCTAGACACTAATGAGACAATCACACACTTTACCAGTCCTCCGAGTGAACATGACCACCAATGCCCAGTAAAACAAAAACACCATTCCATCAGGGGTCCACATCCATTTGGCTGTCAATTCATATCATGAGAGAGGGGTTGTCCCTCTAGTAGGAAAACCTCTTCATGAGAATTGTGAGGCCTCCAATGAGGGATTCTGGATCTATAATGTTGTCTTTGAGAAGTAGCATGCTCTATCTGACCCTGTCATGAGCTATGATTTTTCCCCTCATCTTCTCCTTCATTAAATAGCTTTCTCACTGCATCTATTCCTTTCTCAAGACATAATCTATCAGGACCAGAAATGTGAACAAATAATGGCACATCCCCAGAAGAAACATTATCTTCAACCCTAATTTTACATCCAGTTTCTTTCTCAATATTCTGAACAACTGATCCACAAGATCAAATAATACGTGATTTTAGGTTCTTATCCTTTACAAAAAAAATTCCAACAAACTCCCTAGATTGATTGGTTCCTAGTGTGGTTGGACACCCCTGTACACATAAAATGGGGATATTCGGTAAGGAAAATAATTAGAACCAAAATTCATTATTCACTAGCAGTACACACCAACAGATGTCAGGGCATAAATTTTACTTGTTATGTAACATGTATAGATAATACCCTACAGTAGGTAGATTCTCTCAAAAACCTATTTATAGTGCCATTTAATTTATCACTCTTATAAATATCACAGGTTGTAGATACTTTCCTTTTACATTTTTTGAACCAAGAATTAGTTGACGAAAACTCAATAATGCAATGCAAGAGTTTGACACCTAGCCATCACTCTTATTAGATCACACATGCATGCTAGTCAGGATTTAAATCTATAGCCAAAAACATAAAACTATCATTACTAAACATACATGATGCTATTACCCTGCACATGATTAATTTGCATAACAAAGTAAATTGGCATTTCCTGCTATTTTAGTAAGGTCCAAGGAATTACAACCATGAGAAAAAAAATGCTATACATCCACAATTGATGCACATATCCAGAATTTTATTCAATCATTCCCTCTGAAAATGATCCACCTTCCTCTACAACTACAAAAACTTAGCTTTTGATAAAAAATACTTGTCTTACAAAAAAATATCAATCCAAAGCTATAACAAAGCTTAGCGTGGGTTGAGGAAAGATTTATTGTTATTGAGATCAAGTTGCTCAATATTTTGAAGGACTGTACAATCTTATTCCAGCAATTATCAATGAGGAAGATGTTTAATTTATTTATTTTACTTTTTTTCAAATCCATTTATGTATATCAAGGGGTGGCAGGTGCAGGGGGCTATCATTTTGGTTCCTGAAGGAAAACCAAAAGTAGCCTTCTCCTAGGGTTTAGGTGAAGCAACAAATAACCAAGCAGATGTCCTATCCCTATATCAACGCATTTTGCTTGCCAAAGACCCGGGGTTCAAGAAATATGTAGTTATAGGAGACAGTCATAATTATGAGTCACATGTTCCACACTAAAGTCCGAAGGATCCTACTCTTCTTAGGCTTTTCCAGCAAACACAACTATTGAAAACAAGATTTGAAACCATAGCCTATTACAAGGTCCTGAAGCAAAAAAAACCAAGGTAGATCTACAGCGAAACCATGAATCTAGTTTGGAAAAAGGAAAATTAAGTGAAAATGGGGGGCATTCCTTAGCCACCTCCCATGAGATATTTTGAATTATCCAAGTTGAAATCCACTCTCGGATTTGAGACAAGTCACAACAGTGGAACTTTGTGGATTCAGGCTCTTTAGAACTCATGGAAGCCCTTCAACTCATGGTAGCTCACATATTTGAATTATTTGTAGTAGAGATGAGACATTATGCAAAATATTAGATTAGTTCAAACATGAGTATGGGCATTGCGCCTAAAGCATTTCTGGGATTTTTTTCTTGATGAGTATGGTCTATCTGATGCCGTTGGGATGCTCCTCTATTAGTTTTGTATTTCATGTCCACAACTTGTATTTGATGTTGGATTAAACATTGTAGTATTGTATGGAGAGGACCATCTCTGATATCAATTTAAATCAGAAATATCAAGTATGCTGAAGACTTTGGGCTTTTCTAAATATCTTGTAACCATTGTGGAGAAAATTTGGTTAGGATCGATATCATGGGAAACCATATCCCCCAAAATCATCGCACTATGTGAAGTCTCTGAAATGTGTAGAGAATTTAGTCACTGTGAGAGGCATACAAAAGAAATGCAAGAATGTCATGGTCTACAAGTAAGGAAGTTCGATAAAATGGAGGGAAAATTGAGAGATGGGACAAGAGGATGAAAAATATTTTTCGAACCAACAATTGGAGGATATGGAATCCCAACTAAAAATAATGAAATTGATGCAATGGAGAATTGGAGAGAGTGGAACAGTTGCAAGCAAGAAGGAAATTGATCAGGGAAGCAACACATTCATACGTGCCACAGTTGCATTCTGATGGATTCTATGGGTCAGATTAGTAGAGGAAACAATACAGCAGGCAACACATCATGAATTGAACGATGTCTGAGGAGGATTGGGCCTCCTAGGTTTGTAGAAAGACCTATTGCACAAACTCTTTTTTAAAATTTTAGTGGGCTAGTTAAGGAAGTTATCATAGCAGAAATTTTGTTGGAGTCTTTTTGGAGAAGTAAGTACTGGGTCTGCAAAAATTTTATTATCTTGTTGAATGGTTTGGCCGTGGATTTATTTTAATGCAAATATCTCCATCTGTTATATAAAAAAAATCCATTTATGTATAAATCATGAACTTAAATCTTGACTCCACAGTATATGTTGGTACTTCTTCTATCAAGGTTCTGTCCCTAAGAATTGAATTCCCTTCTGTATCTCAGATTTTCCATCCCCTTTCTCTTGTAACTTATATATATATAATATATGCATCAAAATATATTTAAATGTATATTATCTAGAAAAATCTCCAGGAGTCTTTTAGAAATCGTTGCTCTGTGCTCTCACTTCTTGCTTTGCACTTCTGCTTTGCTCTTGATCCCAACAACAATGGTCCAATGGTCATGGATCTACTTATATTTGACATCAAGTACCTTCGTGTTCCCTTTGTAACATAGAAAACGAAGAAAAATGCCACATGTTGCACCTTATGGACTGATTTTGGAGTTTTGTCAAACACTTAGTGTGCACCTCCTTGTAGGTTGTTATTTGCCCTTGGTTTGTGGTTTATGAGATTGGAATTTTAAAAGGATTGACTAATTCAATCCTTATGCATATATGACCTTTCATGCCATGTAATATCTCAGCAAACACAAAAAAAAGTTGCAATTTCAATTGACATTAATATTTCAGACTGTAAATGTAAATCAACTGTAACTACACTACCTCCACTCATAGGAATAACAACAACCATACAAGGAGAAGTTAGATATGGAATATATGGTACTTTTTGTGAAGTATTGGCAGCCTCATAATCACCAAATCTTAAGAGAGAAATCGCTAGAACCAGCATACAATATATTACACCCACTAATAATCTTGGAAATTTCCTATAAGAGAACCTTCCTGTAGCTTCCAATGATGTAATACATGAGAGAAATGTGACCAATTTCCCAAAATAAGCACCCAACTATGATATAATCACTGCTTCCCTTCTCAATGATCCCAAACTAAGTGTTTCAATCCCTTCTCTTTAGAATATATGGCAATTCTTGAAATAGTGGGTAAGATTCTTCCTTAATGCTGAATCCTTCTTCAAATGGCCAAAGACTGATAAATATGTATTTGTACTTGGTATACTAGCCACTTATTGAAAATAAATTCAAACCCATCTCCAACATATGCAAACCCTTTACATTCAGTGACTTTACACAGAGAACTTGGCACTTCCAGGAAGTGAGTATTTCAACATTTCCTCTAGTAAGTAGCAACACGATTTAATGGTACAAGGGTGGATTCCTTCTTTGAATATGCCTTCATTCACATTATTGTACCCTCTCTCCAATAATATATAATCAGAAAGAGAAATAGCTTGCTAAACCAGTGATTTACCTAGTCCCCATGACTTGGATGTTTGCCACAAAATGCCCCTCACAACATAGAGGTGTTCGTCGTAAAGGCCACTACAAAAGATATTTCATATGATCTTTAACACCGGAGGATTCGAACTCTATACCACTCTATGTTTAATAAAACAAAGATGCATGCACTAGAAAACCATTTTCGTACCTGTAAATAATCCCTCTGCCCCTTCCTTTTCTTAGCTTGCACTTCAGTGGGGCGGGTCAGTGATCAAATTTGAAATTTGAACGTTTCATTTGCTTGCGCTTCAGTTGGTCAAGTCAGTCATCAAATTTGAAATTTGAATGGTTTTAAATTTTGGATACTAAGGAAATATAAATAATTTTACTTCAATTCACAAATATAAATTAACTAAACCTTTTGACCAATAAAATTATTTTAAATTTTTATAATTTTAAATAATGAGCACTTCTTAATATTTACATGAAAAAAAATGATATATTTTCAATAAAATTTATTTTCAACATATTATGTTGTCATATGTGTATCACTAACACTAACCTAACAACTATTCTATTGTATTTTGTCCGGTTTGAGCATGATAAGGCATGATAATGAGGAAGAAGACCTAAAATTATGGACTTCACCTTCAAAGAATGCCTTGCAATCACATTGGTAAGGAGTGATAAGAATATCACAAGAATACAACGTGTCAAATTTTAGTTGATATTGTTAATTAAATACTTGTATGGTAAATTTAATATAATACTTACTTATAGTTGTCTCTTACTCTTTGCGTCTTGACACATTTAATATTTTATGGTCCTCTTTGTACCTTGACCCAATTCGTATTATAAGGCGAGGATGTGCATGCATAATAATCCTTAGTTATGATTTTGAGATGAGGATTTAAAGAGAAGAGGATGTAAATACAAGCAATTTTTATATGTATTTTGGTGGGATCGAGGACAAATGTTGTGAGAAACCAAAAATGTTTGGAAGGAGGGAGGGAGATTACATCATGATCATGCCACCCATCAAATTGAATACTATTCTTGAGACAACAATTGTTTTTTAAATTTTTTTAATCATTATTGTTTCTTCATATCATGTTCCCAATGACACCTCTCTATAGCAATGCATAAATCGACCTTTGCACAGTTTGTGATCCTATCTACATGCCATCATTTGTATTTGCATGGAATTGTGGGTTGTTTATAGTTTTCATGAGTCCATGATATTCATGTAAGAAATGAAGTCTTGTAGAGGAGGACTTATCAAACCAGCCTTTTGAATTTCATTTTGACGAAAAAAGAGTGGACATGGGTAGCAAGGTTCACATAGGTAGTAGGCACAAAGTTTTAAGCTCGTTTTGGGCCTAGTAGTAGACTAGTATATGTTCTTTTTTGCTATAGTCATAGTTGTTGACAAATTGTCACACTTTAGATTGCAACTCCAAGTGACTCAAGAGTGAAAGTCGCATCTCGATGGCTAGTGCCTCGTAGTCATGAATGATTACTATCCATCTTGCACAACTAAGTAGGGAGTGAGTGAGTGATTATAATTTATCATATTTCAAATATTTTGAATGATGAGTTGAACTTTATAGTATAGGAATTTCAACATCTTGACAAATTTATATGGATGGGTAATTTCAAATGTCGCTCTTCTTTTGAAATGTTGATATAAATTACACCCTTCTTAATTGGAAGGGTAAAATTCAGTTTTTACATTTTTTTTTAGGGAAATTTTAACTTTACACTTCTGGGAAGGCCTAGAACCCTTTGGATGCCCAATGATACCTCTCTATAGCAATGCATAAATTGACCTTTGCATAGTTTGTGATCCTAGCTACATGCCATTATTTGTATTTACATTGTATCGCGTGTTGTTTATAGTTTTCGTGAGTCCATGATATTCATGCAAGAAATGAAGTCTTGTAGAGAAGGACTTATCAAACCATCCTTTTGAATTTAATTTTGACAAAAAAAGAGTGGACATGGGCAGCGAATTTCACATAGGTAGTAGGAACAAAGTTTTAAGCTCATTTCGGGCCTAGTAGTAGACTAGTAGATGTTCCTTTTTGCTATAGTCGTAGTTGTTGAAAAATTGTCACACTTTAGATTGCAGCTCCAAGTTACTCAGGAGTAAGAGTCACATATCAATGGCTAGTGCCTCGTAGTCATCAATGATTACTATCCATCTTGCACAAATAAGTAGTGAGTGCATGACATGAGTGAGTGAATGATTATAATTTATCATATTTCCAATATTTTGAAGAAGACTACCAAGGGAAGGGATTTGGTGAATACCAATGTTACCGCTTGTAAATCGAGTGTTCCCACTAGCAAATAGCTAATCCAGGTAGCGGGATACTTTAGTGTGAATGAAATGGACAACTTGTGACGTGTGATGAGGTAGGTGGACCATTCAAACTACCTCAAAATATCTCCCACCACGCTTAGTGCGACTTACTATAATAGCCTCTCCGATGAAAATCTTTAGAAATCAGTGAAAAAGCATATTATGTTAATTTTATTGGGTAATTTTATTTGGGGGCTGAAGTGGAAAGGGATAAATTCTTCAAGGTGATGTCTCGGTGTATTGAGGAGAAGTGAACCAAGCACAACCTTAAGAAAATATTAATGAATGGATTAGGAGCATTAAGCGAGCTCACTTGTTGTGGTTTAGGAGCTGAACCAATTACTAGAGTGTTATTAGAATCATAGGAGCCATCCACGATATAGGTATTAGCAAGTGGAGATAAACCTTTGATTTAGAAATAAATATATACCGGGAATTCTATAGTTTAGGGGGGGATACTTGAGAAGCGAGCACTCAAAAGGGTTATACTCCTCTCGTTTCAATCTTTCAAACTAGTGAAAGCTGCAACTAGTCTGAGATGGATTCCCCTACACTAGCAAGAGAGACACTTCTTCCTGCATATTAGCAACAGCCAGGGTTACTCCCCCTTCCTCTAGTTATCTCCAATTCACTAGCTTTAATCCCCTACAACCTAGAAACAAATCTCACTACAATCATGCATATCTAAATTCTATTTCAATGGTGATTAAAAGTAATCTCTACGAGTAACATGTCTTAAAGGCCCTAGATGTTTCATTTTCCGAATAAAATCACAACCAAGCTAGTTATATGAGTTTAGCTTCTCATCCTTCCAATTCAACCTCCCATTCCATTAATTGTAGTCTCCTTGGCCACAATCTTTGCAACTTTTTGTGACATAGAATAAAGGCTTGGCTTAGCCCTACCAACGTTCCCAAGGTATGCCTCATCTATGGAAAATGGATTTTCCTACTCTCTTGAATATCACCCTCCTAAGATCTAGAGGAGCCCTTCAAAGGTCAAAGAGGAGTACCACTTCTTTCACACTCTTAAGTAGTTGTAAACCTATAACTAGCTAGGTGCTTTGACGAGTAGGGATGATGAGGAGTTCATCAACATCATCTAATCTCTTGCCTCCCTTGATCAATAATGATGATGATGATGATGATCAGGATGATGATGATGAATATGATGATGATGATGCTAATGGCGGGGAGAATGATGATGAGGATGAGGATGATGGTGAGAATGATGATGGGCATGATGATGATGATTATGACGATGAGTATTTTAAGCTTGTAAGTCTTTGCTTGGTTTGTATTTATTGTGTGTCCATACATATTTTTTGTAAATATGCTCCATCTATTTAATTGGGGAGGAGACAAATAAAGAATTTTTTTTTATCCTGCATACTAAAGTGCACAAGAGATTTACAATACCTTATTCAGTCTACGGAATCCATAACAGATATTTATAATAGAATGCATTAAGTAATTACCATAATCCATGAACATTATATCGAGATACATCCATCCTTTAAATACAATGTATAATATACACCTTACATTACTCATAATCACTACTATCAATATCAAATCCATACACAACGTCCATTACAAGGGTTTAACTATGCTTTGATCCAGGAAATTAAATTAACAATTTAGACATTTTTAAAAGAACTCGTAACAAAAAAAAAAGGATAGCATTGTCTCTCTAGAAAATCCTCTCCAAAAGCGTTAATTTTCAAAACTTAAAAATTGATGAGGTACATGTTAGTTATGTGGCAAAGTTATACTTCTCGAAAAGATATTAACCCAGTATACATACGAGTTCTTTTCATATTCCCATAACAGTGAAAGAAAGGACTGAGCGTAACCCCTCCCATCACCAGTACAGGTTATTGACCGGTTTGATGGCACCATTGCTAAGCTTATGAGATGAATAAGGAAATATTGTTGCCACACTACGCCATGAAATGAATAATGCTTATTCTTCAGTATGATTATGCAATGTAGAGTATTCAATCCAAATCTCTCGGTTATGATTTCTGCACAATTAAAGAAATGGCCAAAAATTCTGAGCTCCCGTGTTAATAAGAATTAAGTAGGCACATTGATCCAAAAAGATGCAACAAAAATGGGAGGTAGTAAGAAACCTGTGGTGTCTTCAAATTCATATCAATCCTTTATAAGTTTTTCTTCAGCTCCCGCTAAATGGGTAGAGGAGAAGCAGATGGATCCATGGTTTGAAGATTCAATGTACTCTAAGCATATGGATAAATGGTAGATTGGAGATAAGGATGAAATGAGTGCACGTGCTAAAATGTCTATTGAATCATTGGGTGAACCAAAAATGGAATACTAAAATCTATAGAGTGACTGCACCAGTGCTTCTTTCTCCAAAGAAACAAGATGTTTCAAATTTAGCTTCAAGGCAAGTCAATTCAATCAGCACACCTCCTATCAAGGCTTATGTGTCACAAAAGGGTGAGGCTGAGCAATATGAATACAATTCAAAGGGAATTAGAGTGAATAAATATTGTGGACCCCAGCAAAAAAAAACAGCAAAGGCCTTAAGAAATATCATGGGAAGTATGGCTTAGAGAAGTTTAACCAAGGGAAATTAGCTAAGAAGTTGTATGTTCACAAGCATGAGCAAGGGTTTGGATGCTTAAGCATTTTGATATCTCTTTTGGGAAAAAAATTGTCCCATTTATAGTAAAATTCTATCTAAAGCCTACAAAACTCGTAAAAACACTAGCAAAGAACTAAAAGTTGGACCTTGAATTAATCAGAGTTAAGAGATTAAAGAAAACACTGGTTAATCTGCAGCAAATAAAATAAAGGCACATCATTTGATATGATCTCTATTCTACTATTCATATGATGTTTTTAGAGGCACTATGCAAGAGGCGTTTTTTTTATACCTCAATCGGAACTCTCCCAATGAAACTAGAATTATAGAAAAGGTAATTGACAAAACTACATAGAACTAAAGGAAAGGAAAAAAATAACAGGATATGAAACTTAACATATGGGTAGAACAATAAATAGCAGTGAAGTTTCTTCTAGTTTTCTTTAAAAATGTTTCAAAAAAAGACACATCTAACCTAGGTTTTTTCCTTGTAAAGTTTAAAGTCTTAGACTAATGCGATGGAAATACCAAAAAAAGGTGATGAACTAGTATCAAGTTCCATGATATCCAACAATTGGCACAAATTGAAATTGGAAACAAAATAATGATAGAATATTTTGTGTATATTACATTTTAGAGGTTTTTTCTCTATTTTGATCAGGATGTTATTTTTTTTAATGAAAAATCCTTTTAACAAACATCAAAACTTGTTTTCGTTCTATATTATGCAATAGAAAGCTTTGTGGGCTCATAATCCATCCATCGGGCCATAGGCCACTACTGGGGATAAAGATTTGTTGGTGTGGTGTCTTTACATGTTAAATTGTGATATTTAGTGTGTGCAAGCAAGTTAGGAGAATTATAGATTGAGTATGGTTCTTGGTGCAAAGGTCATGGATCCCAGTGATTGTTTTTGTCAATGATTAGATCCAAATACACACTTCATTCTTGCTTTGATTGGAGGTGTGTGGGGATATGCACTCAGTGATCATAGGGAGATATGCACTAATTTTACATTGTTTGGGGATATGAACTCCTTATACATAAATAAAATATAGCATCACACAAAAATGCTATCACATGAATCATGATCAATGAAATTGACATTGATATATCTGACGTTATGTTAGACAATTTTTGAACACAATCCCTAGCTTTAAACCTAGTGGAATTCCTAGCGCAGTTCCTTTCAAAAATTTTGGCATTATTCCAGGCATTATACCTAGATATGTACCTAGCGCTATGTTGGATTTTGTCTAGGAACAATTCTTGGCTCTATACTTGGCGCTATGTTGAATGTTTTTCTTGTCGAAATTCATGGCGCAATTCCTATCGCTAACCCTAGATTAATATATGGTGCTATGCTATTCAAGACGTTTTTTGGAGGCTATGGTTGGCATTATATGGGATGATTTTGTGGATGCTAATTGGGATGTTAATTGGGATGATAATTGTGATGCTAATTGAGATGCTAATTGGGACGTTAATTGGGATGATAATTATCATACAAAATAATGCCAACTTTTAAAAAGGGGCGATAATTGGGATGATAATTGGGATGCTAATTGGGACACTATTTGGGATTCTAGTTGGGATGCTAATTGGGACACTAATTGGGATATTAATTGGGATGCTAATTAGCATCCAAAATAATGCTAAATTTTAAAAATGGATGCTAATTGGAACGCTAATTGGTATTCTAATGGGGATGCTAATTGGGATGCTAATTAGCATCTAAAATAAAGCCAAATTTTAAAAAGGGATGTTAATTGGGATGCTAATTGGGACGCTAATTGGGATGATAACAAGGATGCTAATAAGGGAACTAATTGGAACACTAATTAGAATCCAAAATAGCACCAACATTTAAAAAGGAATGCAAAGAACACCATTAAAAGCTCCATCCCATGGAAAAGCATCCACTTTGTCCAAAAATGATGAAAAATAGACTAAAAGTGATAGTGGAAGCTAAAAAGGAAGATAAGAGAGACACTAATCATAGGTTTTTGTTCTAGTTTATGGTCCTCCAATCAGTTCTAAAAGTCTATATCAAATTTTGAATAAGATAGATGAATTTACTAGCAATTTTGGGGCTCAAATCCCTCCTGGGTAATTGCCGGAATGGCTTCCAAAATGTACATAAATTCACTCAAATTATCAAATTGAGATAGGATATGTGTATAATACATTATCAAAGACTCATATGCAGAACCAATCAAACTCCCATGGCTGTTATCACTTCCTTCAATCGGATATAAAAAACTAGTTTTGGACCCTTGGTGAAATGAAATGTATTTTTCCCCAAATGCTATGAAATTCGACCCAATGGCCACAAATTATTAGTTAACGACCATGAAAACCATAATATAATTTAATGACAATTCATTCATTCATAAATCATCAATGGTGTACACATATATTCGATTCAATCAAGATTGCAAGAGTTTACAACAAGGTATTGGGGAAATGACACTCTTTCTTCAATCTTGGACAATAATACATGAGATATCTTGGATTTTAGACCTGAGATATTTCTGAACTTAAATAACAGATAATTTACATCAGAATAAAAAATAATGGAGAAATATAATCTCCCTCAAAGAGATGAATAGCTCACCAACTGTGCCTCACTCCATAGAGATGAAATATGGTGAGAAAACTTGAGATTAATGGAAGAACAAGATGATATTGATATTTCCATGAAATTAATGTAGCTTGCACCTAGAAATAAGACTCCATTAAATATCCATGAAATATTTGAGTGGCATTTCAAAACACCAACTAGGATGGGAATATTTCATCCTCGAAATTGGCTTAAGCAAGAAAAGTAGTCATCTACTAGATCTCACAATTCACAAATGAGGAAAATCCTCTTCTCATGGTTGATCCCTATATTTCATAAAAATTATTAGTATTATAAGGTTACAAACTCATCCATAAACCAAATCCAAATCGAATTGGTGTGGCTGCTCATGCTATGCCATGTGGCCTCTCTCTTCACCTTCCCTCTTCTCCCAAATTTGAGTAGGAGCCTCTTGGAATTCTCCAACTCCCAAATTCAACTTCTAAGATTCTTTATTCAGTACTTACATGTCAGTATTCCAGTATTTCATCCTTCATATCTGATTTTTGTCATAACCGTCACAGAATCTACATCATTGGTGTCATAGATGTCATAAATGTAAGGGGAATCTAGCTAAGTGTCCATGAAACTCCCATTTGGCTCTTCCTCTCCCATGTAAGTTACAATTTATCCCAAATTTGACCTATGAAGTATATGGACAAGTGTATTAACCTTATAATCCATCCCAAAACATTAGGCTTCCTATAGATTCAAAATTACAAGAGGAGGATGCCATTTAACATAGGAATTCTAGCTTGAGTGGGCCCCATAGTCTCCATGTGTCTGCATTCTCCATAGCCATTTAAATTTTATATTGTATATTTTATTTAATAATATAAATTATTAATTATTTATCCTCTTCTAATTTATAAACATAATTTATTATCCCTCTTATTCCAAATCTCAAAGCTTCCACCCCAACCTAGGAAACTAGTGATTTTCCTCGGCAATTATTTGATTTTTAGCATCCCTTTGACAACTTTCATGAATATGGAAAATTTGATTTGGCCATTGTGACCCAATTCAAAATTTGGGACATTAAAAATCCTTTCTTCCCAATATTGCTTGTCCTCAAGCAATTTCAAACATGGTTGTTGAACAACCTGCTTTCTATATGATTCTTTGAGGTTGCCACTAAGTTGCCCACCTTGAGTCTTTGAGATTCCATCAAGATTTCAGAGAGGAACCACCATGATTTATCCAGCACTACTCTGATTAAAATCACCTGATTAAGTGGGGAATCCATATCCCATACTACTTGTTTCCCAAATAATTTGAAACCAGTGGGACTAAAAACTATCCCAGGGTCCCATTGCTTGCATTGCACTCCAACAATTAAGAGTGCTCTCCAAGCCATACCATTTGGAAAGAGAATTCTTGGATCCCATTTTCTTGTATGCATTCTTCCAAACATCATGAGTTCATAATATATATCATCAAAGTATATAACAACATAATAATAATGTACATCAAGGAGGTGCCTCTTCAAGAAATCATGAAAGTGCTTATACCTCCGAGTGAGTAGACTACCATTTTCCAAGTACATACATGCTTCAAGTGACCAATCAAATATGCTCCAATGACATAGGTGAGTATCCCATGTCCTATAATTCTGCTCCAAAAGGAATTGATATGCATCAAAATATTAATCCATGTATTCTTTCATCCAAGAAATGAATGAAGAATCTCCACTCAAATTTGAACCAAATAGTGAGCAACAAAAACAAAGAGACTTCAAATGACTCAAAGAAGTCTTACCCATACATCCATAAATGAGTGAATCATAAATATATAACAATGTATGTGGCTGGTAATAAAATTGTTCTCCTATCATAAGTCTATTCGCCCTAGTGTTGGATGAAGTTCCTCCAACATCAAATTAACTAAGTGTTGAGCGAAAAAAACCATGAGTCTTCAAGTGACTCAAATGCATATCATAGGTGCATCCATGTAGATGTGCATCATCATAAAGTAACAAGGAATTCTGATGCAAATGTGAATAATAATGTTCTCAAAATGATATGTAATGTGCATCAATATAATCATCCATGTTTTCTTTCATCCAATAAGTGAATGGATAACCTCCACCAAAATCTAAACAAAATAAGGAGCGAGGAAAACATAAATACTTCAAGTGGCTCAAAGAAGTATCATCAATACAATCATGAATATGTATATCATCATGTAACATCAGAGGATGTTTATTCCAACAATAATGTTCTTCAATTATATAACTCTTCACCCAAGTGTGGGATGAAGTTACTCGAACTTCAAATAGACTAGGAAAGGAGCAAGGAAAATCATGAGTCTCCAAGTGACTCAAGTGAAAATCATAGGAGCACCCATGTAGATGTGTATAATCATAATGTAAACAATTATGCTGCTGAAAATTTAAATAATATGGTGCTCTAATAAATCCATCATCAAAAGGAGAAATAGAATGTCCATGCTCTTCATGTGGCACCATCAAAAAGAAACCGTTCGCCCATACTTCATTAGGATGACTGCTGCAAAATTTAGAAGTGTAGGATGTAGGAGAAAGAACCAAATCACTCAAATGATCAGTAAGTGAAAAATTGTCATAATGTGAAGGATCCATAGGGGTAGGATTATGCACCTCCCTAAAAAATGAAAAAATTTCGCCATGGTTTGGTTCCAAGGTGGTCGAATTATGCACTTCTTCAAAAATTGTGTAACCATTTTCAAGAGGCAACTCAAGTTCCTCTTCCACCATTACTAGTGATTGGATCTCATCACTATCATCCTTAAGAACATAAAGGACCTGCAATGTTTCATGTTTCTCAGGATCCATCATGTCATGAGAATCCTCCAACCAATCTACCTTATGAAAATATGAAACATTGGAGGAAAAACAAGTGTCTTGCAACTTTTCAAGAAGTTGCTCGTTTTGAATTGTGAGCTTAGTAATAACTTCATTATTCTTCAAGTAGGATTCATGTAACCATTCAATAAGCTCAATGAAATTTTTTCTATCAAAAATCAAAGACATGAAATTACCTTTGATGTTGCACATTTCTCTTTGAATCTTCTCCATGTCTTCAAGGAATGATGGCTCCTCCAAGGGAGTAGCTCTCCAACAAGAATTTGATCCACTGCTTGAGTGTCATGGAGTATTCTAAAGGCCTCTTGGATATTATTTTCATTCATATTTAAGGACCCTTCAAGAAAATGAGGCTCCTGCAAATGAACCTCCTCATATTCTTCCTTCTTGCTTGGACCAACTTCATGAAGCTCAAGTGGTGATGGGGAAGTTGATCTCATTTCTTCTTCAACTGCTACAAGGTATTCATTTTAATGTTTAATTCAATATTGGATTTCATAAACACTTTCAAAAGTTATCTCTATGTCACCTACATATATGTGTGAGCACCCATTATTAGGTATTCCTTAATAGTTCAAGAATCCATCATTGGATTCTCTTTTGTCAATATCCATAGTAGAATTTGTTTTAGCATATAGTCTTAAGGTAATATTCTTCCTTCTCATGTGATGTTCCTCATATTTTTCAGAGTCATTTTGGAGTGAATTTATATCCTCTTCATGTACTACTTCTTATACTTCACCTATTTCATAACTAGGTTGTTTATGGGTCTCCTTTTTTTCCTCCTTCAAGCAAGCTGATGCATTTTTCGCCTTGTTTTTCTTAGAATCAATATATTTTTCCAAACTTTGGATAGCCAAAAATTCAAATCATTTAATAATATTCTTGTTAACGTCTTAAAATATAGGTTCCATAATTTTTATAAGCTCCTTACCATCATATGAGTTTCCCTTTTTATCCCTAGTCATAGTTTCCTAAAGAAAATTGCCTTCTTCTCCTACTTTTTTTTTCCATTCAATAAAATAACTTTTGGGTTTCAATATATAATAGTGGTACATGAATTATTGTACTCATAATTATCAGACCAAATCAGGTTCCAAGATCATGCTCTGATACAACTATAATGTCTCCTTTTTGGAATTTTTATTAAAATGCCCAATTTTCCAATTTTTTCACAATTTTGGCTCTTGACTAGTGTTAGTGTCTTGGTCTCCAAATCAGCCCAATTTCTCCCAAATGATCATAGAAGGTGTATTAATGATATAATAACTTAATTATTATTTTCATGGCTGTATTATTTTCCTCCAATCAGTTCTGAAATTCTATATCAAATTCTGAATAAGATAGATGAATTTACTAGCAATTTTGGGGCTCAAATCCCTCCCAGGTAATTGTCGGAATGGATTCCAAAGTGTACATAAACACACTAAAATTATAAAATTGAGGCAGGGTATTTCTATAATACATTATAATAGACTCATATGGAGAAAAATTGAACTCCTGTGGCTGTTATCACTTCCTTCAATTAGATAAAAAAAACTAGTTTTGGACCCTTTGGGAAATGAGATGTAGTTTCCCCCAAATGCTATGAAATTCGACCCAATGGCCACAAATTCTCAGTTAAAGACAATGAAAACCATAATATAATTTAATTATAGTTCATTCATTCATAAATCATCAATGTTTCACACATATTCAATTCAATGAAGATTGAAAGAGTTTACAACAAGGTATTGGGGAAATGGCACTATTTCTTAAATATGGGAAAATTATACATGAGATATATTGGATTTTAGAAATTAGAGGTTTATGAAATTAAATAACACAAAATTTAAATTAGAATACAAAATAATGGATCAAGATAATCTCCCTCAAAGAGATGAATAGCTCGCGAAGTGTGGCTCACTCTATAGAGCTGAAATATGGTGAGAAAACTTGAGATGAATGGAATAACAAGCTGATATTGAGATTTAAATGAAATTAATTTAGCTTGAAAATAAAAATAATACTCCATTAAATCTTCATGAAATACTTAAGTGGCATTTCCAAACACCAACTAGGATCGGAATCTTTCACCCTCGAAATTGGCTTAAGCAAGAAAACTAGTCATCCACTAGCTCTCACAATTCACAAATGAGAAAAAGCCTCTTCTCATAGCTGATACCTGTATTTCATAAACATTATTAGTATTATAAGGTTAAAAATCCATCCATAAACCAAATCCAAGTCGAATTGGTGTGGCTTCTCATGCTATGCCATGTGGCCTCTACCTTCACCTTCCCTCTTCTCCCAAATTTGAGTAGGAGCCTCTTGGCCTTCTCCAACTCCAAAATTAGACCTAAAAGATGCTCTATTAAGTCCTTAAATGACATTATGTCAGTATGTCAACCTTCATATATGAATTGTGTCATAACTGTCATAGAATCTCCATCATTGGTGTCATAGATATCATAAATGTAAGGGGAATCTAGCCAAGTGTCCATGAAACTCCCATTTGGCTCTTCCTCTCCCATGTAAGTTACAATTCATCCCAAATTTGACCTATGAAGTATATGGAAAAGTATATCAATCTTAAAATTCATCCCAAAACATTAGGCTTCCCATAGATTCGAAATTACAAGAGGAGGATTCCATTTAACATAGGAATTGTAGCTTGAGTGGGCCCCATAGCCATTTTAATTTTATATTTTATTTATTTATTAAGATAAATTATTAAATATTTATCCTCTTCTAATTTATAAACATCATTTATTATCCCCCTTATTCCAAATCTCAAAGCTTCCACCCCCAACCTAGGAAACTAGTGATTTTCCTCAATTATTTGACTTTTAGCATCCCTTTGACAACTTTCATGAATATGGAAAATGTTATTTGGCCATTGTGACCCAATGCAAAATGTGGGACATTACAAATCTGATACTAAAACAAATTCCTAGTAACTGTCCAGGTGCCTCCATTCTCCCAGAGAATGGCCTCTCAGCACTAAGTTGAGCTTCAATCCCATATTGAATCAATTTCCTGGTAACTGACCAGGTTCCTCCATTCTCCTAGAGAATGGATTCTTAGCACTAAGCTGAACTTTAGTCCCAGACTGAATCAATTTCCTGGTAACTCACCAAGTGCCTCCATTCTCCCAAAGAATGGCCTCTGTAGGTCTTCATCATCTTTGGCCATACTGTGGAATCCTCAAGACTGATTACATGCATCAACAAAACCTTGAAAGAGAATCCTTACACAGACTATAGGATCTCCAAGGATATTTTACATTTAACCATCACTAAACCTCGAAAGAGCATCCTAGCACAGACTATAAGATCTCCCAGGATCTTTTCTATGTGACTACTACCACAAAACCTCGAAAGAGCATCCTAGCACATACTATAGGATCTCGCACGATCTTTTCTATGTGGTCAGGAAAAACCTTAAAGGAGTGTCTTGCAACCTACAAGAACTCTAAAGTGCATCCTAGGACTTTTATGAGAACATAGCTCAACCTATCAGATCGCTAGGGCTGATTACATGCCTCTAGTACCAAAACCTCAAAAGAGCATCCTATCAAAGACTATAGGATCTCCCGGGATATTTTCTATGCTACCTGTAGAAAAAAATAGAATGAGCATGCTAGCATAGACTATAGGATCTCCCAGGATCTTTTCTGTGCTACCTACATAACCTGTCCATGACCAACCTGTAGCAAAACCTCAAAAGAGCATCCGAGCACATACTATCAAATCTCTGAGGATATTTTACATGCTATATGTACAATCTATCCATAGAGTATCATCTTGGTACTCATCACAGCATCATCCTGATGCATATCATCATCATATGATCATCCTGATCATCATCATAGAAGAAGCTGAAGCATCATCCCGATGCTCATCACACAATGCTTACATCCACATCCATGGGAAGGATCCTCCTACCATGCTTGGAATGGCTCCTGCAAATGTGTCCCGTCACTTATTTCTCAAATTATATTCTATCTGAAGAACACCAAGCCTCTATCTGAAGTACTCAAACTTCACCCTAGCTAGTGGTTTGTTCAACACATCTGCTATCTTCTCGTCCATTGCAACATACTAGAGCTTCACTGCTCCTCTCTGCACCATATCCCTGATATAGTGATATTTCATCTCAATGTGCTTTGAACTATCATGGAACATCAGGTTCTCAGACAACTTCACACAACTCTAGTTGTCACAGAAGATACAGGTATCATCCAACGAGAGACAAAATAACTCAGACAGTAGCTTCCTAAGCCATACTACTTCCCAACTAGATGAACAATCTACGATGTACTCTGCTTCAACTGTACTCAGTGATACATAGGATTTCTTCCTCCTAAACCAAGATATCACACCTAATCCCATACTGAAGCAGCACCCTAAGGTTCTCTGTCTATCTACAACACTTCCTGCCCAATATGAATCAACATAACCCTCCAGGTTAAACTTTTGATTTGCATCATACTTGAGGCCATAATCAATCATACCCTTCAGGTACCTCAGAATATGCTTTCCAGCAATCAGGTGAGTATGTTTAGGATCTATCAGAAAATGGCTCAAGTTGTTCACCAAAAAGCAAATAACTATTTTTGTGTTTGTTAGGTACATCAAGGACCCAATCATCTAACAATACATCATGGCATCAATCAACTCTGATGAAGCAGCACTCAATAGCTTTAGGTTCAATTCCATAGGTGTGGTCATGGCCTTGCAGTCCATCATCCTGAACCTCTTCAAGATCTTTACTACATACTTCCCTTTTCCTAGGGAGATTCCATCTGCATTCTGCCACACCTCCATGGTCAGAAATTAGTGCATCATATCCAATTACTTCATCTCGAACTCGGCAGCAAGTCTCCTTCTTGCAACTTTAATGGAAACTGATTTTCTGTCAGGAACAAGTCATCAACATATAAAAGGAGCATCATTGGTAATTCGCCTTCAACCTTGAAGTAAAGGTTGGAATCCACTTTACTCTCAGTAAATCCTAGATTCATCAGTAATCTATCCATCTTGTTGTACCATGTCGAACCTCAGGATCTTCTGCAGTCACTCCCTCTGAAGTGGAGCATCATTCTCCCTCTGCCTTTCGTACTCTATGCATTGAAACATTTTGTACCGGAGTGACAAGTAGCTTCCTCTGCTACTAATATTCTATGTATCCGTCTAGGGTCACTGGATACCAAGATCCTCTATCTTTGAAAGCTTTCTTCTCGAACCCATCTGTGAGCTTGTCATCCTCTATAGGCTTTCATCTTCAACCTTGTAGAAAATGTTAAGATCTTCATCACTCTAGGTGATCTTCAAGCTCCTCATGTATGTGTTATCCCATGGGTGCCTTTTGAGCTCATACAAGGCCTTATTTCATCTGCACACATTATTTTTCCTTTCATGTGTATTTCTAGTGGCTGTAAATGTCTCTTCATAGTCTATGCCTCATGCTACGAATATTTCCTTGTATCCCATGATGTTTCCATCTACTACATGATGGAACTACGAACTTCCCTTAAGGTCTCGATACTGCATCCTAGACATCATTCTTCTTGAACTGGTCTTCCCTATTTTCTTGGCTACTTATTCATAGATGGAAGGTTTTGCATCAATGATGTCACTGCATTCGTCATATTATTATTCATCTTGAACTTTCATAACTTGTTCTTCGGAACAAGTCTCATCCTTCTTTTCTTATAGGTGATTGTATGTGATTTTTTCGAAAATTCAAATGCATTTGTATGGTTATAAACATTTCATAAGGAATATCAATAGTGGCAAATTCTTATGCATAAAGATATGATCATGCAACTATTTTAGCCAATACAACATCCATCCATATCTCACAGAAAATTTTCTAGATGCCTTCCATCTCTACCAAGACATCATTGAGATTGTGCACTAATACAATATGTCAGCAAAGAGGTTTCATTCTAGATAAGTAGTAATAGAGAGTTGTATAGAACCATGAGCTACTTACCCATCACATGCATATTAATAGTATACTGTCATTAATGCAAACATTCTATCATGCATAACACATCAACTAAACATAAACAAATGCATAACAAAATAATATCATGAAATGACAATTGAATACTTATCTTTATTTGTTTTGTGGGTAGACTCCTTCTTTCAGCTTCATCATAGCATCATCATTTCTTATCCAAATGCTTAGATGGATAAGAGTTTCTTAAAGAATTTAGTTCTTCATATTCCTCGTCACTTGAGGGATCTTCTTTGAATCGTGAGGGCTTGTTCTTCAATTGATCCCATCTTCTTTTCTCTTATTATGAGTCGAGCTTATTCTTTTTTGCACTCTACCTAGAGTCTACTAAAATTAATCACTTCCTTCCGGCACACATTCCACGAATGAATGAATCCCATGATCTTGGGAGTCCATTCAAGGTGGTTATCACCATTTATACATTCTATAGTTCTTCTTCTACTACTTCAAGTTTGTTTTATTTGAGAAACGCTTGTAGAGTATGACTGTATGGTATCTGCATTCTGGATCTTCACTTCTTCAATTGTTTTCTCGAAGTCATCTTCTGATTTATGTTCTTCCCTTCAAATAGCTTGGTTAAGGAATCAAACATCTCTTTGGTGTCTTTAGGGAAGACACTTATGGTATAAGGTGATACTTGATTGAATCATCCATGATCTTCTTGGCCTTGACCAAGTTCTTATTTTGTAAGGATTTTAGCCTCATCTTCCTCCGGAACTGGAACCTCTCTACTTATGTATGTGTCCAATTCATTTTCTTCAAGAAAGAGTGAGATCCAATACCTCCATGTTTGGAAGTTGTAAGTTTCACCAAGATTGTCATCAATCTGGTGTGATTAGACATTTTGAAATAATAACCTCAAATGTAAATACCAAAAGAATAGATCTTACCGATTTGAGGTGTCAGTCCTAGTTCTGGAGCTGGCTGATATTAGGATTTGTCAGCAAAACCCTAATTTTCAAAAATTGGAATCTTTTATATCAGATTGGATAGAAATATAGACCTCTTCAATTTGAGCTATGTAATGTACTCATTTTCTGAAAATAGTGGAGGGCAGCTCCCAGAACAGGAAGCCCTAGTTTACTAATTTATTCTACAGAAATGCCTGATATTGTTTCTACAGTATCTATGAAACTACTGGTCCTCTATGTCTGAAATTTTGTATTGAGGTATACTTATTCATCCTTGTGACAACACCAGATATTTTATTAGAATTGGTTTCACCAATTGGGACTTAGAGTGTTTTCCCAAGGTGACCTGTTTCAGGACTATTCAGCATAGAAAAGTTGTACGGGATCCCACGTGTCACTATTCCATCTTCATGGTCTGAAACTTTTACTACCGAAAGTAAATTCCATTACCTTTCTACAACATATTGATAAATTTCATTTGGACCTTCGTATCCCATGATATAGCAATTCTCCCCAGGTGTCCTATTTGGGGAGGAATCATGGGAGAGGCCGAAACCCTAACTTGGAGGAATCATATCTCCTAGAATATAGCAAATTTGAGGCTAAAACTTGGAAACATTGTACAAAAGGAACTTATATTCAACTTACGAAAGTTTTGACACATGATTAATCTCCAATATAGATATATAGTGGATCTACCAACACTATCAGTTTCAGTATTTTAGGTTTTTCAGGTCCGAGATCAAACAAGGGTTTGACTTTCCAGGAGTTTCACCCAACAAAAAATATGGACCCAGGTCTCTAAAATTATATTTTTATGAGGAGAGTAATCCTATACTAGGATCACTCAAAAATTCCTCTTCTGTGAAAAGCCCTAATTTCCCGCAACAAAAACTGAAAATGCCCGGAATCAAATTCTGCTTCGATAGAAAGATGCACCCTTCAATCGAGAGTTAACCTAGACTCCTTTTGATGATCGATTGTGGAGATAGATCCAAAAATTAAGAAGCCATAGCTTCTACATATTCACAGTGTCTTCTTCTTAGGTTAGTTATGATACCATGTTATACTTTTATCATTTAATCAATATGATCTTAGGATGTTATCTAAGAGAATAACATGCACAGCAATAAACACAAGAGACAAGAGACACAAAGAATTTTTCCTCGGGGAAACCATAAAGGAGAAAACCCCACAACTTCCTTAGAGATAGAATGAGCACTAATGGCAGCAGTAAAACCCAAAGACATAAAGGTTCATCTCCAACAACTATTCTCTCTCTCTCACTTGAGAGAGCTTCTCCTCTCTCACTCATGCGCCCCAGTGAGTGAGTGTGTGTGAGATGTGTAGAAAGGAGGAGATCCTCACTTCTATTTATATTCTTCTATTCACTTTATGTCCACTCCAACAATTCAGGGTCACTTAACAATTACTTATGAGGGCCAACTTCTCTAGGAGCATTTAATAACCCTAGTGCCCCACAACTGTGGGGACTTTGCCCTCCGATCAACAAGGAGGGTTAACCTCAATGACTTTACATGACTTGTTTACGTTATTGAATCTCTCGATCAGAACATCGGGGCATGACATGACTCAATTACATTATAGATACTTCATGTAATAAACATTGATGTACAATACATAATATATAAAAGTGAATACATTCTAAATTTACAAATAGATCAATAGCATTGTGAACAATTGAGTAGCCATTAGCAAGCTTCTTTTCATCTTGAATTAGCTTGGTCATCCAATGCGCTTTATTTTTGGCGCTAACAACATTTTGACCTCGCATGTGTGGGTTTAAAGTCTTGCATACTTCCTTAAGTATTTTTTACCCATTTCTATCTATTTATACGCCAGTGAAAAGGGTTTTTTTACCATTGTTTGATTGTGAGCATGGAGAGTTGTAAAATCACGATTTTATCCCATTTGGGCATCCATTGGGATTTGGTGAAATCGCCATCTGGATCTCATGTGGCGTGTTGGATTAGAAATCCACGACTATTGTCGAGAGTTTCGCTTCCCGGGTAGGTTTATGTTTACTTTCTTTTTGAATGGTGGTTTATTTGAAATGAAACCTATCGGTTTTAGATACATTGTGCTTAGGTTTTGTAGTTGGTTGTTTTGGTTAAAATGGATCCCTCCTTGCATTTTAGGTTTAGAATCTTTCCTTTAGAATTTGTTGACCTTGCTGTGGCTGCCTTACCTGCTCCCCTGGAGCTTTGTCATTTTTATTTTGAGGCGTGTTGTCCAAGGGCTTGGAAGCCAATGATGAATCCCCAGAGGCCCGAGCTTTTCGTCGGCCTTGGTCTGACCTGGTTCTCGCCCCTATGCAGTAGTGCAGGCCACGTTTTGTTTGATTTAAGGAAGAATTTTAGGTTCTGGATTTTATGTTGTGTCTCCTCACCGAGGGGTTTTGATTCTAGTATTTGAAACTAGGGCATTCATCGCCGTACTACCTGTAGGTTGTTAGATATTTCAGGACCAATGCTGAGAAGATAGTTTGGGTTTTAGTTATTTCCTAGTTTTTAGAGTGTAGAGTATGCCCTAGCTGAAGACTACCTATATCAAAGGGTTGTGTTTACAAGAGTTGGCTCTCGCTGACCTGTGGTGTAGTTTTATAGTTCCAATGGGTGAGGAGAATGTGGTAAAAAAGCATGGTTTCCCAATGTGTTAATGCTTTGATGTCATGAGCACTATTTTTTCTGAAATGCATGAGTTTGTTTAATGATGAAAATGCTAAGACATTTTGTGCTATTGTAGTTACAACTTGTACCAAACAACATGACGAAGAAGGGAAAAAAGAAGGCCAAGATTGCAGACTCTGATTCAGATGCAGAAATCTCACCTATACCCAGGGTGAAAATAATAAATGAAGATGAAAATTTAGTCACTGGGGCTGAACTTGAGTTGAAATGGGGTCAAATATACCACATGCTTGTGTAAAATAAGGTTCCAGAGGCAGGGTTGGAGGACCTAGACTTATACGATAAGATACTGATATTTCAAATCACCAAGGTATCCAGTAGACCAGAGATGTTTCCTTGCACTGAGGTTATCATATGGATTCTATCCAAAATGGACGCAACAGGGATGATCATGAACAACATGGAGAACAAAGGATTTGCATCCTCCACACCTAGATTTATAGAAAAATCATACAACCTACCACCGTCAAAAATTAGCATGACAAATGACTAGGTAGAGGGATTAAAGTTTGATTACATAGCTACAACAAAGATGATTGTAACTGAAGGTAAGCCTTTCAGGGATAAACAATCCTGGGAATACGATACTGCTCATCTACATACCCCATACAGAATGGTAGTATTGATGCTAAGTAGGATTTTCAGCAGAGTTGACGGTATATCTTATAAGTTTGGATGGATCCCACTAATTTACTATGTATACATGAAAGGCACAATTTTCACTTGGGCTGACATAGTATCCAATAGCATATCTACGTCCATCACTGCAGCCAAAGAAGATTTGAACCAATGAAAATCTAAATTCTATATGGGATCTTTTTTGGTTGAATGCATACTTTTCTTCCACCCGTTTGAGAGACTCAAATTCCAGTGGAAAGGAGGAAAATATCCTATTTACATAGCATACCAGATACTGTGGGACCACAAATACCACAGTCACTACCAGCTAATCTGTGAAGAGTTCCTGATGCCTCTGTACCAACCAGTTTTCCTGGAGGAGTGTAAGTGCCTATCTAAAGGTGCTTTTGCATCTATCAAAGATTTTGGGGATTAATTATTATATAAAGAAGGTGCATACTTGAGGATGTACCGGGGAACCAAACCACCCTCATTGCTTCCAAAGTACGCCACATATTACATAGTTCATAAGGAGGTTGTGAGACAACTTTTCTTGGATGGATTTGGAAGTCATTTGTTCGATCTAAAAAAAGTTTTTTTCCCACCACTAACTTTCTATGTGGGGATTTATGAGTTCTCTAAATTCAAGAGTGCCCTTGATTTTATTAACTGACTATAAATATTCCATTTCGGTGAGAAGGGATTTCACTGGAATGGCTCCCAAGGAAGGGTTGCATCCCATCGGGCACTCCTCAAGGTAAATTTTGAATATGTCAATTATGTGGACAAGGATGAAGAAGTGTACAATAATGTCGGTAGCATGAACTCCTTGAACAAAAGGATTAAAAGGAAGAAAACAATAGCTGGAGTTAAAGGCAAGTGTACAATAATGTCGGTAGCATGACCTCCTTGAACAAAAGGATTAAAAGGAAGAAAACAATAGTAGAAGCAATCCGGAACTAAAGGGAACAGAGGTAGAAGCCGCAAGAAAAGAAAAAAAAGAGACTACCCATAGACTGGAAGAAGGTGCAAGAAAAATTTTAGCTGATGAATCCTAGTGAGAAAAGGAGGAAGAAGAAGCTACCAAAAAAGAGAAAGAAGAAGTTGCTAGAAAGGAGCAGGAAGAAGAACAAAGAAAGAAAGAAGAAGCTATCAAAGAGAATATTGCACAGTTGGAAAGATCAATAGCTCAAGAGGCTCAAAATCTATAGAAACAAGCATGAATCTAAGGAGAGGTGACAGAAGAATAAAGGAATAAAAACCAGGAAGATATAGATGATGAAAATCGGGGACAAGATCCTTCCCAAGACAACACCAAGAAACCCCCTTCCACTTCAGGAAATATACATTAGAGGAAATTTCAATTTAAAATGGGCCTTCCAAAAATAATACAAATTCCTTGTCATCATGTATTATCCAATCAAAATTCTTTCAAATTCAAAAAGGGAGCACCTCTTAAACAATTTTTTAATATAAATTTGGGGATAGGTATCATAAAAAAAAACTATCTTTTTTGTTCGTATTTTCAACATATCTCCATGTGTTTTTACTCAAATTACGATTGGGATAGCTCGTTGGATGTGGAATTAAA
This sequence comes from Pseudotsuga menziesii, assembly GCA_001517045.1. Lineage (NCBI taxonomy): Eukaryota > Viridiplantae > Streptophyta > Pinopsida > Pinales > Pinaceae > Pseudotsuga > Pseudotsuga menziesii. The sequence goes on along the minus strand of LPNX010216435.1, from coordinate 295,590 downwards.
TTTCAAATCCATCGAGTACCCACTCTGCATACTTTTGATGGGCCTCGCTACCCCAAAAACAAGAATACTTGAAAAAAATGTGATGATGATGTCATAATCATGTTTTTTTAGGTATTTCTTGTTTTTTTGGTAGCGGGTCCCATCAAAATTATTCCAAGTGGGTACTTGTTGAATGTGGAAATTAATTTTGCATCCAATGAGCTCTTGCGACCAAAATTTGAGTAAAAACATAGGGAGATATGTCGAAAATACGAACAAAAAAGTAGTTTTCTCTTTTCTTCCTCCAAAATTAATAAATATTATTTTATTATTTTAACTATTATTCTATGAATTTTCCTTAGGAGGCCCATTTTGAGTTGAAATTTCCTCTAATTTTTACAAGAGGACATATCCCTATGGTTGAATTGGGTTTGGTGCCATTTACCCCGTCCAAACAACATGAAGTTGTGTGCATGGAAAATGTATTTTTTTATCCCAAAAGGAATTCCATTGTGTGGAGAACAGAAAAGACTTTGAAGATGGGAATCCAACCCAAGATCAGCATAGTGACCGAGAAGACGGTTGTAAAATATGTAGAGGAAGACCCGAAACAAATGGCCTCCATGGGTATTGCAACTGCACATGCAAATGCCCATAATATTAGTAAAATTATAGAAACCCTTGATTAGTAGAAGGGGAAATGGAAAAAATGAAGGAGGTCTTAAGGAAGGAACGAAGAGTGGGTTGGAAATCAAAGAGAAAATATGAAGCCACTCTTTCAGACTATGAAAGGCTTCAGCAAGACTACCAAATTATAGGAGAGGAACGGGATACGTTGAATTTATGAAACATGATCCTTGATAAGGAGAAGCATAACTTAGAGAGTCAGTGGGTAGATATGGAAGCACAGAAATCCATAATTGATCAACAAACAGAGCATTATAAAGCCTAAATTACAAAACTAGAAGCCAAAAATAGTTCCTTGGAAGTATTTTTGAAGGAATCCAATCAAGGAAATATGGATATAACGCATATTAAAGAACATGCCCTCCTACCTAGAGGTAAAATATATCAAGTACAGGTTAAACTCGCAAAAGAGGTCTTCAAAATTAAGCAAGTAGAATATAGATTGGAGGAGATCTCAATCATAGCTGCTGAATTCAGAGACAAGACCCATGACATTGCAGAGACCATATAAGGAAAATTGACATGGTTGGAGACAAATAAAGAGCCTCTGGAAAATGCACTAGTGAAGAATCCAGAGAGGTTGTAGCTCAAGTATGATCTTGTGAATTTCAGTAACAGAGCTGCTGAGAGATTGATAGAGGAATTTGAGAGGAAATCAGAAAAATGCAGGTAATTTTATAAGAAGGTGCTTACAACTCTTAATAAATTCTGTCTATCGTCTACAAAAATGCTACAGGAGTTTCCTTCCCATGAAGAACACTTAAATCACCTTCATGATAGGTTGTAAGAGGATGAAATTGGTATACAACAAATTAAAATATTAAATGGAAAGGTGACAAAAGGTGTGATTTCTCAAGCTACAGTAAGTAATTTCCTTTTGGAAGATCAACTTCAAGTTATTCTAGCAATGGTGGCTGACATAAAGACTCAGATTTTCAAGCATGAGGTCACGGTCAGATTCTTAGAACCAACAGATTTTGGAATCATTGCTTCTGATGCTATGGCATGGAAACAATTCATAAATGAGTTGACTAGGCCCACTTGATTGGTTTTGTCCCATCTTCACTTGGAAATGTAATTGTAATATTTTGTATTTATCCTATATTATTTCTGAACATGGTAGAAGACAAACATTTTTGTAACTGAAATTTTCGGAAGCCCAAAGGGAAGGGAGACCAAAATTCATTTTTGAAATGTATAAATATAGGTAGAGTCAAATAGGAGAGGCACTTTTCTAGCTCTCATATGTGAATGCTTGTTGTAAGAAGAACAGTTTCTTGTTATAATAAAGAGGGATGAATTTTTTGCTAGAGAAGGGGCTGCCTGAGTTTCAAATGTATGTTGTGTAGATTGCTGAATAAAGAACTATTTCAGTTTTAGCTTACTATACAAATATGTGAGATCGTTCTAATTGTTGAATTATTTCTACGTGTGAATGGTTTCATTTACATGTTATGAATCTTATGCAATAATTAGTAGTGAATGCTTTAGCAACGTTGAGCTATCTCTTTGTTATCGTTTCTTATGTATTCATGTATTCTGAATTATATCAGCTATCTGTAAAATTATTTGTGAATAAAATGCAGTGCATTAATCATACAAATACTAATCTTTCTCCATGGGGATAGGTTAGATATATTAGATTAGATTAATTGTTCTTTTCTTTCAGTGATTTGGGAACAAAGGGGATAAGATAGAAGGTAAGAACATACACATCACATTGTGAGGTATTTGTTCTTTGGTCACTTTCATTTAATATAGGTACTTTCATATCATTCATAAAACATAAAAAATCCACATAAACGGTGGACCGAGCTTCAACCGGTAAAATACACTTAAGATTTAATTTAATTCTACGATAGTCGGGCCGCTAACTAGACGGATTCCCCACACCAAATGATAAACAATATAATTGGGAATGGTTATTTGGGAGAATCCCTACTATCAGTACATGGTATTTTCTAGGCATCAACAATGCTATATCATCATAGCGACTTATTATCATACAAGATGGGTAGAAGCTACACTAGTTGTAGATTGCACCGCAACGATTGTAGCAAGGTTCTTGTTTGAAAATGTTGTCACTCACTTTGGTTTTCCAAAGATATTGATGAGTGATCATGGGAACCACTTCATCAATCGCACCATCAGTGCGCTAACAAAGGAATTCCAGATACAACATAATAAGAGTACCACTTATCATCCATAAGCAAATGGGATATTTGAAGCATTCAATAAGGTGTTGGAGCATGCTTTCAAGAAGATTTGCAACGCAAACCTTGATGACTAGGATTTGAATATTTTAACGGTCTTATGGGATTATCGCACTACCTACAAAATATTGATAGGGAAGACACCACTCATGTTGGTGTATGGGAAGGAGCACAGTTATTCCAATGGATTACATTGTTCCATGTTTACACATCGCAGCAACGATAGAAATGGATGAGGAGGGAGCATCAGAAGAACTCTTAGCACAGTTAATGTAGCTAGAAGAAGATGGATTGGTCTCACAATTTCATCAGCGCATTGAGAAGGATCTAAAGAAATCATGGCATGACCACCACATCAAAAACAAGCACTTTCAATAAGGAGACCTAGTGCTTCTATATGACAGTAAGTTCACCAAACATGCAGGTAAGTTACGCATGAATTGGTTGGGTCCTTATGTTATCCATTTCATTACTGAAGGAGGTGCAGTATAGCTGCAACAGCTAGATGGTACAATGTTTCCTAAGTTAGCGAACGATAGCTGGTTGAATCCCTATAGGACGGGCCTGGTGGTACGTGATGCTTGAGGCATTGCACAGTATGTTGAAAAAAAAAATTTGTGGTTTCGCATCAGGTTGTAATGAGGAGGTTGGCACACTAGGAGAAAGTGGCCACACAAGTAGAGGTTTCAAGGTCACACAAGTAACTAAAACAAGACATGAAAGGGAAGGAAAATACAGGAGTTACATTTAAGGAAAAAATCAAAGAAGAAGACAAACACTTCGATAAGGATGAAAAGGACAAAGCTAAAATTCAAGCAGCATTTCAATCAGAGATTAAGGATGAGCCCTCTTTGTGGCATTTTAGATTTGGAGATATGAACTTTAGTGGGATAAATATACTACACACAAAGAATATGGTGAAAGTATTTCCACTGACTGAAAAAATGAGGGAGCTTGTGAAGGCTTCATTTTTGGAAAGCAACATAGAGAGACTTTTCTAGTTATAAATTCATATAGAGCACACACACCACTTGAGATTGTGCACTCTAACATTTATGGCCCAATGTAGAGATCATCCATGGAAGGATCCAATTATTTATTAACTTTTATTGATGAATTCACAAGAAAAACATATGTATATTTTCTAAAACATAAATTTGATGCATTTGAATGTTTTCAACAGTTCAAGGAAGTAGTGGAGAACCAGAGTGGACACAACATCAAAATCCTAAGGACACACAAAGGAGGTGAATATGTCTCAAATGATTTACTAAATTCTTACAAGACCCATGGAATACACAAAAAATTCACAACATGGTATACAATTTAGAAGAACTGTGTTGCAGATAGAAATAATTGAACTATTGTGGTGATGGTGTGTAGCATGATGGCAGCAAAGCATTTGCGAAATGAATACTGGGTTGAAGAAGTCACAACTATTGTATATATTATGAATCAGTGTCCAGCAAGAGAGTTAAGAACAAAGTCGCTCGAGAATAATGGATAGGTATGAATCCTAGTGTTTCTCATTTAAATGTTTTTGGTTTTTTCACACATTCTCATGTTCTAGATGATTTGAGAAAGAAACTAGACAAGAAGGTTCATACGTATATTTTTGTTGGCTACTCTAAAGACACAAAATCATAAAAGTTGTATGATCCTTTCACAAGGAAAGTAATTCTCAGTTGCGATGTCCAATTTGTTGACACAGATCCGTTGATAGGGGTTCACTCTCTATTGACACCCTTAACTCAGTGATCACCTTGAGCACCAGCTCGAATAGGTTTTACCTTATCCAACAACACCTGTGGATGAGATGAGGTCTCACTCGACATGTCCAAGGGAGAACTTTCGGAACCATGTTTCTATAGTAAGAGGGAGGGTTTTTGCATCTACTGTTAAACTATCACACCATTACTTAACATATCCAAGCATTGGTTTGTTTATCATAAATTCATATCACCACTCATTAGATCATTAACATATTCAGATCATAGCAGGAGAATGACACATAAACATATCAACCAACATAACATGATTTAAAACATGAAAGCATCACGTCATTCAGAAATAAGCATCATATTATGGATCATTTACATTATATTTCATGAAAATAGGAAAATAGTAGAGACAAAACACAGTGATTTCATCACAACTCTGTCATGTCATATCACTTCACATCAGATCATGGGTTCTCAAAATGACATAGATAACCATCTTCCACTCTTGCATCCACTCAAATATGATATCCTCATCATTACAATCATATATCTATTTATAGTCTTGTGCATTTTACAATATGGTCCACTTAAATCAACTTCCTAACCACTTGGACCAAAATCTACAAAATAATGACCAAAATCTACAAAATATGACCAAACTACCTTGTGCAAAATATTTCACCTTGCGCATCAACTTCGACCTTGCGGAACATCCTCTGTGTTGAACAACTAACTATCCTAAAAAATGCATGCCAATAGTCCCCTAACACAATATTGTGGGTCGACTTCAAGTCACGTCAGCTAGAAGCAGTGTACTCTGTCATGTTGATTTTGAAATCCTAGTACTGCTATTATACTTCTTCAACCTGAACCTTTACCCTATCGCATATGTCTTTGTAATCCACAACATCCTGCTAAGATGGATTATCCATGATATTAGCAATTACTTCCTTACAATCATCTTGCACCCCCTGAAGTGCATTCACTGCCTTTAGTGCCAAATGCTCGTCGATATCCTTGAATTATTCCCGCTGTGTTGTTCGATGTTGTTGACATCCCCTTTCCTTGGTGACAGTTTTTGCAGAGCCTTCAACTCCACTTATTTAGTCACTTGCACTACCAGATTCATTTCCCCAAGCGATGTCCTTAGCGCATCCTACTAACCTTCAGCTTCACATAGTTTTTTATTTAGCTACTCCAACTACTCATCCTAAACCACGCTTCCATAAAATTGCACAGTTGCATCTGTAATTGTATTAGCTTCTTTTTCCCTATCTTCGAGCTGCGTCATTGCATCTTTGATGGAGCTTTTCCTTGCATCAACTACCTCTTATGTCATACTTGGGTTCAATAGTACCTATAAATCCTTGATGTCTTTCTTGAAGCCTATGATGTTCTAACCTAACTTTTGTGCTTTGGCTACTGCATCCAGGTCCTCCTCCATATCTGGGACTTCTTGATAAGTGCTGAAAACTCCTTTATCCAACCTACCGCTGTTATCCTATAGTTGCGCCTTTTCGACATTGAGCCTATCTTGTGCCTTCTTCAAATCCCCAATATATTTTTTTGTTGCTTATTCCCACTCCTATGACTTCAAAAGATGATCGTCGATGATCCATTCTCGGTTGACCATTTCTTGACTCAAAATCCTCTGGAATGTACCAATGTATGAGTTGACAGTTCATTAACATCCAATGAGATCTCTTGAAACTACTGGAGTGAGGCATTTCCATCCTCACTATTAGTCTCAATTGTGTGTGGCAGAATCTGTACAATCCGAACCCACTATCCTATGCTTATCTCTCCTTCCTTCTACAAAATGTTTGTTTTGGGCACCCTTTTAAAAGTTGCATCAACTAAGGAACTCAGTCGATTGTTTACCTATTCAAAGTTTTCAGTATAATGTTTCTTTAACTGTGCTTCACTCGCAGTTGTCATTGTTTTGATAGTTGCAACAATGCGATCTACTTGTGCATATGCCATTGGCGTTGTGTTGCTGGCCTTGACACCTCTATAACATTGCTGGAATAATTACAGGATATCGGCAAGCAACTGGCGGTAAAGGAAATGAATACACCTCAAGAGGTGTAGGACATTCATAAGGAAGTCATTGCTAAGAACATGAATCATCCATCTCAGCAGGATGTTGTGGATTGCATGGACATCAACGATAGGGTGAAGTTTTAGGTGGAAGAAGTAATGTAGCACTACGACAATTTCAAAATCAAGATGACAAAGTACACTGCTTCCAACTGACGTGGCTTGAGGGTGAGCCACAATATTGTGTTGGGTGCTTGTTGGTAGGAAGTTTTGAGGACAATTAGTTGCACAACATCGAGGATGATGTGCAAGGTCAAAGTTGATGCAAAAGGAGGAAGATGGAGCGCAAGGAAGCTTGGTCATATTTTGTAGATTTTGGTCAAAGTTTGTAGATTTTGGTCATTATTTTGTAGATTTTGGTCCAATTAGTTAGGAAGTTGATTTAAGTGGACCATATTGTAAAAGGATAAATGCTATAAATAGATCTAGGATTGTAATGTTGAAGATATCATCTTTGAGCGGATACAAGAGAAAAATATTGTTATCTATGTCGTTTTGAGAACCTGTGATATGATGCAAAGTAATATGACCTGATGAAGTTGTGATGAAAATTGTGTTTCTTCTCGACTGTTTTTGTGTTTTCCTACATTATAATGTAAATGTGCCACAGTATGATGCTTCCTTATGAATGATGTCATTGTTTCATGTTTTAAATCATGTTATGTTGGTTGATTTCTTTATCTGTCATTCTCCTGCTATGATATAAATATGTTGATGATATGATGAGTGATGATATGAATTGATGATAAATGAAACAATCCCTGGATATTTGAAGTAATGGTGTGATAGTTGAACAGTAGATGCGCCAACCCTCCTTCTTACGATGGAAACGTGGTTCCAATAGTTCTACCTTGGACACCTTGGGTAATACCTCATCTGCTCCACAGGAATTTCTGAACAGGGTAAAACCTGTTTGGGACGGTGCTCAAGGAGATCATTGATTTAAAGGTGTCGACAGAGAGTGAACCTCTATCGACAGATCTATGTCAACAAATTGAACATCGTGATTGATAATTACTTTCCTTGTGAAAGGGTCATACAACTTGTATGGTTTACTGTATTTAGAGTAGGCAACAAAAACACACTTATGTCCCTTCTTGTATAGTTTCTTTATTGTCTCATATAGAACATGAGCATGTGCAAAATGACCAAAAACATTTAAATGAGAAACACTAAGATTCATACCTATCCATTATTCTTGAGGGAATTTTTTCTTCACTCTCTTTTCAGACACTGATTTATAATATATACAATGGTTGTGACTACTTCAACCCAGTATTCATTTAGTAAATGCTTTGTTTCCATCTCCATAATTGTTCAATTATTTCTATCTGCAACACAGTTCTGCTGAGGTGTATGCCGTGCTATGAATTTATTGTGTATTCCATGGGTCTTTCAATAATTTAGGAAATCATTTGAGACATATTCACCTCCTTTGTGTGTCCTTAGTATTTTGATGTTGTGTCCATTCTAGCTCTCCACTAGTTCCTTGAAATGTTGAAAACATCCAAGTGCACTAAATCTATGTTTTAGAAAATATACCCATGTTTTTCTTGTGAATTCATTAATAAAAGTTAATAAATAATTTCATCCTTCCATGGATGATGTCTTCATTGGACCATAAATATTAGACTGCACAATATCAAGCGGTGTGTGTTCTCTCTATGAATTTGTAACTGGAAAAGTATCTCTATGTTGCTTGCCGAAAATGAATCCTTCACAAAGTCCCTCAGTTTTGTAGATCAATATAAATAATTTCACCATATTCTTCATGTGTAATAGCTTTATCCCACTAAAATTCAGATGTCCAAATCTAAAATTCCACCATGGGTACTCATCCTTAATCTCTAATTGAAATGTTGCTTGAATTTTAGAATTTTCCTTTTCTTCCTTATCGAAGTGTTTGTCTTCTTCCTTGATGTTTTCCTTAAATGTAACTCTTGTATTTTCCTTCCCTTTCATGCCAAGCATAATTTTCAAAGGAAATAAGAGATCACTTGTCATTATTACTTTTGCTATTAGCTAGTTTCTTGAATGTGAGTCTTTAATCATACATTGATTGTCTTCCATGTAGACTCTACAACCTTTGTTTATCAACTATCCAATGCTCAAAAAATTGTGTTTCATGAATTTTACATATTAAATATCAAGAATAATATTCCGCTTCCCTATTTGGTTCAAATACAAATAATACCTTTTCCCAAAACACTGACATGGACATTATTTCCAAGTGTTACATCAGTTTGACCTGATTTATCTAATCTAGTAAACAAATTTGCATTACAAGTCATATAATTGTTGCAACCTGAATCTAAATACAATATGTCACGTGGTCTTTCTTGGAGAATATTGCATTTAATTGTGGATGCACATGCCAACAACATTGTGGTCAACAAAGTGTTGGTGTTGCTCGACTAGTTTTGGATTTTCCTTCCTTGGTCATACTACTTCTTCTTGCATTCATATCCATAATGACCAAATATATTGCATTAATGACATTATACTTTTGACTTATCAAACCCATGACTGCTATGTTGATTAGGGTTCTGATTCTTCCCTCTACCAATGACATTCACGATACTGTTGTTCTGTCTTCCGAAAAAAGATCTTCCTTTGTCTCTAGAATTATATCTCCCCTGCATCTTCCATGGATTATAAATGATTGTGTTGAAAATGAACCTTCTAATGATGTATTTGATCTACTAATTCTATGTTCAGGATTGATGAGTGAGTCTTGTAAATCATTAATGGTCAAATGGGATAGGTCTTTGTTTTCTTCTAAGGTCACGACCAAGGATTTAAATCTTGGGGGAAGACTTATAAGGATTTTTTCAACAATAACCTTTTCGTCTATATTTTCTCCATTGTATTTCAGTTGATTATTCAACCAATGACTCTAGCATAGAACAATTCAACTGGCTCTGTATCTTTCATTGACATAGATTCAAACTTTCTTCTAAAAATTTGTAGTCTAGAAGTCTATACCTTGTCTAATCCTTGATAAGCGGTTTCCAATGTATCCCATGCCTACTTAGTGGTCTTTTATGATGATACTCTTGGGAAAATTATTTTATGCATGGATTGTCGTATGTAGAACATATATTTTCCATATTTCTTCTATTTTCCCCTCATTACATCATTCTCATCTTGCATGATATTATCATATGCTTAATGATCTGCTAGTTCTCTATTGCCATTTTGGACTATCTCCCATACATCTTGACCTCTAAAGAAATTATTCATTACTAGAGACCAATATTCATATCTATGTTTTGAGAAAATTGGAGTTTTTAAACTCGACATGTGTGCACTAGATAGAAGTGGAAGCCATATATTTAAAACAAATTTTTCTTTCCTAAACCTTCTCTGGTACTAGTTGTTGGGATGGGAAGATCTTTTATATAGATCCGATAGCAGTTCTTGGGGCAGGAAGAACTTTGATATAGCTTCGATACTAGATCTCGATTTTTCTACGACAATCAACTTGAGTTAATGCACAGTAAGAATTTTTTCTTTTCTTTATTTTGGATTTGTGACGCACTACCTTTGGGAAACCCTACATTTTACTTTCATGAGTTAAATTCGACCAAAATACTTTCGGAAAAATTTACTGGGACAAGTATTTTATGTTACATACTGTTATTGAGACAAACTACACTGATATAGGAAACAACTTTCCCTTTTGGTCAAAACACTTTTTATGGAATTTTAACCTAACACACTTTTACCTCGACATACACTCACTTGACTTCTACAGGATTTTACCGCTACACATGTTTTGTTGAGACCATTTTTGACTTCTATAGGACCACTTTAAATGGAACTTTATAAAAGGATATTCTTTGACAAATAACTTATAATATGAAAAAAATTTATATTGAAAAATGATCACAATATCATATAGCCAAAATATTTATGTAAGACTTGTGTCGAGCACTCTACGATTAAAACTCAAACATTTACAGAGTGAAATATTTGCGGTTTCTATGTGTCTTTCACAAAGGGTAAATGTAAACAACATTCACACAAGTAGTTATGGAGAAGATGTGAGGCATAAATAATACGTGCATTCAACCATAAAGTATATATATATATATATATATATATATTATCGTGACACAACAAAAGAACTACAGCCACAACTATAAACTTGGAAATTACAAGGATGTTTCATCTTTTACAGAGCTTCGACTCTCAACGCATTTCAAGCAAAGGAGCTTGAGCAATCGAACTCTTCTCAAAGTTTTTATTCTTCTTATGCACTACTCGGTGATTTCTCTCTTCTCCTCTCTTTGTTCCATGCACACACTCTTCTCTTTTTTTTCATTTTTATTCTTCTTCATATATAGAAACTAAAATTTTTCTTCTCTTGGAAGATACTAAATAAAATTAAATATTGTAATAAATTTATACTCAAAGAATTAAATTAGGAAATTCAAATCTACTTCTCAAATATGAAGACACGTGAAGTCTTCATCACGACAGTATTCCTGATAGCAGTATACTTCTATGGACTCTGACCGAGTCAACTGAGATGATATGTATATCTACGAGTAATTAATATTTCCATCGCTCCCCCTTAATTATGAGCAGATGGGGATCATTATACAAAATTTTACAAAATATTCTAGACTTGAAACTTTCTCTGTGCATGATAGAATTCACTGAACATAACTTCTCATTTCTAAATAACTTCACAAATACTATAATGTATATCTTGTCGATGGTTTTGTAAATATGTCTTCCTACTAATCTTCAAAACTACAAAATTCTAAATATATTTCTTTGTTATTCATCAATTCTCTTATGAAATTATACCTTGTGTCAATGTACTTGGTTCTCTTGTGGAATACATGATTCTTAGACAATGCGATGGTTGAAATTTTGTCGCATTAAATGATTGTTGGTTCTTGTTGGTTCTGTGACAGGTCTCTCAATATTCTCTGCATCCAAGCAACTTGACATGTAGCACATGTAGTTGTGACATACTATGCTTCTGTTGAAGACAGAGTTACAATGGGTTGTTTCTTAGAATCATGTGACACGACATCTATACCAAAATGAAATGTGTACTCATATGTGCTTTTCCTATCATCTGTGTTTCCTCCATTTTCATTGTCAGTGTATCGAATGAGTTTGAAATTTTTTGAGGTTGAATACATAATGAAAATATCCTTTGTGCCACTTACATACCTCAAAATTCGCTTGCTTTACAATGAGAGTATTTTGGTGGCTCCATGAATCTTGATATTAAAATCACTCCATACATGATGTTTGGTGATTTCGTAGTTAAATACATAAGACTACTAAGTATCCTTTTAAACACTGTAGGATATACAATTGATCCATAATCATCCTTGATCAATTTTCAACTTGTTATTATTGGTGTTGGGGATGCTTCATAATTAGACATATTAAATCTTTTTAAAACTACACTTGCATACTTCATCTATGATATAAATATACCACTTTCACACTGATGGACTTCAATTCCCAGGAAAAAATTCATAATCCCCAAATCAGTCATTTCAAATTTGTTTTCCATGACTATTTTAAAAGCCTTTAAACCAAAATAACTAGTAAATATTAAATCATCTACATATAGAAAGAAAATTAACATGTTACCTTTCTCTTTAACTTTTGTGTAAAATGTCAGTACACTTTAACTTTTGTGAAATCCATTCTGGGTGAAATAGGAATAAATGAGATTGTAGCAAGCTCTCGGAGCTTGCTTCAAACCATAGAGTTCCTTTTTCAGCATGTATACTTTGTGTTCTTGTCCTGGAACTTCATATCCGTGTGGTCTCTCCACATAAAGTTCCTCCTCTATATAGCCATTAAAAATTGCCAATTTAACATCCATTTGATAAACATGCCGTTTGTTTTGTGTAGCGATGGCCAGAACTGTTGTGACAATATCCATTTTTGTGATAGGTGGAAAAGTTACATTGAAGTCTATGCTAGGATGTCACTATGAACCCTCTTGTTAACATTCTTTCTTTGTTCTTCAGCACATTCCCATCAGCATCTTGCTTGGTCTTGTAAATCCATTTAACAATAATTCTATCCTTATCATTTGTTACATGTACTAGCTCCGATGTTTGGTTCTTCTCAATGCATTTTGTTTCTTCATCCATGGTTTGTGCCCATACCTAATCTTCAATAGATTCCTAAAATGTTATAGGATCTTCTATTTGATCAATAAAATAATGAAAAAAGAGAGAATGAATTTGGTGTATCAGCTTCATATATCTCACATAGACTTCTTGTCTTTATTAGATCTGACAATGTTGACCTCAATGAACTAGTTGATGGAGTTTGTTGTCCTCTTGGTGTTCTTGTCGATGTAGCTTGAGCTGCGAATTGTGTTGACGTTCCTTGTGTTGAACCATGTCGCAGTGTTCTAGGATTCGACGATGCTATGACATTTTAACTTACATGTGGTGTTTGAACCACTTCCTCCGCCATGTCATCATGATCGATAGTTGAGACAATTTTCCGTTATTCTCTATGGCTCCATCCCATGATTCATTCTCGAAAAATTGAACATCACAACCAATGATTACTTTCCTTGTGAAAGGATCATACAACGTGTATGTTTTTGTGTCTTCAGAGTAGCCAATAAAAATACACTTTTGTCCTTCTTGTCTAGCTTCTTTCTTGGCTCATCTATAATATGAGCATATGTGACATAGCAAAAAAAAATTAAATGAAAAACACTATGATTCATATATGTCCATTCTTCTTAATGGACCTTGTTCTTCGGTCTCTTGTCGAACACTGTTTCATAATATATACAGTAGTTGCGACTGTTTCATCCCATTTTTCATTTGAAAAATGCTTTGTTTCCATCATGATACATGTCATATCCATAATGGTTATGTTCGTTCTCTATGCAACACCGTTCTACTGAGGTATATACCATGCTGTGAATTGCTTGTGTATTCCATGTGTGTTGCAAAAATTGATGAAATCATTCGATATATATTTGCCTCCTTTGTTCATCCTTAGGATTTTGATTTTGTGTCCACTCTGGTTTTCCATGAGTGCCTTGAACTGCTGAAAAAATCCAAATGCATCAAATTTATGTTTTAGAAAATATACCCATGTTTTTCTTGTGAAGTCAACAATAAAAGTTAATATAAAATTGTAACCTGTCACGGATGATGTCTGCATTAGTCCACAAATATTAGAGTGTGAATCTGAAGTGGTGTGCATGCTCTATATGACTTTCTAACCGGAAACGTCTCTCTATGTTGCTTGCCAAAAATGCATCCTTCACAAACTCTTTCTAGTTTGTCAATCAATGGAAATACTTTCACCATATTTTTCGTGTGTAGTATCTTGAGCCCATGAAATTTTCATATCTCCAAATCTGAAATGTCAAAGCGAGGACTCACCTTGAATATCTAATTGAAATGTTGCTTAAATTTTAGCATTGTCCTTTTCTTCCTTACCGCAGTGCGTGTCTGCTTCTTTGCTTTCTTTCTTGAATTTAACTCTTGTATTTTCATTCGCTTTCATGTCTAGCATTATTCTCAAAGAAAATAACCGATTTCTTGTCATTGCTTCTTTTTCTATCATTTGGTTCCTTGGATGCATGTCTTTAATCACACACTGAATTTCTTCCATGTAGACTCTATAACCTTTTCTGTATCAACCATCTAATGGTCAAGAAATTGTGTTTCAGGGATTCAACATAATAAACATCAGGCATAATCTTTCTCTTCCCCTGTTTTCTTAGAGTACTAACGATACCTTTTTCAAAAACATTGACTTGGACAATATTTCCAAGTGTGACATTAGTTTGAACTAATTTATCTAAACTGAAAAAAAATTGCATTACTAGTGAGATGATAGCTACAACCTGAATATAAATACCATATGTCACATCAAATTTGTTGGACAACATTGCATTTAATTGGAGATGCACATGCCAACAACATTTTTTTCAACAGAGTGATTGTGTTTCTCAACTCGGTTTGGATTTTCCTTCCTTAGTCATATCGCTTCTTCCTGCATTCATATGCATAATGACCAAATATATTGCATTAATAACATTGTGTTTTTGACTTATCAAACCTGTGACCTCTTGGATGTATAGGGTTCTGATTCTATCCTCTACCAGCAACATTTGTGGGACTGCTGATATGTCCTCCTATGGAAAAAATTCCTCTACCTCTAGAAATATATCCTCCCCTGCCTTTTCCATGGATTATAGATGACTGTGTTGCAAATGCACCTTCTAATTGTGTATTTGATATACAGATTCTTTGTTCGTGATTGATGAGTGAGGCTTGTAACTCATCAATGGTAAATTTGGGCAAGTCTTTGTTTTCTTCTAAGGTCACAACCAAGGATTCAAATCCCTGTTAGTTTTTCAACATTTAAGCTAGCATTATGTTAGGATATTTTCACTGAGAGAATAACAAGCACAGCAATAACATAAGCACATCACATGAGACAAGAGACACAAAGAGTTTTGATAGGGGAAACCATAAATGGAGAAAACCCCTCAACTTCCTCTAAGATAGTATCACCACAAGATGTGAAACCCAAAATAGTAAGATGACCTCCCAACACAACAGTAGTCTTCTGTCTTCTGTCAAGCCCAAGTATTTCCTTCTCCAAAGGTGCGCCACACTTGAGAGAGTAAGTGATGTAATTTACAAGTGATAAATAGAGAGACTCTCACTCTCTATTTATATTCTTCCATTGACTTGAAGTGCACTCAACCATGTAGGCTTAACTTACAATTACTTACTCGAGCCTACACGTTAATTAGTGTATAATAACCCAAGTGCCCCGAAACCGTGGGGACTTACCTAATGACTTGACAAGACTTGTTTACATTAATAATCCTCCCGATCGGAACATCGAGGTAAGACAATATGACTCAAATACATAATAGAAACATCCTGGAATAAACATCGGGTTACAATATATAAAATACATATAAGAATACATTCCGAAGTTACATATACATCAACACTCCCTCTTAACTAGGAAAATATTCTTTTGACACAATTTTCAACACTGGTCTTCTTCTCTGTATCACTGGATCATGTTCGTCTTCAAGTCATCTCTGTCATCAAGTCTTCTTCGTCTTCAAGTCATCTTCATCTTCAAGTCATCTGGATCTGGATCATCTCTTGATCTGGATCAACACAAATGGCATCACTAGATCTAGATCATCACTCGATCTGGATCAACATCACTGGACTGGATCTGGATCATCACTCGATCTGGATCAACACTGCTGGATCTGGATCATCACTCGATCTGGATCTCTCAGAGTCATCATAATTGGATCTGGATCATAGCTCGATCTGGATCTCCACTGGTCATCATCATGTGTGTACTATCTCGTCATAGGAAGTTCTACAGAGCCAGCCCTTTTTCATGTTGGTTGTAGGCCTACCCGCATGTAGGTCTTCGCCCAGCACTTACATCTGACCTGCTCATTAGAAAGGCACGCCCAACACTTATATCTGACCTGCTCGTCAGAAGGGACCAGCACTCACATTTACCAGCATGATAGGACACACCTACTATCATCTGTGAAATGGATCAGCACTTATAATCACTAGCATGGTAGGACACACCTACTACCATCTGTGAAATGGCTCTGCACTTATATCTGACCTACTCGTCAGAAAGGCACAATCCCATCCAGGGGAACACATCCAACCACACTGATGGGAGACTCCTATCTAGACAGGAACACATCCTATCACAGTGATAAGAGATTTTCACACTTACATCTGACCTCCTCGTCAGAAAGGCACAACCATCCAGGGGAACACATCCAACCACACTGATGGAAGAATCCTATCGAGACAAGAACACATCCTATCATAGTGATAAGAGATTTCAGCACTTATATCTGGTCCTACGAGAACACATCCCAGCAGTCACTCCAGAAAGGCTCTACACTTACATCCATCCAGGGGAACACATCCAACCACACTAATGGAAAGGATTTCACTCACATCTGATCCTACGAGAACACATCCCAACAGTCATATCAGAATGGCCCCTAGTCCTCGACTGAGCTACCTGGTAACTGACCAGGCGCCTCCACTCTCATAGAGAATGGAAATTGCCCTTACATCCGACCTGCTCGTCGGAATGGCCAACACTCACATCTGACATGGAAGGAACTAAATCCTTTAGCCATGAACAGAATGGTTCAAACCTTACATCTGATCAAGTGGGAACACATCCCTCTGTCACATCAGAATGGATATACAGTCCTGTACTGAATCATCCTGGTAACTGACCAGGTGCCTCCATTCCTAGAATGGAAATTGCCCTTACATCCGACCTGCTCGTCAGAATGGCTCTCAATCTCAGCACTCATATCTGACATGGAAGGAACTGAATCCTCTCACCATGACAGAATGGCTCAGCCCTTACATCTGACCTGCTCGTCATAATGGCTTTGGATCTCTAGCACTCATATCTGACATGGAAGGAACTGAATCCTCTCACCATGACAGAATGGCTTAGCTCTTACATCTGACCTGCTCATCAAAATGTCTTTAGGACTCATCACTGTCTCTGGGAGGAAGCCTCAATCTGGAGAACACCAAGTCTCTCTCTGAAGTACTCGAACTTCAGCCTAGCCAATGGCTTCGTCAATACATCAGCTATCTGTTCCTTCGTCACAACATACAGGAGCTTCACTTCTCCTCTCTGCACCATATCCCTGATATAGTGATACTTGATCTCGATATGCTTCGACTTGTCATGGAACACTGGATTCTCTGACAACTTCACGCAACTCTGGTTGTCACAATGTATACAAGTAGCATCCAACTGGAGATCAAATATATCAGACAGTAGCTTCCGCAGCCATACTACCTCACAACTAGCTGAACAAGCTGTGACATACTCTGCTTCAGTTGTACTCTATGCCAAACAGGATTGCTTCCTGCTAAACCAAGAGATCACACCTGATCCCATACTGAAGCAACATCCCGAAGTACTCTTCCTGTCGATGGCACTGCCTGCCCAATCTGAATCAACATAACCCTCCAGTTTAATCTTCTGATTCGCATCGTACTTGAGCCCATAATCAATTGTACCCTTCAGGTACCTCAGAATATGCTTTGCAGCAATCAAGTGAACACTTCTCGGATCTGTCAAGTACTGGCTCAAGGTGTTCACAGCAAAGCAAATGTCTGGTCTCGTGTTCGTCAGGTACATCAATGACCCAATCATCTGACGATACATCGTAGCATTAATCGTCTCTGAAGAAGCATCACTCAATAGCTTCAGGTTCGATGCCATAGGTGTAGCCATGCAGTCCATCATCCTGAACCTCTTCAGGATCTCTACTACATACTTCCCTTGTCCAAGGAAGATTCCATCTATATTCTGCCACACCACCATACCTAGAACAATAGTGCATCGACACATAGC
>LPNX010216435.1:199731-277144 GCA_001517045.1 Pseudotsuga menziesii | reverse complement strand
CTTTTCTTCAGGTCTCGATATTGCGCTCTGACATCATTCTTCTAGAACTGGTCTTCCCTTTCTTCTTGGTGGCTGGAAGGTTCTACATCAATGATGTCACAGCACTCGTCATATTATTCTTCAATTTGAAATGTCGTCACTTGCTATTCGGAATAAGTCTTCATTCTTCTTTGCTTGTAGGCGATTATGTATGTGGTCTTTCCTACAAGTCAAATACAATTGTATGGTTAGAAACATTTCATAAGGAATATTTATACTGGCAAACACTTATGCATAAATATATGATCATGCAACTACTTTATCCAATACAACATTCATCCATATCTCACTGAAACTTTCTAGATGCCTTCCATCTCTACCAGGACAACATTGAGATTGTGCACTAATCCAATATGTCAGCAAAGAGGTTTCATTCTAGATAAGTAGCAATGGAGAATTTGTATAGAACCATGAGCTACTTACCCATCACATGCATATTAGTAGTATACTTTCATTAATGCAAACATCCTATCATGCATAATACAATAACTGAATATAAACAAATGCATAACAAAATAATATCATGAAATGACAATTGAATACTTATCTTTATTTGTTTCATGGGTATACTCCTTCTTGAGTCTTCAGCTTCATCATCTTCTTCATTCATGATAGCATCGTTTCTTATCCAAGTGCTGAGGTGGATAAGAGGTTCTTCAAGATTTGATTTCTTCATATTCCCCATTGCTTGAGGGATCTTCTTTGGATGGTAAGAGCTTGATCTTCAGTTGCTCCCATCTTCTCTTCTCAAGCTTCTTCTTCTTGTGAGTTCTCTTTCTAGAGTCTATTGAAAGTAATCACTTCCTTCTGGCACACATTCCTCACATGAATGAATCCTACGATCCTGGAAGGCCATTCAAGGTGGCCATCACCACTTCTGCTTCAAGTTGTTCTTGATTTGAGAGACTCTTATGACTGCATGGTCTCTGCATTCTGAGTCTTCACATTCTTCAACTAGTTTCTTTAGGTCATATTCTGATTTTGTTCTTCCCTTCAAATAGTTTGAAATTCTGGAAGACCTTCAACAGCTTTGCTTGCAATAGGTAGTGCTCTGTAATGCACATATGCAAGCCTTCTATGCCAAAGCTCATTTGTCTCTACTATGTCATGGATCAAGGCTTGTTCTAGATGGCCCTTCAATTTGTACAAGCCTCCTTCTTGTTCTCCAATCACTACTGCATCATCGATAGTCTTTCCTTTTGGCCACATGATGACTTGACCATCTATGAATGCAACCCGCATTCCTTTTGCATCAATGCTGAAATGGAGAGAAGGTTCTTCTTCAATCCTTGTGAGGTGATTCATGTTCTGACAGTCTTACAAAGGATTCCTTGAATCCCTTCATATGTTTGTAAGCCCCACTGTCTATAATCCAATCATCACTTCCATGAGTAATGTTACCTATGAGAGCTGATATTAGAACATATTCATCCTCGCTTGAAGAATCTTCACTTTCATATCTGGATCTCGTTCTGGATGGTTCATCATCCTCTATAGCATGAGCATGATGTCTTCTTTGGCCTCGTCTCCCTCTGAAACTGGAACCTCTATACTCATGTAGGTGTCCAATACAGTTTCTTCAGAGAGATCAAATACTTCTATGCTTGGAATTTGTCAACTTCACCAAGCTTATCATCAAGCTATTGTGATAGATCATATTGAAATGAGAACCTCAAATGGAAATAGCAAAGGATTAGATCTTACCGATTTGAGATGTCCATCCTTGTCCCAGAGTTTGCTGATCTAGGGCTTGTCACATAAACCCTAATTTTCAAAACTTGGAATCTTTCAGATCTGATTAGATGAACATATAGATCTCTTCAAATGGATCTGTCCAATGTACTCCTTTTCTGAAAATAGTGGAGGGAAGCTCCTGAAACAGGAAGCCCTAATTTTCTGATTTCTTCTGTAGAAATGTCTGCTACTGTTTCTGTTATATCTCCGAACTTACTAATCCTATGTCTGATTTATGATCCTTTTCCCAAGGTGACCTGTTACAGGACTGTTCAGAACAACGAAGTTCTACGGCCTGCCACGTGTCACTGGTTCATATTCTGAGTCTAATCTTTCGACCACAGAAATTACAGTCCGTTCCCTTTCTGGAACATCTTCAGGAATTCTATTTGGACCTTTTTAGCCCAAGATATTGCAGATCTCCCCAGGTGTCCTGTTTATGGATGATTTCTGGAACAGGATGGAACCCTAACTTGGAGAGATCATATCTCCCAGAATATAGCAAATCAGAGGCTGACCTTTGGACACAGTGTTCATCAAGATTTTATCTTCGGCCCTTGCAATTTTCAACTTCTGAGACTTCGCCAATCTTGGAATATAGCGACTGTACCAAAACTTAGCAGTTTTAGTATTTAGGGTTTCTCCTAGCTTAGGGTCAAACTAGGGTTTGACTTTCCTGGAGTTTCATCCAACCAAATTTATTGATCCAGGTCTCTAAAATTCGGTTTTGATGAGGAGAAAAATCCTATGCTGGTCTCATTCAAAAATTCCTCTTCTGTAGAAAGCCCTAATTTCCACATCGAAACTGAAAATGCTTGAAATTGAATTTCGCATCGACAGAAAGATGCAGCCTTCAATGGAGAGTCATCTCAGCATACTTTTGCTGAAAATATGTGGAGGAATATCCACAAAATAGGAAGCCCTAGTTCCTGTAGCTGCACAATGTCTTCTTCTCAGGTTAGCTCTGATACCATGTTAGTTTTTCAACATTTAAGCTAGCATTATGTTAGGATCTTTTCACTGAGAGAATAACAAGCACAGCAATAACATAAGCACATCACATGAGACAAGAGACACAAAGAGTTTTGATAGGGGAAACCATAAATGGAGAAAACCCCTCAACTTCCTCTAAGATAGTATGACCACAAGATGTGAAACCCAAAACAGTAAGATGACCTCCCAACACAACATCAGCCTTCTGTCTTCTGTCAAGCCCAAGTATTTCCTTCTCCAAAGGTGCGCCACACTTGAGAGAGCAAGTGATGTAATTTACAAGTGATAAATAGAGAGACTCTCACTCTCTATTTATATTCTTCCGTTGACTTGAAGTGCACTCAACCATGTAGGATTAACTTACAATTACTTACTCGAGCCTACACCTTAATTAGTGTATAATAACCCAAGTGCCCCGAAAATGTGGGGACTTACCTAATGACTTGACAAGACTTGTTTACATTAATAATCCTCCCGATCGGAACATCGGGGTAAGACAATATGACTCAAATACATAATAGAAACATCCCGGAATAAACATCGGGTTACAATATATAAAATACATATAAGAATACATTCTGAAGTTACATATACATCAACAATCCCGAGGGGAATACTTCTAATAAAATTTTGAACAATCATTTTGTCTTCTATGTCTTCTCCATGGGATTTCAGTTCATTCATCAAACCAATGACTCTAGTGTAGAACAATTCAAGTGGCTATGTATCATTCATTGCAAAAGATTCAAACTCTCTTCTAAGAATCTCCAGTCTAGAAGTCTTTACCTTGTTCAATCCTTGATAAGCAGTGTTCAATGTATCCCATGCCTAATTAGTGGTCTTTGTTATTGCTACTCTTGGGAGTATTCTTTCATGCATGGCTTGATGTATGTAGAACATAGCATTTACATCTTTCCTCATTTGTTCCTTGAGGGAATCCTTCTGCTCTTGCGTGAGATTATCATATGTTTCTTGGTCTGCTAGTTATGTATAGCCATTTTGGACTATCTCCCATAAATATAGACCTCTAAAGAAATCCTCCATTGTTAGAGACCAATATTCATAATTCTCTCTTGAGAAAATTGGAGTTTGTAAACTTGACATGTGTGTACCAAAATACGAAGCCATATATTTAAAAACAAGGTTTCTTTACTAAAACTGCTCTGATACCAGCTGTTGGGATGGGAAAAGGTTTAATATAGCTCCAATATAAGTTCTTGGGGGAAGGAAGAGCTTTAAGATAGCTCTGATACCAGATCTTGGTTTTCCTATGACAATCAACTTGAGTTACTACATAGTAAGAAAATTTTATTTTCTTTCTTTCGGAGTTGCAACACACTACATTTGGAAAACCCCACCTTTTTCTTCAACTAGTTAACTTCGACCGAAATACTTGTGGCAAAATTTTACTGCGACGATGATTTATTGTGACAGACTATTACTATGAGCGACTACACTATTACATGACACAACTTTCCCTTTTGGCCGACACACTTTTTATGCACTTTTAAGTTGACACAACTTACCTCGACAGACAACCACTTGACTTCTATGGGATTTTAACACTACACACTTTTGGTTGAGACCAACTTCCACTTCGACATGACCACTTTAAATGAAAATTTATAAAAGAATATGTCTTTGACAAATAACTTATAATATAAAAAACACTTATATTGCAACAAGATCACAACGAAAATCCTATACCTACCTTTTCCTATATAAATTATGAGGAAAAGAGAGGAAGAATACTTACTATACAATATCTACTTAAAGAAATCATAGGTCCTCTTAAAAAAATTGACATAGTAAACATAATGGTGGTATGTGTAATAACAGTCTTTAGTAAACAACGCTTGGAGTAGGAAGTAAAGCATTTGTCCATTGTTTTCAAGGAAAATGGATATGTTTAAGAAGTAAAGCATTTCTTCATTTTTTTCCAGGAAAATGGCTACATTGAAATATAGGTTAACAAAGTATTCAAGAATCTCAACGGTTGGCTTTAAGAGAAACTAGAAAGAAAACTCAATAAACCTGGCTTTACCTTATAGAAAAGGAATACATGACATATTTATAAGAATTTTAAATATAAGTTAACACACTAAATAAGAATTTCAAAAGGAAACTAAATAAGAAAAACTAGGAAACTCGCTCTCCCTTATAGAAAACGAATAAATAACTTATCGATAAGAATAATAAAAAAGAAACATTAAATTAATTTCCTCCCACTAAAATACATTGCAATGATGCTAAATTCCTCGAAAGACACCATACACCATACATTGCAATGATGTTAAACTCCTCCAAAAACACCATAGATCCAAAGAACCTAAAATATGTTTTTAAATCCGTTGCTTGTGCAGTAGGACTTATACCATATTTTAAATTCCTTCCTTGTGGAGTAAGAATTATATCATATGTTTTACTTCCTTACTTGTGTTATTGTGTTGTAAGATTTATAGATCCAAAGAAGCCAAAATATGTTTCTAAATCTCTTGCTTGTGCGCTAAGACTTATATCATAAAAACATGTCTCTTAGTACAGATAAGATTAAAATAACATATTATTTATGTCATGTGAAACTATCATTAAAAAATGATTCCTTCACCCACGCTACCCACGACCATCAAAAAAATATATGCCTTAGTTGAGATTTCCCATAGCTTACAAAACTCCAAGTTAATCATATACACCAATCTTTAAAAGCAAACTTATAACGAGAGTGGCATATTTATATATATTAGAAACAACCATATTAATAAGATTAATCTTTTTGGAATAAGCGGAAAGAAATATATTTGACACATTGATAATGTTTTTTTTTAAATGTTTTTTACTAATATGTTAACTTGTTGTTTATGAGTGTTCACTAATTGTTCTTATGATGCTACCTTCTAAATGGAAAGTTTATTGGAATGTACATGGTTCCACTATAATGAAGTTTGGTAAGAGATGGATTCTTGGGAG
Organism: Pseudotsuga menziesii; assembly: GCA_001517045.1. NCBI lineage: Eukaryota > Viridiplantae > Streptophyta > Pinopsida > Pinales > Pinaceae > Pseudotsuga > Pseudotsuga menziesii. The sequence goes on along the minus strand of LPNX010216435.1, from coordinate 271,411 downwards.
TACAAGTACTAATTCATCTAATAGTTTTTATTACTGGGCTCATTTAAATTTGATTTAACAACTGTATCAAGATTACAGATAACCAATAATTATTTAACAGTTAATCTAATAGTTATCTAATATAACTGCGATTAGAGTTCAAGTTAAGCTAATACTTGTAGAATCATTGGAGTTAAGATAATAATTATCTAATATAACTGTAAGTAGAGTTGAAATTAACTTAATAATTGTATCATCAATGGAGTTAAGGTCATAGTTGTACCTAATAATCGAATTGTTGAATTTGAGGTTTAATTTTTCCAAATATCATGAAGTATACTTATGAGATGTTAACTAACATTTTTTTTACTTTTTTTAAATTGTTAATTTCTAATTTTGGACAACGCTCATAGAATCAATATGAACATTACACTTGTCTCATTCTCATCCATAGATGAAAAAACCATAGATGGTAGTCCACCCGAAAATTCTAATATATATACCCCTATTTGGGTAAATATATATACGCCTATCGATGTAATTAGCTAGATTCCCAACTACCATATGTAGGAGTTTATTAGGAATTTGAAGGAGTTGATTAGGAGTTCGAACAATTTTATTACGATTTGGACTGTTACACGATTTCACGTTAGCTAGAATCCTAGAAGACAAATGTATTTTGACTAAGCCTCAAGCAGTTAGAGTTGAAGTTAAGCTAATAGTTGTAGAATGATTCGAGTTAAGCTAATAGTTATCCAATATAACTGTGATTAGAGTTGAAGTTAAGCTAAAAATTGTAGAATCATTGGAGTTAAGCTAATAGTTATCCAAAATAACCGTGATTAGAGTTGAAGTTAAGCTAATAATTGTAGAATCATTGGAGTTAAGATAATAGTTGTATCTAATTTATTTAATTTAAAATTTAATATATCATCAATTGCACTTAAGTAAAAGTCATGATTGGATTTGAATTTAAGCTAATAGTCATATCATCAATGGAGTTAAGCTCATAGTTGTATTTATTAATTGAATAGTTTTATCTAATAATCTAATAGTTGTATCACAAAATGTACTTATAAGATGTTAACTAAGTTATTTTTTATTTTTTTTAAGTTATCAATTATTAATTTTGGACTATGCCCATAGAATCAATTTGGGTAGTACACTTGTCTACACAAGTATGGGCATAAAAATAAAAATAAAAATATTATTAAAAATAACATGTCTGCTCAAATTAAATTTAAATTATTTAGAACTGCATATATCTATCTATATATGTATATGTATGTATGTATGTATGTATATGTATACATGTATGTCTATCTATGTGTGTGTGTGTGTGTGTGTGTGTGTGTGTGTGTGTGTGTGTGTGTGTATACACACCGACACACACACACACACACACACAAATTAGATAAATTCAAACCATAAACATTTTATTACACACTTCCTCCAAATTTCCACTCTAAAAAGGTGGTTGCAACTTGAGAGATTTGATCCCTCTCAACTCTTGATAGATCGTCTTTTATATGGATCTATGTTGGTGATAAAAAAAATTAGTTAACATTTCATTAAAAGTAGTAGTATTTTAAGATCATTACATTACATTTTCTCCCATGTCACAAGGATATCACCCAATTCCTTCATTATGATTTTTTAAGAGGGCCAAATTCTATTTGAATTTTTCATTACACAGAAATTCTTTAACAATCTCTATGTTTCCATAGAGGTCCAATCTCTAGTTTGTGAGGAATAATGTTATCTATTTCAAAGAACTTTTTCCTGATTTTCTCTGTTTTCTCAATCCATGAGTACAATTGGTGCATTATAATGCATCGAAATATCTTCTAGACGTAATGATTTTAGATGTGAGGGGTTCTTAGCTATTAGTTTCTGGAAAAAAAAATCTATATCACTCATGTTTCTAAATATTTTTTGGAGTATGTTATAGTTCAACCCATAATCTCATATATTGCATAAACACACAAAACTATTTATTACATGGTTGATCGAATTCTAAATAAATTCAGGAGTCACTTTTAACGTTTTTTTTCCATCCACCTAACAACAATATGTTGCTATCTTACAACTGTAATGTCCTAAAAAATTGAAAAAAATAAATTATTACGCTAGTCAAAACTACCTATGTTGGACATTATTTAACTTGAGTAATTTATCGTACTCTATTTGTACTGTTGTTTGGTCGTAAGTTGTTCTTATGTCCTACTTCCTTACTTTCACTTACGTTTATTACTGTTTTTACGATGCCGTAATGCTGATTACTAAGCTATTCTTATGTTTATACATTGTTGTGTATGTGTAGTTATTTGATTATGTACTTCATTAATTTTAGCATGTGTTTACTTATTATTTACATGGTTCTAACTTAACCTTGTTCTTGGAACCAAAGTGGGAGGAGTGGTAGGACTACTTCTCCCATGTAACTTCCTAACAGGTAAAGTTTCTGCATGTTTAGCAGGATTACTTAATTCAGTTTGAACTAAGACAATTCTTCTTTATTACGTGCATATTATACTTTGCGACATAAACTTGTTACTAAGTAATTGGACATTTGATTATTAGTAGTCGTACTTGCAGCTAATGACAGGTACTGGTTAATATTATTGTGCTTTACAGACTTCACATGAGAGACGAGGTAACTTGGCATACCTATTATTTGTATGACATAATTTTGTTATCTAAGTGACACTTATTAGAACTGGTGTAGTTATTATGAACTGTTCAGCTCCTAACCTATTTACATTACATATTTATTTTACGAAAATAAATTAACTTATGCTTTCATTTTATGTTTTTACAGGTTCAATATTTTTTTGTTAAAACAAGACTTGGCTTCATACTTAACAACATATGCCATTGTCTTAGGCTTAGAGCCTACAAAGTTTGATGAGCATAGTCCTAAGGTGTAAATCCTATCATATGTGATTTATGTAATACTTATGCATTGTATTGACTTAGGGGTGGACAAAATATAACAAGGTTCAAAGGGGTTTAAACCTTTGCATGGAATGATGGCATTTGAAATTGCAACGCTTAATAACTGTAGAGGAGTGGGTTTGGAGTTTGATAATTGGAAACAGACTAGCGCCATTCATGCGCTTTGGAGTGTGTTGCAGCCCAAACTTAGTTCTTAGCTCATGATCGGCTTGGTCCTTTCACTTTGTTTGTTGTTGGCTCTCGGCTCTAGTGCTGGTGAACAAGGATAGCCTCGCTAGTCTCGACAAGAAGGTAAGATGTGGATTCATTTTTCTTAGAAACATGTTTTTTGTAGCTTGTAACACCATAGCTTTCTTCTCATCATGTTATTCTCCTATCGCAGGGTTACAGAGTCGACAAAGAAAACTCCTGGTTGATAGCTTTGCAAACAAGCCATGGGAAAACATTACCATTACGGTAAGCCTGCTAACAAGTTGTTACTTGTCACCTCTTGAATTTAGGACTGGGTTTTGATATTTTTCATGGTTGGGGTTTAAGTTGTGGTGTTTCATTGGCCTTCGGGTCTGAGTTTGTAAAGACTTGGGTTTTGTTATGATTTTAGCCATGAAGCGAAACTTGGTGCCTTGACAGGTTCTTTGTATAATTTTATAAATCATATTTTGATTTAAATTTTGTAATCAGGGAAACACCATTGCTTGCAATGGTGCAATGGCCATAGCTGACGACTGTGTAAACTAGTTATGGATTTATAAATATTGTGTGTAAATTAGTTATGTGTTAACGTTTATTATAGTGTTGCATTTCAATCTTTGGTTATTATTCATGTGGCAATTGCCTTTGTCGATTATAATGGTTAAATGGATGATTGAACAATCAGCGCTGATGGATTTTGGGGCCATGCCATGAATGGTGTTCGCACCCACCATTATGGCTACGATAATAAATAGATTTAGACTTACAGTTGGGGTTTATAATCTGGAAATGAAAATGTATAGAAGACTGTTGTATATTTTATAACAGGGTTTATAATACTTTAGAGCATTTAATTGTTTTAATAAAGAAGGTCGAGGCCATAGATTATAGCATGTAAGGATTATAAGGGTCTTATGACCTCTGTGTTCAAATATTAGTTTTAAAATACAGCCCGCATACAAACTATGTATAGTGTGGCTCTGTGTAATATAAAAAGACTCCATGGGATTCGATTCTGGGTTGTTGCTTATGATGAGGTTTATAAATGGATTACTATCAATAAAAGTTATTCTGTTTTTTCATATAATGAGCACCGTGATTTATGTATGTGAAAGGGAAATCGGTGTCTACAGGATTTGTTCATGTGACCTTGGTGCAATTGCTTGGTTATTATATGATTTATGTGTATAAAATAATAATGTGGTTTTTATTTGGGCCTTGTAACTTATGGGTGCGATTCTTATTATGCATACTTATAATGTTTTAGATGGATTGAATTTGTATATTTATCGAAGGTTTATAACGTTTCCAATGATATTATTGTTTATGCTTTGTAAAAGTACTAGTATAATTTTTTATAAATCGTGGACCATTTAGGGTTTCAATTTACTTGGTCTGTTAATTAGTTTTAAGGTAATATTTATTTAATGGAAAATATTTGGTTATTGGAAGGAGGTTTATTTGTACAGACCTTGAAAGGTCTTCACTGATTCTTATCATAGATTTAGTATGGGATGTTCATAACTTTTATTTAGCCGTAATTAATGTGTTGGTAGATTGGATTTACATTTCTATTTTATAAATGTTAATATATATATTTACCAATAGTATAATGGTTAGTTTATTGTTTATTATAATTAGATAATGCTAAATGAGGTTTTAAATGAAGCTTTAGATATGAACTAGTAATTAATTAAACATGGCGTTGCTGACAAATGACATCTGTCAATAGAGTATATAGGCCAAAGAACAGCTATGTAATAGATCTGAAATGAAACCTAGTTTGTAAGAAGCACATTTTTAAATAGTAAATATAATACAGAAGTAAATCTAAGGTGTAAAACCCTTGATTGATATTTATACATGAATTAAATTTACAGAAGTGAACTAGATGAACAAACCGTGGATAAATCTAGCATAGGAAATAAATTACAACATGGGGTTTTAATTTAAAATGTAAACCCTAGAAGATTTAAAAAGAAAACAAAAACATAGGGTTAGAGTCTATAATGTAAACATTTGCCTAATTTATCCATCATTTATTCTAAAAAATTAAATAGGAAGAACTTAGGATCTCATACCTGTAAATTTAAGCTCCTTTAATGGTTGAAACCTGCACACTCAAATAACCAGCATTAAAAATTCATAGGTAGATCTGACCTATGTATTAGATGACCGAATCACTTGGGAACTAACACGTTCCACCCAACCATGACCTGGAACTTTTCTTGGTTTCAATTTGGATTTCCCCGAGCTGGCTCTAACATGCAAGTAGCTTAGAGCTCCTAAGGTAGGGTTTTCCTAACTAGTATTTCAGGTCTCGATGAGTTCTCTTTTTTTTCCCTTTCACAAAATTGTTTTCCAAGAATTCAATTGAGAAATAAAATAGGCAGAATAATGACTCCCCAAAAGATCGATGAGATCCCCAAGACTTTCCTTGGCCTGAGACTTTATAGAGAGACTTTTCAGTTAAAGGGGTAGTTAAATCAAGAATCATTTATTTCTTTATTTCACCCTTTTTAATTAATTTGGGTATTTTTAAATACGCTAACTTAGGAACTTTTATCTAGTTCCTAATTAGACTTTTGTAAATATTATACTATTTATTATATTTGAGTAATAACTATAATGGATGGAGCTTTTCCTTCTTTCTTACATTAATAATATTACTACTATAATTATTCTTTACACATGCCATGCATAAAATACATAATAATATAACATTTGTTACAATTTGTCTTTGGGCGTCATATACTATGATCCATAGACTTGTGACACTTTCTTCATTAGAGTCATCAGGTAGATGGTTAGTTCTACTAGGCTAGGAAACTTTAAACATCCTTGCATGTTGGATTCCCTTGTATACCATGGTAGTTCTTCAGTACTTGATGAGAATACAGAAATTTGAAATTTCATTTAATCACTTATAAACAAGTCAAATGAGATCAATAATTTTCTTGAGTTGTTTTTCACTCGGGAATGATTTATTCTTTTCAGTAACTCCTAGCGCTTACTAGAGCCCATAGTCAATGCTAGTGCGATTTCAGAGCTCTTCGCTCAACACTAATGCTAGGATGTACTTGTGTGATACACCTAGGGATACAATGGCCAAGGATCCGATGTTCTAGAGCTTATGCTCAACATCAACATGGAAGGCTCTAGGGCTTATTCCCAACACTTCCAACTTATATTTTCATGTGTTCCAGAGCTTCACGCTCAACACAAATATAAATACTCATGTGCTCCATAGTTTCTTGCTCAACACAACATCAATTACTCATGTGCTCCAGAACTCCTTACTCAACACAAAACATATCATCAATCATGTGCTTCAAGTTCCATGCCCAACACATGGCAAGCATATATATATCATCAATAATTGTCTTACGCCAAATATATAAAACAAATATCATGTTCATATGCAGTGGGGTCTTTGACCCAATATCTATAAATAAAACATCAAGATAACATCATAATCAATAGGCTCATTCCTACAAGTGTTTAGGTCCAAAGTTCGAGATATTACATCCCTCCCCGCTTAGTATAACATCGTCCTTGGTATTCTAGCGACTCTGAATGAAATCATGAAACAAGGCAGGGTAATCCTTTCTCATGGTGACTTAATTCTCCGAATTAGCCTCGTCGGCCTCAAAGTGCTTCCATTTCACTTTCAACTAGACTGTGGTCCACTTCCTGAGCTGCACCTCTCTCTTGTCCAGTATATGAAGAGGTTCAGGGACAAACTCCCCTTTAGGTTCCACTTGTAATAAAGACCAGTCAATTACATGTATAGTATCATAAAAAAGTTTCTTTAACAAAGATACATGGAAAACATTATGGACTCTTATGTGAGCGGGTAACGCTAGCTCATATGCCACTGGCCTTCTCTTGGCTAGTATTTCAAAAGGTCTAAAAAATCTAGGTGCTAACTTACCACACCTACCCAAACTCAATGAGCTTCATTTTGCTTTTACCTTTAAGTAGACATGATCGCCTATTTGATAGTATTTATCCTTTCTTTTCTTATCCACGTAGCTTTTCTGGTGGTCTCGTGCTTCTTTAAGGTTCACTTGGACCTTCGTAACCAATTGTTCCAAGTCCTTTAACAAATTAGGCCCTAACAAGAGTCAATCCACCGGGATATCCCAAGTAACTGGTGTTTTGAACTTTCGTCAATAGAGTACCTCAAAGGGACTCATCTTGGCAGAAGCCTGGTATCCGTTGTTATATGCAAACTCTGCAAGATGCAGGTATTCTTCCCACTTGGTGGGGTTATTCATGACATACATCCTAAGCATGTCCTCAACAATTTGGTTTACCATTTCTGTCTTCCCGTCTATTTGTTGTTGATAAGCAGAATTAAAATTCAACTGCATTTCTAATATGGAAAATAAAGATCTCCAAAAGTTTCTTGTAAACTTAGCATCTCGATCTAGGATGATTACCTTGGGTATCTCGCGAAATCTAAATATGTCCTTCAAGAATATATCGAAAATGTTCACTGCCTTATAGGTCGACTTCACAGGAATGAAGTGTGTTGATTTTGACAACTTGTCAATTACTACAAAAATAAAATCATTTTTCTTTTTACTTTTCGTTAGACAAGTGATAAAATCCATACTAATGACATCCCACTTCCATTCTGGAATGGGTAAAGGCTACAACAATCCTGAAGGGTGTTGATGCTTATCTTTGACCAGCTGAAATTCTTGACATATTGCGATAAAAATCGCAATGTTGGACTTTAACTTAGTCCACAAAAAGTGTCTCTTGATGGAGAATATCATCTTTTGATATCCCAGGTGCCCTAAGTAGGGTTCCCGATGAAATTCTGTGAGGATGCTAGACTGAATTTACCCCCCTTCTAGAACATACAATCTCTCCTTGGACTATAGTAGTCCTGATTCGTCTACCTTGTATTCTTTTTGTTGTTGAAACAACCTCTCCTCTTGGATTTTCTTGAGGATTTATACATAGAAAGGGTCGACTTTGTTGGTCATTCTAATCCTCTCATGCAAAATCTGCATTGGTTTGACTTAAAGTCACCTCATATATCATATGAGTTCGTTGGCTCAAAGCATCAACAACCTTGTTCTATTTTCCCTTAATATGCTTTAGCTCGAAATGGTATTCGCTAAGGAAAGCCAATCATTTGGCTTGCCTCGCATTCAGATCCGGTTGATTTAATAAATACTTCAGACTCATATTGTCTATCTTTAGAAGAAATTTCTTTCCCATGAGGTAGTGGCTCCACATATTCAAAGCATGGATGATGGATGCTAACACGAGATCGTGCGTATGGTAGTTTTGATCATTCTCTTTTAAATTTTGTGATTCATAACAGATCGCATGATCATTCTGCAAGAGGTCTCCTCCAAGTCCTTCCTTGTTTGCATCCATGCAAACAACGAAACCCCCATCAGGATCCACAATTCAAAGTATCAGTGCAGTCATCAAAAGCTTCTTAATCTTTTGAAAAATTTCTTTGCACTTAGTAGTCCATAAGAACTTATTTGCTTTCTTTTGCAAAGCGGTCATAGGACAAGCTATTCTCGAGAAGTTTTGAATGAACTTCCAATAATATCTGGCTAATCCAAAAAATGACCTAATGTCAGTGACACTAGTAGGGATAGGCCAATCCTTTATGGCTCTAATCGTTTCTGGGTCCACAGCTATCCCTTTTTCGCAGATAATGTGACCTAAGTATTGTCTCTGTGGTTTGTAAAAATCACATTTACTAAACTTAGCGTAAATCTGGTGTTCTCGTAACACTCGTAGTACTATGCGAAGGTGTTCTTCGTGTTCCTCTTTATTCTTAGAATAAACTAGGATGTCGTCTATAAATACCAAAACAAATTTATCCAGATATTTACTGAATATATTGTTCATCATACACATAAAGTCTGTGGGTGCATTGGTCAACCCGAATTGCATCACTACAAACTTGTAGTGCTCGTACCTTATACGAAATGCATTTTTGTGAATATACTCATCACGAATCCGTACCTGATGGTACCCAGACCACAGGTCAATCTATGAAAATATTTTGGCTGCTCCTACTTGACTGAACAAGTCATCAATACTAGGAAGTGGGTAACGGTTCTTGATAGTCACCTTGTTCAACTGACGGTAATCAATGCACATCTGCATCGTACCATAAGAATTACAAGCAATAGAATAAAAGTCCATATAATAAAGTAGCATATTGGAACGATAAAAAGAACTCCTTAGGCCTATGAAAACATATTCCAAGGCTTTTACAAAAGTCACCTCATTTTGTAATATACATATTTTTTTTAATAATCTGGCCTATTGAGTTTAGGATTTACTGACGTTGACTTCGACACACGATTGTAGCGAACGGAGCGAGCATAAGCTTGTACCTTTGTACCTTTATGTAATAAAATTCCAGAAGAAGAACGCCAAAGCTATAGACATCAACTTTTACAGATAATTTCCCATGCAGAGCATACTCTGGTGCCATATACCTGTTGCATATCGAGATTACAATGTCAAAGTTTTTACAGTGAAGCAAATTAGGAATTGAGGAATGAAAAGTTGAAGTTAAATGCAAATAAAAGCCGTGTCCTAGATCCTGTAAAATAAAAGCTTAAATGACAACGCAAATACCCAAAAACACGGATGGCATATAAATTACAATACTGTCATTCCTCTTGAAGTTAGATCTGCATCCCTATTTGTTAATATACACTTCCTGAGAGTGTTGAGTGTTCAGTATCACCTAAATAACTTGCCAGTGCTTCTTAAGAGAAGCCTACTCTAAGTGTGATAAGCCTTTCACTTACATGACTTGAATTTGACAAAAGAAATGCTCATCATATTTAATTTGGTTATTTACTCAAACGTTGTTTTTGACTAGTAACATATCTATCGAAACTTCATTAACACTTATTGATGTTAATATCAACTTTTCGCTCGATGGAAGTCAATCTGAAAAAATTCAGGAGAAGTTGACACTTGTAGAAATGACGATATAGAAGCTTTTGTAATTTTAATAGTCTTTAACTACTCTCAAGGATTTGATAAAGAATTAGTAAAACATTATCTATTTGAAAACCCAAAAAAGGAACTAATTTCCCGAATTACGCAGTTGATTATGAAATTGTTTTGAGCATGCAAAAATGTTTACCTAGGTTCACATCCGCTCCGACCATGGAAATATAGTTGCACTTTGGGATAGTGGAATTTTGTTACCTTGTTTTGTGTGGACTTCAAACATCATTGGTTGTATTGTGTACTCAATTGTGCACATCATGAAGCTTTGCATAATTGCCTTGATTCATGACAATGATATACAAATTTTCATGAACTATGTAAATTTTTATATTATCAAGATTGCATAATTTTCCTCTCAACTTTCGCCACAATAATAGCATATGTTTAGACATTATGTAAAATTCCATATTCATATTAAAAATTATGTAAATTTCCATATTCATATTAAGCCTTGGAAAATGAGAGACTTTTCTCACGATCTAATGAAATAGAGGGATTAGGTCCATAAAACGAGTATCGGGAAAGACTTTTTTATTTTTCGAGTACTCAATTTCGGTGTGACTTAATTATTCATTGTTTCTATCAATTTTAATGTTAATTCAAAATCTATACTCTTTATTTTGAATTAGAAAATATTTAGTCTCAATGTTTCACATTTAAGCATTCCCAACATCCCAATCTTAATAAATGATCAAGGGGCTAACAAATCGAGTTGTCTAAATAGGGGACTTTTTTACTTTTTTTTTTCGGCTGCTTTTTACCTGTTTCTCGTCATGAATCTTCATGTAATTTTCAAAACTCTAAAAAAGGCTGGTAAATCTTACAGAGTGTAGGTGTTGGAGGTTTTTCCTGTTATTTGATTTCATTTCTGAGCTTAAAATTGTCCAACAAACAACATAAATTACAGATTTTATGGATTAAATTCATTGAACTAAATCTGCCTGAAAAGTCAAAAAGTCCTCTCGTTAGACAGCTCTCCCTAACAAATAGACTCAGGAAGAGGGGAGAGGGTATAGGTTGAGCCATTCACGCAGGTCAGGTCAGATAGTGAATGGCAGTCATGCTGGTCAGGAAAGGTGATTTAATGCCAGCATTAGGTGAACCCATACCCCAAAAACATTGTAGCCTAGTTTACGAAGTACATACAGCAAGGGCACTCAGTGAGTTTACCCGACATACGTGATAGAGTGTGCCAAGCACGTTAGGCAATGAAAAGAAATTGAAGTGGATAGCTTGCCTTCTTATAATTTCCCCTCGGAAGGAGGAGGAGCCTGGGTGACGGGTGTATCAAATCTACTTGCTATGAATACATGATTCCCATTAAATTTTAATATACAAGCTTTTAATTTAAAAAATTCAATTAACATCTTATTTATATTAATTATATTTAATTAATATACTTAATGATATAAATACATGATTCTCATTAAATTTTAATATACAGGCCTTTGATTTAAAAAAATCAATTAACTTGTGATTTATATTAATCAAGTTGAATTACTGCACTTAATGATTTAACTTGTGATCCGTTGGTAGAAAATTAAATAATATATATAAATAACTTTTTTTTTGGTTAAAACATAAAAATGGATTTGGATTTTTTTAACAAAAACAAAATAAATTTTAATAATTAATTTAATTTAAATATGATTATTGTGTTGAAGAGGTGTATTTTACATCTCATTAGGTGGACAATGTGTAACTCCTTCCATGCTCATCCTAGAGATGGCAAATGTTTTTTATAAAACATAATAAAATATTAAAAAAAATATGTCGACTTAAATTAGATTTAAAATATTTAGAACGATATATATAAAACTACACAAATTGTATAAATTAAAACTAGAAACATTATATTATACACTTCTTCAACATGTTCTCTCTAAAAAAAGGTTTGTGGCTCAAGAGATGTGATCCCTCTAGGCCCTTGGTAGATCCCTTTTCAAATCGATCTATGTTGGTTATACAAAATAAAGTACACATAATTTTTATTTAGATATATAATTATAAGTTGAAATCAATATGTATTGAATTATATACATATTCCAAGATTTTGTTAAAAATAGTAAGGATAATTATTATTGGCCCATTTGACTTAGATAACTATGAATCAAATTTATTTAAGAAAAAACATATTACCTAATAAACTTACTAGCACTTCTTAAGAGAAGACTACTATGAGTGTGAGAAGTCATTATCTGAGTAAAAAGCAGGAAAATCTGCTACACCTCTCCAAGGTGGCTCCTAACAAAATCTTGACGCAAATTCTAACTCACAAAATAAAAGAAGACAATAAAATTGCTTTAAAAGACTGGAATTCATATTTTAAAAATATTTATGAATACCCAGATATTAAAGATAACATTCAAACCCTTATTACAGGGTGAAATCATGCACCTGGGTGTCGATTTTTGGAGGGGTTATGAGATAAGCACTACTGTTTTTGTAATTTTGTCAACTTTGAGCAAAGAAAAATTAAATTTGTATTTCGAATTTTATTTTGTAGTACAGACAAAACTTGTAGAGACTTCTGTTATCTTTCTACCGGTTATTTTTTAGATTTTTTTATCGGAATTTCATGTCATTTTTGCAAGTGTTTGATAGTATGTTCTTAATTAATGAAATTATGATAAATAGTCATGTTTTTAGACAACGGTTTATTCATTATTCAACTATTGTTCATTAAAAAAAAAAATATGTTATGATGATCTAGACAGATTATACTAAAATTTGCCTATAAGTTTGTATTCAACAACCGCATGCCATAATTATAATAATTTTTTGAAGTGGACCAATCTGAAAAACTAGCATAAAATTGACATGTTTATTTTGACACAACATCTTCCCTAACTTCGAAATCAAAACAAAACAAAAATGAAAATACCATTTTGAAAACAACACGTTAGTGTTTTCTACCATGATTTTTCCAAAAAAATTCATTGTGTATTTAAGAAGTTATTGCATTTTCATTTCAATGAATTCTATTAAATTTTGAAGCAATCCAAACACCTTATAAGAAATATAATAATTAAAATTAATGGATCACACCAAATTCAACAAAATTAGCATCTATAGAAAGTATATTGAATTATGCAACTAATGGTATTATTTGTGAATTATGTGAATTATGGCAAATTCTAGCAATTATGCAAAATTCTAAGTATTTGATATGATCTGATATCTCCAAAATTGGAAGAAGAGTCATAAATGGGATGGAATATCATTTCTGAAAATTTACAGGTTTTCAGCTGAACTAATCTTTCAGCCTAAAAACAATAAAACTTCGGCTGAAAGTTAGTTTTAACGGACGGAAAAGAGTTTGGCTGAAAACCCGTATTGAATTTTTTCGTCGCATGAAAAAAACTTGAAGAATTTTTTTGAAAAAACATTTCGATTCATATTTATAAGAATCACGTATACACATATTTTTGCATTTGTTTAAAGATCACCATTTTACACAGTTACAGACGAAGGCTCTTTTTGTGGTAAGTGTTCTTACATCTTATCTTCGAAGATGAAGGCTTTTTTTCTTTGATAGTAAACATTCTTTTGGAAAATTTGTTATGGTAAAATGTTCCTAGAAACTATTTTCTAAGATGGAGGCTCTTTTTCTTTGATAGTAAAGATTCTTTTGGGAAATCTTTTATGGTAAAATCTTGATTTTTATGGTAAAATATTATTTTAATGGTAAAATGATTATAGAAAAATGTTTTTAGAAATTATCTTCTAAGCTGGAGACTTTTTTTTCATTATTGAAGATGTTTATGGGAAATATTTTATGGTACAAATTTTCTTTAAAATTCTTCTCCAATTTATTCTATGGTACATTTTTTATAATTATTTTGAGCAATATTTTATGGACAAATCTTTTAAAGTGAATTTTTTTTGTTTGATGATTAAGATTCTCTTGAGAAAAAAATATTCTAAGGTGGAGGTATACATTGAATAACCATGGGCAACAAATATGCGCGAAAGAGGAAATGTGATCGCACTCTAGATGATGCCTTACATAATGAAAAACAAAGACTCAAACACCATGAAAAAAAGAAACAAAAGAGTACAAATATTGAAGACATCGCTAATGATGATGAATTAGAGACTTGGATGAAAATGTTGATGATATGAATGTTCAAAATCAAACTCAAGAAGAAATTGAACCACGTATGTACAAATATTGTAAATTTGTTTAAAATGCATTAACTGGTTTTTGTAAATGATTGTATTTTTGAAAATAATTTCCAAATGCAGATACATATTTATGTCCTAATGTTGATCAAGATGTTGAAGACATTGATGAATAAAAAAAGGATGCAAGTATTCAATCTAGTAGTGGTATGCGCGCGCGCGCGCGCGCACACACACACACACACACACACACACACACACACACACACAGTTATTGTTTATTAAAATATTTTAAACCATGTATTTTTTTTTAATATGAGTCATATTTTTATGTTTCAAGTAAAGTATATTTGAAATATGCTAAATTAAAATTGAAATTGAAATATATATAGGTGGATTCATCATTGAATATGACAAGTTACAGAATGTTGATAAAGAGAAATTCAGAAACACAAAACTTTACCATATTATACGATACGTGCTGAAAAGATGCATGAACAATTTCTTGAAAAAGAATCAGTGGCAACACAAGCTCAAATTTTGAGGTGTTTTCTAGTCTCCAATAATTTGAGGGAAGCTTGGTCATTATTGGGTATTCAAAAGAAGACAAAAGATTCAAAGGAAGAAAAAAGTGTTCGAAAATATAGCTGATGCAATAATAGCTATTGGAAAACATATAAAAAATATAGTGTTGCACATAGAATAATACAAACAACGATTATTTCATCTAGTACTAGAAAAAAACGTTTAACAACGTAGATCGCAAAGGTTATCAAAACTTCCTGGAAAACATTGTACAAATATAATAAATTTCAATTACAAATAGATGCAAATGATGAGCTTGCGTGTTGGAAAATTATTTGTAGACAACCCTATAAAGATAGTGCCGGTGAAAGTGTTAAAGATATGATGCATGAATATTGGGTGGCAAATTCTCATGTTTCACCAAATGAAAGCGATGTGATACGGCGAAGAATATCTCAAAATCAGTATGAAATCCATCCAAAAACATATATTGGAGATGACTCAAATACAATTGTTCAATAAATTCAAAGATGAACAGGGAGAATTGAATTTTTCAATCAATACATTTGTACAACATAAGCCATGGTATGTTATACCTAACATTATTCGTGACACATGTTGTTTTCTCTATCATGTTGATTTTGAAGTATATTATGACACATTCCTTCGATTTGGTAAAACATTTTGGTCGAATTCACCTCCTTCCAAAATTCATGCTTTTATATCTGAAATTCTATGTGAAAGTGATAGTCACGAGATATTTTACAAAAAAAGATGTGTCAGTGGAAAGAAATGTGATCATTGTGGAAACCTAGATTTACTCCACCATAAATATCATATTGATATTAGTAATTAGTAATTGTCAAATATAATAGTTGATTGGAAGAGATATGAATATGCCACTTATCCCACAATTCTACAAGTTCTATAGACACTCTTTCAAAAAGGATATATTTACAAGAACATAAAATCAGTGTTACAGAGTTTTTGAAGAAGTTTGAAAAAGAAATTTATAAATACATCAAACATTGACATAGAGAATGCTGGAAAGACATACAATTCAAAAAACCATGTGATGTTTTTCTAGTAGGGACTATTTTTTATGTGGTTGATTTTGCAGAGAATTACACATTTGAAGCACAAAAAGAAATATAAAGTGAATATTATCATTCTAACCATGTTTCTATATTTTTCCATGTTCTATATAAACATGCTCAACACAATGTTGATGATATAGAAAGCATGAATCACAATCAACAAGCGATCAAGGAATATCATTTCTATATCAGCGATGACAACACGCATGATACAGACTATGTACAGCATTATTTTGATATTATTTATGGTTCATTGAATACAGGTGGAGTTGTAATGAATGAACATTAGATATGGTGAGATGGATGTGCAGATAAATTTAAATCTTCACGATCATTCTTCTGCTTATGTCACCTTCATAAAAAAACAAATGTTAAACATCATTGGATTTTTTTTTAACTGGTCATGGAAAAGGGGAGCATGATAGTGCAGGGGCGTGTGTAAAATGAGCACTTTGAAGGTATCAAATGAACCATTATGTCGATCAATTTTTGTGTTGATCAAGTTGTTCAATGGTGTCATGTAAATATCAGCCATGATTCCAATCAACAATCAAAGGATGTGAACATGTATGAACTTTGTTTTCAAAATAGAACTATTCAACTTGGAGTGACTTTAATATGTACATCTAGTAACATTTTACTCACATGTACATGTAAAAATTTTATGACGTTGGACAAGCTTTTTTGGCATATTGGAATCCAAGATATAGACAGATCAATCCCATATGATGCTAGCATTATTCATGGAACTCGATATTTACACTCAATCAAAACAAAAAACTTCCAAAATGTGTTTTCATTTGATAGGAGGAAGCTAACATGCTTTTTTCCTATTTTCATGAAAGAATGAAAGAATATATTGAAGACGACATTCGTTTATGATCTTATTTCTAATTTGAATCATGTTGAACATGATACATAATTTTTACATGAAGGACATCTTCATTAGTTTTATAATTGTGACACTCAAATAGAGTGGTTATTGATAAGTTCTAAGCTAGATTGTTTTTATGTTTAAGCACATTCCTTAAAAATGTATTGTTCTTTAAATTATAATGTTCTGCACTTGATTACATGTTATGAAATTGTCAAATCATGAGATATGTGCCTCTTTGAAACTTAAATATGATAGATTGTTATATTAGATTATTGAACTTATGTACATGTCATATTGATCATTTTTACTTAAATATGATATCAAGTTCTTACATTGTTGAACTTATGTCTGTCAAATTGAGGAAACTTATATAATATTGTTCTTACATTGTTGAGCTTATGTACATCAAATTGATGAAACTTATTTCATATTGTTGAGCATATGTATATCAAATTGATGTAAATTATACGATATATTGTTCTTAGATTGTTGAACATATGTACATCAAATTGATTGATGAATTGTATCGAGTGGTTGTAACTTTGTAGCATTATGATATTTATCAAGTAAATAGCCAAAATTCTCACTTTTGTTCAATTAATATTTCTAAAATAACAAATTAGATTATAAGAGTTTTAAAATACTTGTGTACAATATTCTTATTGTGTCTTACATGGATTTTCATTCTTTTTATTCTTATATACAATATTTTTTTATTAACAGACTTTAAACAAATGGTAGATTACCATAAAAATTCAATATATTCAAATTGAAGAACTCTATAAATTGCATTAATTTAAATTGAAGCACTCTATAAAATGAATTATATACACTAATATTATTAACAAAATATAATCATGATATCAATGATAAAATCATTGTAAAAAAATGCTAAATCAATGATGGCCATAGTGTCCTAGAAAAATTTATATAGGCATACACCTAGAGAGTTTATCTTATAAGGAAACGATTTTTCAATATATTCATAATTTTTGGCACATGATCTAAGTCAAACTAATTATTCTATTATAAAATTTGTAAATAGTTTAAGTAATGAATATTCTAGAGATATAAAATATTATTCCACCTAAATGATTGAAAATATCCATAACTAACATTACTGAAGTGCATTTTATTGCACATTCCTAATGACGAAAACATTCCTAACTAACATTCCTAAAGTGCCTTTTATTGAACATTCTGTATGATTGAAAACATTCCTAAAGTGCATTTTAATGAGTATTATACATATATCATATATGAATCCATCTAAATGATTAAAAGCATTCATAGCTAACATTCCTAAAGTGCATTTTATTGAAAAATCCTAATGATTGAAAAAATTCCTAAAGTGCATTTAATGAATATTCAACAGATATCACATATTATTCAAACTAAATGATTGAAAACATTCCTAACTAACATTCCTAAAGTGCATTTTATTGAACATTCCCAATATTGGAAACATTCCTCAAGTTCATTTTATTGAATATTGTATAGATATCATATATTATTACACCTAAATGATTGAAAAATTTCATAACTAACATTCCCAAAGTGCATTTTATTGAACATTCCTAATGTCTGAAAACATTCCTAAAGTGCATTTTAATGAATATTCAACATATATCATATATTATTCCACCTAAATGATTGAAAACAATCCTAACTAACATTCCTAGAGTGCATTTTATTGAACATTCATAATGATTAGAAACATTCCTAAAGTTCAATTTATTGAATATTCTATAGATATCATATATTATTCCACCTAAATGATTGAAAACGTTCCTAACTAACATTCCTAAAGTGCATTTTATTGAACATTCCTAATGATTAAAAATCATTTAAACACAAGTGCAACATATTGTATATAAACATCAACTAGCATATTAAACATATTGAACACTCTTAACATTCCTAAAGTGGTTCTTTTGAAAAATAATTTAAATACAAGTGCAGCATATTGTATATAAACATCAAAGACATTAATCTATATATTGCATGACCAAATTAAATCATTAAAATATTTAATTAAATTATATTTGAACTTGATCCAAAAACTATATATATATATACAAGTTTAAAATATATAAGTTAAAATTATAAGTTTAAAGTTTTAACATGGAAAATGTCAAATTAACAAGTTCACAAGTATAAAAACATATATATAACTATGTAACACCCATTGTATGGATATCACTCTCCACATTATCATCACGACTAACCTATAACACATGCAACATATAATTAAGCATCAATATATATAAAAAAATATACTGAAAATAAACTTTCATAAAAATATAATTGAAATTTAAAATAATAAAAAGGAATAAATATACCTCAGTGAGCCCAACAACCAAACAGGTGACCACATCCAAATCTATGCAAGGTTGTACAATACATTTACCCACCTACAATTTTAATTTCATTGCTTAAACTCTTCATGTACATAACGTATAAAATAGATTAAAATTTAAGATGCCAATAATTAAACTTAAATATCTCAAACTTGTAATTTAAATGTAACTTAAATTAAAATTTAAAAAAATGTCAATTGTTTTTAATCATTACTAAAACATTTGAAAGGCACAATTTACCTCAAAATGTTGGGAGACACTCGGAATGTCTCCCAATATTGATGATGAGAGGGTCCCAATACCCATGGTCCTAGGAGAAGGAATCGGAACCTATGAACAAAACCAAAATTTCAATCTTATAAAAGGTGTCATGAAATTAATGAGAACATATACATTTATATATATTTATGCAAATGTACCTATTTCAATGGCCCTAGGTTAATACTAGAGTTGACCATAAAATCACGTTCATCAAAAATTTGGGTTGTAGAAATAATAGAGCATTGCTATGACAAATGATGCTAAGAAGAAGCATAGGAAATAGATCTTGCTACTAAGAATTCTCACAAGCATACACAGGAAAAATAGAGAGAAGAAAAGAGACTGAATCACATGAATGAAGAGATGAATATTTGTGTCTATCCTTCCATTGAATAATGATGAATAATAGTGTACATAAATAGTACATCCCTCATAGGAAAATCAAATTGTATGGAAACATCTCATAAAGCTCAAAAAGGCTTACTTACCAAAATATAGCAAACCCCCATAGGTGGCTAAAGCACTTCCCAAATCTATCAAGGACCTCACGAGTTGGAAAAATCATGAGTGAGTTTTCAAGGAGATGGAAAAAAACATGTTAATCCTAGAAAATGGAGAAAAACTAATGGAGTATGAGTTTGAAACAAAAGCTCCCAGTTTCCTAGTTGACTAGCTTTTATCTTATCCATAGAAAAGCAAGAAAAGTAGAAAAAGCAGAATAAAGCAAAATCTGCTATAAAGTCCTCTATATTATTTCTGGATGGTCAAAAGGTGGTCAAGATCAACCGAGAATTAGAAATAAATAATTCCTAGGATATATATGGCATGTATTGACTATAAGGTGCAAGTGGACGCCAACTAATTAAGCTAGTGGGTGAATAATTAATCAAATAATGATTAATTATTTTATCCTAAGTTGTGAGTGGGTTTAATATATTCCAACACCCCCTATAATTCTGACTTTATGATGGTATGACAAAAAATATGGATTCATATGGATGCATATAGGGCCCAGCAACAAGGATAATGTCACCCTTTAACAATTATTATGTTCAGAAAAGTGAGGAAAGAGGCAAAAACACATGGGGAAAATCCTCCCTCAAGATAGGACAAGGCACAAAATTTGAAATATGTCTTCAGCATATCTTCATCTCCACTTTAATGAGCTAACTGAATTGCTTCTAGATGAAGAACTTTTTGAAAAAATCATGAACTCCATGATCATGCGCTGGACTGTAGAACATGCAAGAAGGAAGAGGAGAGACTCCTTGTATGTCATCAACTGATGAAGTAGGAGCATTATATGAATGCTTCTTTCTGCTGCCAAACTCTGATCTGCAAACATAACTTGAAATGGAAAAGAGATCTGTGCATACTCCTTTCCAAAGAGTACAAAAAATAAGGCAATTTAGTTCACACCCAATTCCTTGAATAGCTGCAAAATTGTGATGTGAATAACATGTCAATCTTCCAATCTGATGTAGCACATGTATAGATCTGATATGAGGCTGATAAAACTCTGATATATCAGAAATATTAGCATATGGAATAGGAAAGAAAAAGGATTCAGTGGCTCCATGAGGATATAGGGCTAGACTAGGAAAATTATGAGTAACTGGGGAAAACTGATAATGATGGATGGGCATAAGATCTGAACCATAAGTTTTTAGAACAGATCCAAACATGTTTAATATCAATCTATATATTACTAAGGACATGGATAACCAGCCACTGAAAGATAGGAAAGACTTCAAACCATGTAAGATAAATATCACTGCACAAGAGACCAATGAGGAATCAACTAGTGATCTTGGGATTTATATAGTATTAGAATTATTCAGAAGTATGGTAGATGGTATGGGTGGTGGTATGATATGCGTATCAACCTGTAAATATGCTTCTAAAATAGAATCCAAAGGATCACATATAACCATATCAATAGACTCATGGGAATACACCGGTAATGAATCCTCTGTATGAAAGGAGGAAATAAGGAGATGTTCAAAATATTCAAGAAGGCTCTGATTGTTGATGCCAAGAAAAAAGGAGGATATGTTGAATAACATGATATCAAGTAAGGTAAGTGGTATGACACAAATAAGGCTTGATGGGGCTAAGAAAACATCTTGAAATTACTGGGTTGTGCACCATCAATGAGAGAGGTATGCACAAGGTGTGAAGAATCTGGCACATAGATCTCAGAATCTAAGATAGGATATTTAGAGAACAATGAATGGGTTATAGGATCATAATAAATATCAGAAGCAGCTCCATATGTTATTATTTTTCATCAATAGTATCACAAGAAGAAAAATCACCTTCAAGAGACACAGAAAAAGATGGCTCTTCAATATTTGCTTCTTCATTGAAGGAGAAAGCATTTGAATTAATGAGGGTAGCAGCAACATGAACTGTATGAGAAAATTATTCATCATGATCAACTTCATCATAGAATTTAGTGGCCAAGAAATCTTGAGAGAGAGAAAAAGAGGAGATGCTAGGTTCGCTCCATGCTTCATCTTCAATTTCCTGCAAACCAAAAGCTTTGTCCAAATTTTTCCAAAGATCAAATGGAAATTCAACAAAATCTATGAGATGATATATATTTGGAGAAATTCCCAAACACATAATTCCATAAGCTCTATCACAATTATTTATCCAATCAATCTTCTCTTCATAATACTTAGGTTCACTCAATGCACCAATGGAGACATCAAAGAGACATTGCCTCTTCAAGTATGCACTCATCTTTGGATTCCAATCAGCATAGTTGAAAGGGGATAGTAGAGGAACTTTTGAATACATATTAAATTTGTTGATATGCTCTAAGAGATACTCTCTGCAACCTGCAAAACAAACTAGGAGAAAATCTTGTAATCTAGACAAGCTCTTCTTCAGAGAGGGATAGGAGACTCGATGCGCTCCTCAACTCTGTAGAACTTGATCAACCTTGCTGCTATGATACCATGTATAAATAATAGATCAATGCTATGATAAATTATGCTAATAAGAAGCACAGGAAATAGATCTTGCTACTAAGAATTCTCGCAAGCATACATAGGAAAAATAGAGAGAAGAAAAGAGACTGAATCACATGAATGAAGAAATGAATATTGGCGTGTATCCTTCCACTGAATAATGATGAATAATAGTGTACATAAATAGTACATCCCTCATAGGAAAATATAATTGTATGGAAACAACTCATAAAGCTCAAAAAGGCTAACTTACCAAAATATAGCAAACCCCCATAGGTGGCTAAAGCACTTCCCAAATCTATCAAGGACCTCACGAGTTGGAAAAAGCATGAGTGATTTGTCAAGGAGATGGAAAAAAAACATGCTAATCCTATAAAATGGAGAAAAAATAATGGATGATAAGTTGGAAACAAAATCTCCCAGTTTCCTAGTTAACTAGCTTTTATCTTATCCGTAGAAAAGCAAGAAAAGCAAAAAAAGTAGAATAAAGCAGAATCTATTGTAAAGTCATGTTAATTCTGGATGGTCAAAATATGGTCAAGATCAACCCAGAATTAGAAATAAATAATTCCTAGGATATAGATGGAATGTATTGACTTTAAGGTGCAAGTGGATGCCAACTAATTAAGCTAGTGGGTGAATAATTAATCAAATAATGATTAATTATTTTATCCTAAGTTGTGAGTGTGTTTAATATATTCCAACATGGGTAAACTGTAATTCAAATGAGTTCATTTTAAATACCCATTGTTATATATATATATATAAACTCGCAAAACATTATTTAACAATCACGAGGAAAAAATAAAAGTTCTCACATACGTCCCCCCTCCCTCCTTCCTCATGATGGAGTAAATAAAACAACCCATATCGACAATGTTTTGCATAGGCCTTGGAATATCTAAGTTTCATTGAATCTACCTTACTGTCTATTTTATAAGAAAAATGTGCACGAGAACAAGCGCATTCTCTATGTCGGTTCATGCCCGCATCAACCCATAGTAGAGAAAATGGTAAGTTGTCTCCTATGATGATTCTGGCCTCTAGACCAACATGAGACATCACCTCCATCTCTAATCGTATTGTAACAAGTCTTTGTGGCTGAGGCACCAAATGAGGTGTATCCTTAGGCAACAATGGATCGTGAAAGGCTCCTTCACATTCATACATCCTATGTTTTCAACCCCATAAAATTTTGATGGAGCAATCTAGCTTCATGTTTAAAAAAAATATGCATAAAAAAATGTGGCAAAATAATGTGGCACTACATCATTCCATGGAAATTTACCATAGGAAGCCAAGAATCTATCATATTTAAATGGTATGCAATTTCGGGGTGCTTGCAATATTGCACCTTTAACATCTTCTGCTTCAGTCCTTCTTTAAAATTAAACATTGAAATGGTATCTTCTTTTGATACGGTCCTCTTCTCTACATCAACCCACTTATAAGGACCCATCACCTAAGCCTTCCACATTCTCATGAAGTGAATAAAACAATTTTTTGTTGGCCCAACACTTCTATAGGAACCAATAAACTTGCCTAAAGATTCCAACAGTATTTCCAATGTTTGTCGGTTCTCAGTTCGGAGTTCCAATTTATCAAGATCATCCCTCAATTTGTTATGGTGGGATGTGCATTGTTCAATGGTGACAGAAACAATATCACTTTCCCAAGGTAGATGTTTGGGTACATCTTTGACTTGAATAATGAGTAAATTCTTCGTCTCGATCCATCTCTACTGTATATCTCTTATAAACATCAAAACAAGCAACAATGGACTAATACAGTTTAGCCAATGGAGACCAACGATAAGCTTGCTATGTATTTTAGCCCATAGAACGTTTTTTAGGACAAAAACAAATATTTCAATATATTTATCGTGTTCCCCTCTTTATAATGTGAATTTCTGTTGTTCCCATAGGTATCCCCATTTATTTATCCCAAATAAGCCATTCCTCATCCCAACCAAGTATCACTCTTATTAAGCTCATTTCCATAGTGGTCATGTTTGACATAGTCATGGTTAATAAAATCTATTATGACCATGAGAAATTAAGGAAATTACAAATATTTTGGGATTCATTAAATACTAAATCATTATTATATGAAACCCTATGAAGGACAAAAATCCTCGTTTAAGTAGGATTGAAGGATCAAAACTCCTCTTTCACACGGGAGTGACATATTTGGATTGAGATTCAAGGTTATACTATTGACTTTTCTAGTAAGTGTCCATATTTTATTGATATTGGGAATTCAGCAAGTTTCTTTAAAATATCCATAAAATAAATAAACATAGATTTTCCCAACCAAATATATTATAATGCGATCCATGATATTTTCATTTTACTAATTTTTTTCATGTATGTTGTAATGTATTTTCTTTAAAATTTCTATTTTTCATGTATGTTGTAATGTATTTTTTTATTTCTGATCATGTTTTGATCATGAGGAATAAGTACATTGTTTATGTGGCTATTTTTCATTTTATGGAATGTTGTGGTGAAGTAGGGTCCTTGGTATCATTAGTATCCTAAGGATGCAAGATACAAACCTAATGGTAGACCTCGCCAAATGAACATCATGACACATAATTCAGTACCCAAGGCTGGTTTTGCATCCCAAACTAGAGTGAATGGGTATCCCTCTATTTCGAGAGCAATTTCTATAGAGGAAACAAATCAAGCATGGAAGGTATGCAGTAGTCTGGCGGGTGCTGCAACACCACAACAAGAGAAGAACATGGTTGGGAGGTTCTTGTTTCATGTTTTCAACGTCATCAAGTCATTTGGAAGCACTAAAAAATTATGTTTTTTTCTACTTCATAGGGTTTTTTGGTTCCGTTAACCCATGTAGAACCTAGACCATGATGATTAAGCTAATGAAGTATTTTTCTACAGTTGGAAATTGCAAGTAAAATTACTTGGATGATCTTTGAAATGGACAATAATGAGTTGTTTCCTCTATTGGAGTATAATGATTCGTTGGCTTCCAAAGTGGAGGAAGTTGTCCAAGTTCAAGCTATAACCTCAAGATACCTAAGCTAGAAATTAAGTTGCTCCAAAGAATGCAGTCAACTGATAGTTTTTGTAATTTAAACAACATTTTTTATAGTACTTTCATTCTATAATTTTTAATAGACATAAATGGTTGAAACAAATTAATAATACTTTCATTTTTATAGTACTTTCATTTTGTAATTTTTAATAGACATTTTTTTATTTGCTCAAATTTAGGAACTGTCCTATGGTAAAAGAAATAATTTTTCACAATAAAGTGCACAGTAAAAGTTATTCCTTAGTTTTTCATTAACATATTAAAATAAAATAATTTCGAATATGCTAAATTAAACATTATTACTTAAATTGAGAATATACCTTTTCACCCTTGAAAATCTAATTTTGTAATGTAATGAATAGAGAAATAACTATTTACATCTCTTAGTTATAGAATCTCTCTCTCTCTCTCTCTCTCTCTCTCTCTCTCTCTCTCTCTCTCTCTCTCTCTATATATATATATATATATATATATATATATATATATGTTAATGATAAGATGACAATATTGGTCACTCCGCAATACAAGGTTACATGTTAATTGCATCAATACCCTAACTTAGGTGGCGGTTTAGATTTCAGTTCGACTTAGGTAGTGGTTTAGCTTCCAGTTCAATATTGTGGTTTAGCTTTAAGTTTAAACAATCTTGATACTAAGATGGTGAAATTTAATATTTTAGTTTTGATTTTATTGTCACAGATAGGTCATGTCATTGCAATTAAAGTGAATGTGGAAGGAGAGAAATAGATATGATCTTTAGTTAATATTCAAGTTGTGGAGTGTCACTCAAATATTCATGTTCTATTATTGTGTTGCTAACACACACTCTTAATGGAGATCTCTAATAATTTAAGTAAGAAGTTATACTTTGGAATGAAATAAATATGGATTGAACTAAATATGTTAACACTCTAGATTAGCATAGACATCTAATTATGATTTGAAAAGTCACTTTATGTAGTTTATAAAATATTTTTGGTAATATGAAGCATGCAACTTGAAAGGTTATTTTTCTCATTATGTTGGTGTAAACATATTGTTATTATTGTATGCATTTACAAACATGGTTTTCGAGCCAAAGTAAAGGCCATCCAAACAAATTAAAAGATAAATTTAGTGTGTGAACACAAACATGAGTTTGTGATGAGGGAAGTTCTAAAGGAAAAAGACAAACTGTCACCCAAAGACTAAATAGGGTGGGCAGCAATGCCAAGCTCAAGCACGGTTGAGATTGAACAAGGACACCCAAAAATATGTCAACAATCATAACTGAATTTGTTGATCAAACTTTGGGCACCATAATAGGTGTAAGACCTTAAACAAGCCTACAATAGGTGTAAAACATGGGAGGAAAATATGAGAAGAGACACATCATATGAACAGGTGGCCAAAAACAAAAAAGAGTCACCTACATGCATGCCTAGAAGTTGAACCAGATAGTCTCTATTAGGATGGAATATGATGTGCAAAAATATGATGTTTATTAGGATTAGGAATGTGAAAATAGGAACTCAACCTAAGGTACAAACATGAGTATACACACAGCTTAGTTAAGCTTAATAGACTATGCAATATGTTAAACTTTATTTAGATAGTTTCGATACTCCTGTTGGATATCTGGTTTTTCAATTATGTAATGAGAATCAAAACTAGCTCAACAATGAGAAGAGTTTAATGTTGAAATCATAATACAGATGGTAATGTTGGAAAACAGGTAATCATTCAGAAAATGTTGAAAAAACATTTACAAGTTATATACAAGAGACCTTACTGAAAGCATGAGACTGGCGCAATAGACAACATGGCATGATGAAATAGGATAAAATATAACTCTACTCATGAAATGAAATATGTTTGGTCATTGTGGGCCCAATTTATCCCTAAAATTTAACCAAGATTAAGTCTCATAATCTAGATTGTATAAGGGAAATGGTGCAGATCAAACAAAAAATCAATAAGAGTATTATTGATTATTATTCTTTTTTAAATAAAATTAATTGTAGGAATATACTAATATTAAATCTCTCCCTCTATAAGAAGCAATTCTCTACATCAAATTTCTTAAAGTTCTCCATCCAAAGTATTTATCTATCATCTAGAAAAAACATACAAAATATTAATTCGAATAGGCTGAGATGGACAGATTTTATATCACTGTTTAAGCAGGGGTCTCTCATGTTAACTTATCTCAACCACCATGTAGACAAAGGGGTGAGACACTCCACCACTGCATAGATGAGGGGCCAAGAATCTCTACCACCATGCAGATGAGGGGACGATAAGCTCCAACACAACAAAGATGAGGGGGAAAGAAGATCCACCACTGCGCAGACAACGGGATGAGAAAAACTACCACCACGCAGCCAAAATGAAGAGGAGAAAAAACCATGAGGGTGCACCAAAGAGCACCAGAGTTTCATGTCCCCCTCCCCTCTGGACATGGAGAGGCCATGACCAACATTGCAGAGCCAGGAGATCTAGCCCCATGGACATGATAATTTAAAATTGCATTGAATAATGAAACATACACAGATGCAAATGCCTGATCATCAATAAGTAAATAGTGGAAGAAATCACATACATTCAACACATTTCAACATTGTTCATATTGTCATCCGTAAAACAATTACAATTGTAGGAGTTAGAAAGAACAAGAATAGTTATCTTGAATTGAATCTTGATGACTCCCGCAACCAGCTATGTCGATGCACTATTCCACCCAACCATAGGCCAGCGTTCTCATCAATCTCTCAGCAATGCTTCCACCCCCGAGTCGAGCATGATTCCACAAGGAACAAGGGAACAACAGGCTTACATGTAGCAAAACCACACATCCATAGTCAAGCCAACTTACAGATGGGTTTCATAGACTACGTGGGGGAAACAAACCAATAATGTGGAGGTTCCTTGGACTTACTCAACCAAGACAACCAATCACATCCCAACTCAGTCACCCATCTAACAGCTAGGTTCCCTGAACTTACTCAACCAAGAAAACTAATTAACAGATGGGTTTCTTTGACCTACTCAACCAAGCCAATGCAAGGATGCACATAACTGCAAAATGCACATGCCAGGCATGAAAGAAAATGTTTTTCAACTAAAAAAAATTTGGTAAAAGGGAAAACAACCCTCTGAAGGAAAACACGGTTTCACAAATCACCCACAGGAATTTCAAGGGAAAAAATGGCCACCATAAATCCCCATATCACATATCTAAACTCAGAAAACATTTCTGGTCAACATGGGGGCAAAAACGACCTCCCCAAACTTCCAAATCGGGAAAACTTGGCTTTGTAACCACTGGGAAACCCAAATGGACGAATTCAGGGCATGGGAAAATGAGGAAAACCACAAAATTGTGGAGGAGAAACTCCCAGCAAAATTAGACGCATGAGTAGAGGGAAAAACATCCCCTCAAACCCCCGAAATCGTGGGTCTCTTTTCCCATCCATTGAACACAACAAAACCAGGTTTCCCAGCCATGGCAATGACATTTAACTGCATAAATTGTGAGGGAAGGAGATCAGTAAGCTTCACCTATGTGAGAGTGCCAAACCTTCATGGGAACGGTAAAGAATGAAAGGGTGTGGGTGAGTACTAGCTTGGGCATGCTTTTTCAAGCATTTTCTTGCCCAACAAGTCAAATACACACTTTTCCAAAATGGGTGGCTCCCTAAATTCAAATTTGATTCCCATACTCTTCCCATCCCATTGCATTAATTTCTCAACCACCACCTAAATTACTGGGAACAAAAGACAAAAAGTGTAGTTGACAACTTTATGGGTTTTCGCTTTGAAATTTATCTTTTCTCCATTGGCCCAAAGGTTTAAATGGTTCCCCCCCCTTATCCTTGTGAGATCATGCCCCTTCTCTTCAATGGTCGCATTGACATAGCCGACTGTGGTATATTTTATTAGTTGCATAGTTACATGGTGTAAAATTATAATGTGCCTAGCTAGCACAAAACACCATTGGCATCTAATTTACTTGCTGAAGTACAACATGCTAAATCGATGGTGGGGCTTTTTCCTTGAGCTCCACACCACGATTAAATACAATATTTACATCATATACTTTAAATGCAAATGAGGTCAAAACCGGGGTGTTACACAGAGAACAAGGAAGGATGCAGCAGACAGAGTGAAACATAGTGCACCACAGCACCATGCATGACGTAATAGAGAACCGACGAGGCCGACAGGACCCAGTAGACCGGACGCAATAGAGAACCTATGACTACATCACTCTCATAAATGAAGAAAAATCACTCTTGCAGTAGATAGGACACACCATATAGAGAACCAATGAAGAATCATAGAGCACAAACAAAAAAATTATAACCAGTTGCATTTAGTATGACACATATATGACATTTGTTTGGTCGAACAACATTTCAGCCGAAAAAAATTTTCAGCCAAAAGCATGTTGCGGATGAACAAATGTTAGACCGAAAAACTATCTTTAGGATAATATTTTCTCTTCTATCCTTACAAAGTGCACATAATCACTCTGTTAACTTTAACATTCGACCAAACATGTTTTTTGGCCAAAAGTTAGTTACATGTTTTTGGCTGAAAACATAAACTAGTTCGGCCAAAAAATAAAATAGTTCGGCCAAAATGTTTTGGAATATAGATTCCAAAAGTTGATTCTCATGGAATAGACACCCATATTCATGATTTCACCCTACAATGAAAGAAGTATTCTCATTAGAAAGAATAGACTCTAGGGTTAAGTGTATAGCAAATGGAAAAGCGAGAGACATTGAGGGATACCAAGTGGAAATCTTAAAAATTGGAGTGCATGTCCTCATCCTGCACATCAATAAACTCTTTAATCTAACATTCAAGCAAGGGTTTCCCACACCTTGGGCTCAAAGCCTCATTATTTCTTTTTTCAAAAGTGGTGATAAAAATGACCCCTCTAATTATCGTTCTATTATGATTAGCCCTCTCTTAGCTAAGTTACATGGTATTATCTTACAAAAGAAGATCAATGAATGGCTATAAATGGAAGGTGAGTGGGATAAAATCCAAGCAGGTTTTATAAGGAATCACTTAACCACGGAACACCTCGTTGCACTTAGGATCATTGTAGAGGAATGTCGTAATAATAAGTATTACCTATTTTATTTATTTGTGGATTTTAGAAAATATTTTGATACAATGCCTAGAAATAACCTATGGAATAGGCTAGAGGAGCTTAAGGTTCCTTTTGAGTTGAGAGTTGTCATGATAAGGTTATACGAAAAGGTCATTTCCAAGTTTAAGAATAATGAGGGGTGGAAAGCATATATAAATTTTAATATTAGAGTTACACAAGATTCCCCCTCTCTTCTATCCTTTTTGGGATTTACATTGATAAGCTAGAAAAGTGTTTTGATGAAGCAGGTTGTGCTGATACAATCTTAGCTGGGATAGTTATCATCCTCCAAATTTATGTTGATGAAATTATCCTTATGGCAAGGTTTCCCTCTGATATCGACAATAAATTAAGAATTCTTAAAGATTTTTTCTCTAACACGGGTATGATTCGTTAGATTTTTATCATTCAAGCTAGCATTATGATCTTAGGATCTTGAACTGAGAGAATAACATGCACGACAATAAAACACAAGAGATAAGAGACACAAAGAAATTTCCTTTGGGAAACCATAAAGGAGACAACCCTGCAACTTCCTCAGAGATAGAATCGGCACCAAAAGCAAAACCCGAAAACATAAAGATGATCTCCCAACAGTAGTAGTCTCTCTCTTGTCCCAGCGAATTCTCTCTCACTCATGCGCCCCAATGAGTGAGTGTGTGTTTGATAAATAGAGAGGCTCACTCTCTATTTATATTCTTTCATTCACTTGAAGCCCACTCCAACATGTCGGACTCACTTAACAATTACTTACTAGAGCCGACATCTCTAGGAGTGTTTAATAACCCTAGTTCCCCACAACTTGTGGGGACTTTGCCCCTTCGACCAACAAGGAGGGTTATCCTTAACACAATGGTGGGGACTATTGCCTCGAATTACAATGAATCACCTAGGGTCGACTTCTCTAGGATAGTCTAATAACCCTAGGGCCCCATAACTGTGGGGACTTTAACCCTTAAACAATAGGAAGGTTACCCACAATGACTTGACATGACTTGTTTAAATTATTGAATCTCTTGATAGGAACATCATGGTATGACATGACTCAAATACATTATCGACACATCCCAGAATAAACATCGGGTTACAATACATAAGATATACGAATGAATACATTCTGAAGTTAGAAATACATCAACACTCCCTCTTAACTAGGAAGGTATTCTCTCGACACAATTTATTAGCACAAGTATTCTTCTCTGTATCATCTGGATCATCATCAAGTCCTTGTCATCTTCAATTCATATTCATCTTCAAGTCATCTTCATCTTCGAATCTAGATCATCACTCGATATGGATCATCACTAGAACATCATCACTAGATCTGGATCATCACTCGATCTAGATCATCTCTGGAACATCATCACTGGATCTGTATCATCACTCAATATGGATCATCACTGCTGGATCATCATCACTGGATCATCACAGGTGCTATCTCATGATTCTTCTCGTCACAGGAAGTTCTACAGAGCCATCCCTTTTTCATGCTGGTTGTAGGCCTTGCCACCATGTAGGTCTTCTTCAGTGCTTATATCTGACCCTAAGTCATAATGGCCCACCCAGCACTTACATATTACCATGAGAGGAACACATCCAACACCATGTCAGAAAGGCATGCCCAACACTCACATCAGACCATGCGAGAACACATCCCACAACCCTGTTAGAAAGGCCCAACACTTACATTCACCAGCATGATAGGACACACCTACTATGATCTATGAAAATGCAAATCACTCACATCCACTAGCATGATAGGAAACACCTACTATCATTTGTGGAAAGGCTCAGCAGTTACATCCACCGGCATGGTAGGACACAACTACTACCATCTATGGAAAGGCACAACACTTACAATCACCAGCATGTAGGACACACCTACTACCATCTATGAAAAGGTACAGCACTTACATATGACCATGGAAGGAACTTAATCCTCTCACCATGTTAGAAGGGCACTCAGTCCCAGACTAAGGGTTCCTGGTAACTGACCAGGTGCCTCCATTGTAATGTCCTCAACCCTCCAACCGGGCAAGAGGATGCTACTAAACACCAAACATCTGGGCAAGACTAGCCCCATCAAGTTTTACATAGCTAAAAACTGACAAACTGAAATGCTTTGAAGTAAAACATGCAGAGATGCATAATTATTAAACATACAGCGGAAGAAAAACCATACATTCAAGCATTCCAAAAGTTCATCATAATTCATTAGACATCAAATATAATTGTAGAGATGGAATAGTCAAGAATAATTATCTTATGCAGTAATCATCTCGCAACCAGCTACATCGCTGCAACGTTCCACCCAACCATCGGCAACGTGCTCATTAATCTCTCAGCAACACTACCACTCCCGAGTTGGGCATGATTCCTCAAGGAATAAGGGTCAATGCAGGCTCACACATATATAAGGTACACGATCATCCAAACCCACACAATAGGGTTTTACCAGGTCATCAAGGAGCTAGGAAAGGCTAAATTCTAAGCTGGTGGCCTCAACACCAGTATTCTCAAGCATACCCAGTCTCTGATCCCACTCTCAACAGTCTGAAGACCAACCACTACATACCCCAGCAAAACAATCCATTCACAGCTCTGTGAAGAAGGCAAATACAACCGGATGACAATCCCAAACAAAAGTTGAAACACAGTTCAGGTCCACAAGACAACTCAGGGTTTTTCTTGGCCCTATCGTGGCCAAAACAACTCAACAGCAACCCAAAACCAGGGTACATCAATAGCCACAAAATCACAATGAAACGATAGAAACATTACGCAGTCTGCAATTGGGAAAGAACCCAAACTCCTGACGTGGACAGAGGAAAACTCAGTTAACGATTGTGGAATCAACAGCCAACCAACATCCACGAGCCCACAACACACACAATCTCCAATGTAATGGCTGGAGAACTTACATTGGTAGAAAAAAGGGAAAGAACAAACTCTCAACCTGTGCATAAAGGAAAAATACACAGTCCAAAAATGGAAGAAGGAAACACCCACACAATCCGAAATGGAAGAAGAAATCGGACTCTCAACAGCATCCAAAAATCATGGGAAGAACGACAGCAACCCAAATCATGGGTTAAACCAACAGCAAGCCAGAATTATGGAAAACCATGGCTATTTCACATACACAACAAAAATCGTGCCCTTGAGGCCACTCTTCTAGCTCGCTGCATGCACAAAACCAAAGGAGAACCCCGACCAGTGTGTGAGGAAAATGATGGGAAAACTGTGTGTGAGGAAAACAGAACGTCTCTCTGTGTGTGGACTGAATTCCCCAGACCACAATCATGAAGGTGAAGACCAGGCCAACTGCCTGCGTGAGGGAAATGATGGCTTCTGGCTTTGGGTATGCGTACTGTCAAAGCTGACAGTAGCCTGCCATACTGATACCCCCCATGCCCACATTTTCTCAAGGAGTAACTACCCTCAACTAACGCCTAACCCGAATGACTTGGTGGCTGAAAGAGACAAGAAGGTGGTTGACACATGGAACTTTCCCCAATGGCTCCCACGGTTAGACAATCCCCCCCCCCTTATCCTTAGGAAAATCATGCCCTTTCCATTTTAACGTTGCACCGTCGTAGCTGGCTGTAGGTTTATTTTAGTTGATGTGCATATTTACATGATGCCAAACTATTATGTGCCGGATAGCACGATATACCATCGGCAACTATCCCTATTGCCGAAACATACACAACCAAATCGATGGTGGGGCTTTTGCCTTTAGCTCCTCACCACGATTAATTACATTATATACATCATGCAAATGGGGTCAAAACCACAGTGTTACATCCATTCTCCTAGAGAATGGAAACAACCCTTATATCTGATCAAGTGGGAACACATCCCTCAATCACATCAGAATGGCCATGCACTCATATCTAATCACGTGAGAACACATCCCACAGTCATATCAGAATGGCCCTTAGTCCCAGACTGAGCTTTCCTGGTAACTAACTAGGTACCTCCATTCAAAGAATGACAACAACCCTTATATCTGATCAAGTGGAAACACATCCCTCAATCACATCAAAATGGACATGCACTCACATCTGATCATGTAAGACTACATATCACAGTCATATCAGAATGGCCCTTAGTACTAGACCGAGTATTCTTGGTAACTGACCGGGAACCTCCATTCAGAGAATGGAAATAGCCCTTATATCTGATCATGTAGGAACCAATCCTACAGTCATATCAAAATGGCTCAGCACTCATATCTGACATGGAAGGAACCAATCCTCTCATCATGACAGAATGGATCAGCCCTTACATATGACCATGGAAGGAACCAATCCTCTCACCATGTTAGAATGGCTCATAGACTCATCACTTCCCCTTGGAAGGAACCTCAATCTGGAGAACACCAAGCTTCTCCCTCAAGTACTCAAACTTCAATCTGGCTAATGGCTTCGTCAACACATCAACTATTTGTTCGTTCGTCGCAACATATTAGAGCTTCACTGCTCCTCTCTGCACCATATCCCTGATATAGTGATACTTGATATCGATATGCTTTGACTTGTCATGGAACATCGAGTTCTCCGACAACTTCACACAACTCTCATTGTCACAATATATACAAGTAGCATCCAACTGGAGATCAAATAAATCACACGGTAGCTTACTTAGCCATACTGCCTCACAACTAGTTGAACAAGCTACGTCATACTCTGATTCAGCTGTACTTAGTGCCACATAGGACTGCCTCCTACTAAACCAAGAGATCACACATAATCCCATACTGAAGAAACACCCTGAAGTGCTCTTCCTATCGATGGCACTGCCTACCCAATCTGAATCAACATAACCCTCTAGTTTAATATTCTGATTTGCATCATACTTGAGCCCATAATCAACTATACCCCTCAAGTACCTCAGAATATGCTTTGCATCAATCAAGTGAACATGTCTCGGATCTATCAAGAACTGGCTCAAGGTGTTCACAACAAAGAAAATATCTGGTCAGCTACATCAAGGACCCAATCATCTAATGATACATCATAGAATCAACCGCTTCTAATGAAGCATCACTCAATAGCTTCAGGTTCAATGCCATAGGTGTGGTCATGGCGTTCCAGTCCGTCATCCCAAACCTCTTCAGGATCTCTACTGCATACTTCCCTTGTCTGAGGAATATTCCATCTGCATTCTGTGACACCTCCATGCCTATAAAATAGTGCATCAACACATAACAGGAGAATCACTGGTCTTCCTCCTTCAACCTTGAAGCAAAGGTTGGAATCTGCTTTACTCTTAGTAAATCCTAGAGTCATCAGTAATCTATCCATCATGTCATACCATATTGAACCTCAGAATCTTCTGCAGTCACTCCCCTTGAAGCATCATACTCCTTTTGTCTTTCATACTCGATGCACTGAAACATTCTATACTGGAGTGACAAGTAGCTTCATCTGCTACTAATATTCTATGTATCCATTTAGGGTCACTAGATACCAAGATCCTCTATCTTTGAAATTGTTCTTCTCCCACCCATCTATGAACTTGTCATCCCTTATCAACCTTGTAGCAAAGGTTTAGATCTTCATCAAGCTCCTCATGTATGTGTTATCCCATGGGTGTCTTCTGAACTCGTACAAGGCCATCTTTAATTTGCACACATGATTCTTCCTTTCATGTGTCTCAACTCCCACTGGCTGCAAATGTCTCTTCATAGTCTATGCCTTTTTTTCATGAGAAGCCTCGTGCTACGAATCTTTCCTTGTATCCCACGATGTTTCCATCTACTGCATGATGGAACTACGAACTTCCCTTCATGTATTGATATTGCATCCTAGACATAATTCTTCTTGAACTAGTCTTCCCTTTCTTCTTGGTTACTTCTTCATATCTTGAAGGTTCTGCATCAATTATGTCACTACATTCGTCATATTATTCTTCATCTTGAACTGTCGTCACTTGTTCTTCGGAACAAGTCTTATCCTTCTTTGCTTGTAGGCGATTTTACGCTATCTTTCCTACAAGTCAAATGTATTATTTATATGGTTAGAAACATTTCATAAGGTATATTCATAATTAAAAAATCTTTTGCATCGATATATATGGTTATGCAACTATTTTATCCAATACAACATTCATCCATATTGTACAGAAACTTTCTAGATGCTTTCCATCTCTACCAGGACAACATTGAGATCGTGCACTAATCCAATATGTCAACAAAGAGGTTTCATTCTAGATAAGAAGCAATGGAGAGTTGTATAGCACCATGATCTACTTACCCATCACATGCATATTATCAGTATACTGTCATTAATGCAAACATTCTATCATGCATAATACATTAACTAAATATAAACAAATGCATAACAAAACAATATCATGAAATTACAATTGAATACTTATCTTTATTTGTTTCATGGGTGGAATCCTTATTGAGCCTTCAGCTTCATCATCTTCTTCATTCATAATAGCATCATTTCTTATCCAAATGCTAAGGTGGATAAGAGGTTCTTCAAGAGTTGAGTTCTTCATATTCCTCATCGCTTGCGGGATCTTCTTTGGATGGTGAGAGCTCGATCTTCAATTGCTCCCATCTTCTCTTCTCTTGTTATGAGTCAAGCTTGTTATTCTTGTGTGTGCTCTTCCCAAAGTTTACTGAAAGTAATCACTTCCTTCTGGCACACATTCCTCGCATGAATGAATCCCATGATCCTGGGAGGCCATTAAAGGTGGCTATCACCACTTCTGCATTCTCCACTTCTTCTTCTACTACTACAAGTTGTTCTTTGATTTGAGAGACCCTTGTAAAGTATGACTGTATGGTCTCTGCATTCTGGATCTTCACATTCTTCAACTATTTTATTAAGGTCATATTCTGATTTATGTTCTTCCCTTAAAATATCTTGGTCAAGGAATCAAACATCTTCGGTGTCTTTTGGGAAGACACTTGTGGTACCAGTTGATCCGTGATTGAATCAACAATGATCTTCTTGGCCTTGACCAAGTTATTCTTGTGTAAGTATTTGAGACTCATCTCCCTCTAGAACTGGAACCTCCACTCATGTGGGTGTCTAATGCCTTTTCTTTAGAGAGATCATATACTCCCATGATTGGAATTTTTCAACTTCACCAAGCTTATCATCAAGCTAATGTGATAGATCACTTGGAAATGGGAACCTCAAATGAAAATAGCAAAATATTATATCTTATTGATTTGAGGTGTCTGTCCTGGTTCCATAGCTGGCTAATCTAGGGTTTGTCAGAGAAACCCTAATTTTCAAAACATGGAATCTTTCAGATCTGATTGGATAGAAAGATAGATATCTTCAATTTGAGTTGTACAGTGTACTCATTTTCTGAAAACAGTGGAGGGAAGCTCCCAGAACAGGAAGCCCTAGTTTACCAATTTGTTCTACATAAATGCTTGATACTATTTCTATGGTATCTCTGAAATTATTACTCCTCTATTTCTAAAACTTTTCACTTGGGTATCCTCGCCTATCCCTATTTCAAACCCACAGGTTTCATCAGAATTGGTTTCACCAATTGGTACTTATGATATATTTCCCAAGGTGACCTGTTACAGGACTGTTGAGAACAACAGAGTTGTACGGACTTCCACATGTCACTGTTTCATCTTCTCGGTATGAAACTTGGACCTTTGTATCCCAATATATAGAAATTCTCCCCAGGTGTCCTGTTTAGGGATGGATCCCGGAAGAGGATGGAACCCTAACTTGGAGGGATCATATCTCCCAGAATATAGAAAATACGAGGATGAATTTTGGGCATAGTGTAAATAAGGATTTTATCTTTGTCCTGTGAAAGTTTCAGATCCTGAGCATTTTCCAATCCCGAGATATAGTGAATCTACCAAAACTTATCAGTTTTAGTATTTTAGGGTTTTTCCAGCTCGAGGTGAAACTAGGGTTTGACTTTCCTGGAGTTATACCCAACCAAAAATCTCAACCCAGGTCTCTAAAATTCGATTTTGATGAGGAGAGAAATCCTATGCTGGGCTCACTCAAAAATTCCTCTTCTGTAGAAAGCCCTAATTTCCCGCACCGAGAACTGAAAATGCTCGGAATCGAATTCCGCTTCGACAAAAAGATGTGCCCTTAAATGGAGAGTCATCCTAGCATACTTTTGCTGATGGATTGTGGAGAGATATCCAAAAAGAAAGAATCCCTAGATTCTGCAGCTGCACAATGTCTTCTTCTCAGGTTAGCTCTGATACCATGTTATATTTTTATCATTCAAGCTAACATTATGATCTTAGGATCTTTAACTGAGAGAATAACATGCACAACAATAAAACACAAGAGACAAGAGACACAAAGAATTTTCCTCAGGGAAACCATAAAGGATAAAACCCGGCAACTTCCTCAGAGATAGAATCAGCACCAAAAGAAAAACCTGAAAACATAAATATGATCTCCCAACAGCAGTAGTCTCTCTCTTGTCCCAGCAAATTATCTCCTACTCATGCGCCCTAATTAGTGAGTGTGTGTGTGATAAATAGAGAGGATCACTCTCTATTTATATTCTTTCATTCACTTGAATCCCACTCCAACATGTCGGCCTCACTTAACAATTATTTACTAGAGCCAACATCTCTAGGAGTGTCTAATAACCCTAGTTCCCCACAACTTGTGGGGACTTTGCCCCTCCGACCAACAAGGAGGGTTATCCTTAACACAATGGTGGGGACTATTGACCCGACTTACAATAACTCACCTAGGTTTAAATTTTCTAGGATAGTATAATAACCCTAGGGCCCCACAACTGTGGGGACTTTAACCCTTGAACAATAGGAGGGTTACCCACAATGACTTGACATGACTTGTTTACATTATTGAATCTCCTGATAGGAACATCAGGGTATGACATGACTCAAATACATTACAGACACATCCTAGAATAAAGATCGGGGTACAATACATAAAATATATGGATGAATACATTCCGAAGTTACAAATACATCAACATGATTGTTAACACCGACAAGAAAAAAACCATGATTATAAAATCATAGAAAGACACCTAAGCAATTTTTTTTTATGATAATAGAAATCTAGAGGAAGTGACTTCTTACAAGTATCTCATAATTGATATCCATCACAAGCTCAATTATAACTATAACATTGAGAAAAGGATTAATGGAGAGTGGAAATATTATTTTGGTCTTGAAAATAACTGTAAATCAGCCAATATAGTCATGTGGGATAAAAACAAGCTCATGTTTGAACTATTGTCATCCCTGTTATCTTGTATGGTTGTGAACTATGGGGGTGCAACATTTCTATATCAGAATCTTGGAGGAAGATTGAGCAAATCCAGAAGCGGTTTATAGCTTATACCTCAAAAATAAAATGAATACACCTTATCCTATTCTCCTCATATAAGTGGGTCTTTCCCCCATCGAGAGCATGGCTATGACTAGGTTCCTGATGTACAACCATTAGATAAATAACACACGAAACAAGATACTTCGTAAAATTGCTTTCAACTGAAGTCAAAACCAATTATGCCTCAAGTGAGGTTGGTATAAAGATAACATGGCTTGGTTAAACCATTGGGGAATTAATGAAACCAACATTTTGTAGAACATTGATAATGTCAAAAATATTATTACTTCTAAGTTTAAAGAAAAAATTTGGTGTGAGGAAAATTTAGCGGTTAAGAGAAAATTAAGATACTATAAGGAGGTCATTAATCCTAACTTGGAAGATCAAAATATTTTCTTAGTAATAACTACCTCACTGAAGAAAATTAAAATAGCCAAGATTAGAACGAAGTCTCATTAACTCTATAACGAAATAGGGTGTTGGTATATTCCTAAAACTCCATGGGAGGAAAGGATTTTCATTTTGTGTGAGCCTATGAGCATTGAGGATGAAAGACACTTTCTATTAGAGTGCCTTTCCTACACCCAAATTATATCTAAGTTTCATAGTATTTTCTACAATACAAACCTTTATAACCTCCTAACTTTCCAAAACTATAGTTATCTTGGAAAGCTTATTGGAAATATTTTTGAGCACGGGAACGGGATTTTAAAGTAAATCAATGACCAATGTAGTCATAGCACTATGAAAACATGGTGCAGAGGGCCCCCTAGATTTATTTGCATGCCAGGAGATCAACATAGTCGGCCGTTCAACCATCTGACCTCCGGTTGTTGATTTATGTCGAGTTGAAAGTCGCCTCAAAATGTGGTTTAGGGATACTTGGTGACTTTCATTCTGGGAGCAAAAAAACAAATGGAGCAGCAGCATTGCATGTCTTTGGATCCTGCAAGTGTGTATGGCTAAGCATGATATGGGAACACTACCAATATTCACACAATGGATTTTCTTGAAGAGTTGACCCACCAATGCAAGAGTTTCATTCAAGGAAACTGAAGAAAACCATAGTTTATGAAATCAATGTACAATGTAGTCACCGGGCCATGAAAACATGGTGGAGAGGTTCCCCTAGATGTAGTCACATTCCAAGAGACAAACAGAGTTGACAGTTTGTCCATTTGACCTTTGGTTTTTTATTTATGTCGAGTTGAAAGTCACCTCAAAATGTGGTTCAAGGACATTTGGTGACTTTCAGTCTGGGAGAGAAAACAAACAGAGCAGCATAATTGCATGACGTTGGATCCTGCAAGCGTGTATGGGAAAGGTCTATATGGGAACACTACCAATAGTCGCACGGT
Source organism: Pseudotsuga menziesii (assembly GCA_001517045.1). Taxonomy (NCBI): domain Eukaryota; kingdom Viridiplantae; phylum Streptophyta; class Pinopsida; order Pinales; family Pinaceae; genus Pseudotsuga; species Pseudotsuga menziesii. Next base: position 230,149 of record LPNX010216435.1, on the reverse strand, counting down.
AGATTTCCTTGAATAATTTACCCACCAATGCAAGAGTTTCATTCAAGGAAACTGATAAAAACCCTAGTTTATGAAATCAATGCACAATGTAGTCACTGGTCCATGTAAACACAATGGATAGGACCCCTAGATGTAGTCTCACTCTAGGAGACCAACGAAGTCGATGGTTCTTCCATCCGACCTCTGGTGTCTGATTTATGTAGAGTTGAAAGTCACCTCAAAATGTGGATAAGGGACACTTGGTGACTTTCGGTCTAGGAACGAGTTGTATGAGCTTCTGGTTGAATCAAACTATGGATTTCCATGCAATGTGTTCATCTAATGTGTGTTGTATTGATCCACATTTGTCACCTCAAAAAATATTCCTCACAGTAGGTTTTCCCTTGTTGCTTGTTCTCCCATCACATATGCACACCATTTCACTATAGATGCAATGTCTCAAAGGTGAGCACCTGTAAACTTCATCTCTTCCCTTCTAAGGGAAATTTTTATGCATGCACCAATGCAATCGTTCTCTCCTTTCCCATGACCAATTTCAAAGTAGTTCCATATATTTGGCACCTTGTATTTTATGTTCAACAAACACAACCATTGAAATACATGTGCATTCTTGAACTATCCAGCACAACCATCTGACCCAAATCAAATGACGACAAAATGGTATATCCATAGCTATCACATGATCTTAGAACAATTTAAAGAAATGTTGAACGTAATGGATTTCATGGGTCTGGTTTTCACTTATGTAGAATTGAATTTCTTTTAATATCACATGTTTCTCTTCATTGCTATCTGGCCCATGTTGATAAGTGATATGGACCATTATGCTCACCTGCTCTGAGTGATTGTACTAAATTTGTATTTCATTTTTTGGTTGCAGGGTGTAATTTTATGCAAAGTGAACCACTAATAGTATTGTTCCAAGAGGGAACGCGGCTCGACATATTCTGAATGTCTCATCTTTCCACCGTTCCATATCGACGTGTTGAATGTACTGTTGGATGTTTCCACAGAACTCTGAAATAAATTCACATACTTACACATGGTTAGGATGCAAAAAACGACGTATATGTGCAAATGTATGATAATATATATCAAACACTATGTGGTACCTACAACAACAACTATTCTGGATGGTATTGATTCTAACTTACCAAGGCTTGCATTTTTCAAAAGATATTTGCTTGAGCCTTAGCTCTACATGGGAAATTTTAAACATCTCGAACAATTGACTTTGTGTCATGTCACGATAATGTTTAACATGTGGCTCATTATTCATAGAACTCCTACAGTGTTTTAACACATCCCTTATGTTATAAGAAGGCCTAGTGTTATTGTGTCAAAATGTGTGCACTAGTCCCTTCATTGATTCGACTAACTTCATGTCTTTACGGGAAACCTACCACTTATTTCCCATAATGTTTCCATTTTTCCCTCTACATCAAGGATGTCTCTTCTTACTGAATATTTTTTAACTATTTTTGTATGTAAAGGAACAAATTGTTATGTGCATTTAAGTAAAATACATTTTCTTGTGGATCTACTTACAATTGATTTGGACAATACGTTGCAAGCCACATTACAGTCCTATGAACGAGTTTTTTTTACCAATCGATGTGAATGAAGCAACAAAAGGTTTAACAATATGATTACTTGATTTGATATTCTTCAATGTTCTTATGCCTAAATTTATTCTAACAGTTTCCATACTCCTAGATTTAGTCAAAGTTAAAAACAATTTTCATTTACTGCCTTCAATTTTTTTATCAAAATATTGTTTCATTATTTGAGAACAATGATGAAGGATAGTACGTTTAGGCACCTTAGCTTCCATGGAAGTCAATTCTCTCTCATCCATGTGTATGTCTTTAGGAGTTCTATTTCGCGTTGATGTGATATTTTTCTCTGTTTGAAATGATGGAGTGACATTTACATCCACTACAAGATGACAACTTCGATTAGGAGATTGAACCACCTAGCATAGTTGTTACAGAGCCACAATTGCATCATCAGGAACATAATGATTGAACTCTTCACAAAATTGCATGCTTAATAATGCACCAAGATTTTAATTTTCCCCATAACTAGCTTCCATTAATGTTGCCTTATCCTCCTCAACATCTACGTCAAGTATCTGTTCTTTTCCCTGAGATGTTGAGACGCAAGTATTTGATGAAAAATGTGGTGTTTCATCCATTGAACTCCATACTAAAATGTGGTTCAGTGAACAATGTATGGTATTGTCCACTATCAAATTCCTCCTCTTTTACTCTTGATCTAGGGTATCCAACATTGTATTTTCGATTGAATTGTTCTGCTTCACATGTTGAGAGGGAATGGGAAGTATTTGCTCATCGATTGAATGAAGATGATTTCTTGATTCTTCCCTCATTTTTTCAGCTTCTTCTAGTGTAAGCACCTTCCTCACTGATTTATGGCCTCTATTACGTACATTTCCCATTGAAAACCAGCTAAAATTATATAATCCCTATAGATTTGGGCAATAAATGATGAAATGACAAGTTGAACAGTTCTTTGTGCTCGAGTTCAGAGGAATTATATATTTTTCTATAGTAAAACTAGCCCACGACCCGCAACCCAACATTTTTTATAAAACAAATACTGCATGCAATATAACTCATGTCCGTTTTAATGCATATATATTATATTTCATGTTTTATGTATACAGTGGTTTTATACCTAACTGTCTCTATGTAAAACGTGAATATCATATCACAGATGCGATATAACACATATGTGATATATCACATATGCGATGTAGTGCATATAACATAGGAGAAATTAACATTACATTGATGGGTAGGGCAGAGATATGGGGTGGTGAAGGGAGGGGAAATATAAGGGGAAGGGAGGTATTGGTAGGGCAGAGATATGGGAGGGGTAAAGGGAGGAGAAATATAAGGGAAAGGGAGGGATGGGTAGGGGAGAGATATGAAAGGGGGAATTAAAGGAGGAGAAAGTGGGAGGGAGTGATGGGAGGGGTAAGAGATATAAGGGAACGAGAGAGGGAGATATATAGGAGGGAGGGATCATTGGGTGCAGCAAAGATATAGGATAATGGATGGAGGAAAGATATAACATAATGGATGGAGGGAAAAATTGGGGGTGTTTAAAGAGTGAGAAGGAGGAAAGGGAGGAGAGGAATGGATGGAGTGGTGGTATAGAGAGAGGTGGAGAGTGAGTGAGTGAGAGAGACAAATGGGGGTGTGGTTAAAGAGTGATAGGGAGGATAACCAGAGAAAGAGAGAAAGAGAGAGAGACAGATATGGAGGGAGAGACATTGATGGATGGAAGCACGGTTAGAGGGTGGGAGAGTGGGATAATAATAGTGAGAGGGGAGGTATTTACGGAAATGAATGATGGTCAAGGATGGTTACACCAGGGGATAGAGATGAGTGTGTGTGTGTGTGTGTGTGTGTGTGTGTGTGTGTGTGTGTGTGAGAGAGAGAGAGAGAGAGATGGATATGAAGGAATGGAGACAAAGATGGAGAAATGAAGGCTTGAAACACTGGATTGATTTAACATGCAAGAGAGAGGGACACCTGATTAGAGGGGGAAGGGGGAGAGAGAGAGGGTTGATGGATGGTTTTATAGGTAGAGGCATGGTGAAGGAGAGAAATATCAATGGTTATATAGAGAGAGGAAGAGAGGGAAGGAATTTGTGGGGAGAGAGAAGGGGATGGAGAGAGGAATTAGGGGGAGAAAGTGAGGGAGGGAATGAGTGATAAGATGGAACACATGGATGTAGAAGGAGAGGGAAGGAGGGAGGGGGAAAGAGAGAAAGGGTTTTAGTGGGAGGGAGGGATAACAAAGAAAGGGTTTTAGAGTGAAGGAAGTAGGAGAGAGAGAGGGTTGATGGATGGTTTTAGAGGTAGAGGCATGGTGAAGGAGATAAATATCGATGGTTAGATAGAGAGAGATGGAGAGAAAGTGTGTGGATGTGTTTGAGAGAGACAAAGGGGGGAGGTTGGTTATACAGGGAGAGGGGGTGTGGTGTTCCAAGACCAATAGGTGTGTACATTTTTTTGAGGGGGAAGTGGTGAGATAACGAAGGAGGGAGGATTTAGGAAGAGAGGGGGGGAGAGGAAGAGAGGGAGGGAAAGGGGTGAGAGAGAGGGTTGAGGGATGGTTATAGATGTCGAGGGATAGTGAAGGAGAGAAATAATGATGGTTAGATAGAGAGGGATGGAGAGAGGGTGTGTGGATCTGTGTGAGAGAGACAAAAGAGGAAATCTTGGTTATAGAAGGAGAGATAACGAAGGAGGGGGGATTTAGACAGAGAGAAGAAGAGAGAATGGCGTGGAGAGATGAGGTAGGGGGAAAATGTTAGGTATGGAGTGAGTGAGATGATGGAACACATGGAGGTAGAAGAAGAGGGAGGGAGGGTAGAAGAGAGAAGTTAAAAAGAGGAAAAGGGGGGAGCAAGAGAAGGGGTTGAGGGATGGTTATAGAGGTAGAGGGATGGTGAAGGAGAGAAATATTGATGGAGAGAGGGTACGTGGATGTGTGTTAGATAAAAAGGGGTGGATGATTGGTTATACAGAGAGAAAGAGTATGGTATTTCACGACCAATGTATATGTAGAATTATTTTCTTAATTAATGCAGTGAAATGCATATGCGATATAAAACACATATGTGTTTTATATCGCTTGTGTGTTATAACGCATCTATGTTATATCACATATGAATTTTTGTCAAATTTAAAATTTTGACGGGAACAAGGCTTGGCATTATGTTTGGAATTAAATTCAAAGTACCAAACCTATTGGCTAGGACAAATAAACTAGGGTTACTCCCTCTATTTTAGAACTCTATGAATATGCTCAGTTTCGATGGAATTTTTTCTTATGACAAACATAATATTTTTTTATGAAAATTTAAAATATTGTAGAATAGGATCTAACGATTCAGAATATTTAATTTTTTTCCTAAATATGTATTTTTTATTATTTTTCTAAATGAAAGACGTCAGTTTTCGAAAATACATACATTGATTGTTTTTTATACAAGTTTTGAATGACTTCACCATTTCGCAAGAAAAATATATGGTGCACTAAAGAAGAGAGATCTCTACAATCTTATATATATAAATCAAGAATTTCATTCATTTTTTCCCCTAAAGTGTTGCACCCGCATAGAACGTTTTCGTTTCAAGGTTTTTAGACTTCAATAATTATTAATAATAAAAATATTTCATGAAATTTTCTAAACAAATAGCATTGCACTAGTACCATATGTTATTTATATGTCTGCATGAGTTTATCGAAAAATGACATCATTTACCTCATATAGTGTTGTAGCCGCACAAACATATATCTTATGATGTGCTGAAAATTTGAAAACTCAATTTTAGGGAAACTAATTTTATAATCATTTACACAAATTTTATATAGATAAAAGTTATATATTATGAAATATTATTCAATTACCTAACTTTTGTCTTTTTACTTCATCTTTAAATCGGTTAGAAAAGTACCTCTAATTGTCACCTAAAGTCAGAGGTTCCATGTTTTTTTCAGTGTTATGTGGCATCTAAAGTTCCTTTAAAGGAGTCCGTGATTAGGAATCAACTCCTATAAAAAAATTATTAACACTTATTTATGTTACTATCAACATTTTTCTGGATAAAAGTCAATCTACAAAAAAATATCATTGAGCAGCCAGATGGATATACCAATTCTCATAGGTCTCGGCCAGAAAACTAGTTGCAGAGGATACTAGTATTAGTCTGGTGGACAGTAACATAATTGGGTGTTATCCCATACCATGGGAGTGCAAAATTAACAATTTTAGAAATGATGATATGAAAGCTTTGGTAATTTTAATAGTCCTTTAACTACTCTCAAGGATTTGATAGAGAATTAGTAGAACATTATCTATTTGGAAGAACCAAAGGAACTAATTTCCCAAATTATGCAGTTGATTATGCAATTGTTTTAAGTATGCTAGAATGTTTCCCTATGTTCACATCCGCTTGAGACATGGAAATATATTTGCACTTTGGGTTAGTGGAATTTTGTTACCTTGTTTTGTGTGGACTTCAAACATCATTGATTGTATTGTGTACTCATTTGTGCACATCATGAATCTTTTCATAATTGCCTTGATTCATGACAATGCTATACAATTTTTCATGAACTATGTAAATTTTTATATTATTAAGATTGCATAATTATCCCCTTAGCTTTCGCCACAATAATAGCATATGTTTAGACATTATGTAATTTTCTATATTCATATTAATCCTTCGAAAATGAGAGACTTTTCTCAAGGTCTAATGAAATAGAGGGATTAGGTCCATGTAATGGAAAAACAAGCAAGGGGAAAGACTTTTTTATTTTTTAAGCACTCGATTAGTGTTACTTAATTATTCATTGTTTCTACAATTTTAATAATAATTCAAAATCTATACTCTTTATTTTGAATTAGAAAAATTTTAATCTCAATGTTTCACATTTATGCATTCCAAATATCACAATCTTAATCAATGATCAAGGGGTTTGTAGCAAATCTACTTCCTATAAATATATGATTCCCATTAAGTTTTAATATACAAGCCTTTGATTTAAAAATTTCAATTATTTAATGATTTAATTTGTGATTTGTTGGTAGCTATTATTTTTTTTATTATAGAAAATTAAATAATATATATAAATAATTTCTTTATTAAAACATAAAAATGGATCTGGATTTTTTTAACAAAAATAAAATAAATTTTAATTTATTAATCTAATTTAAATATGATTATTGTATCGAAGAGGTGCATTCTACAACCCATTAGGAGGGTGACGTGTAATTCCTTTCGTTCTCATCCTATACATGACAAGTGTTCTTTATAAAAAATAATAAACTATTAAAAAAAAACATGTTGGATCAAATTATATTTAAACCATTTAGAACAAAATATATAAAACTATAGAAATTGTATAAATTAAAACTATAAACATTATATTATACGCATTTTCAACATATTCACTCTTAAAAAAGGTTTGTGGCTCAAGAGATTTTATCCCTCTTGGCGCTTGGTAGATCCCTTTTCAGATGGATCTATGCTAGTTATACAAAATAAAATATACCTAATTTTTATTTAGTTATATAATTTTAAGTTGGAATCAATAGGTATCCATATATACACATATTCCAAAATTTTGTTAAAAATATTAAGGATAATTATTATTGACCCATTTGACTTAGATAACTATGAATATATTTTATTTAAGAAAATACATATCACCTAAATAACTTGCTAGTGCATATTAAGAGAATACTACTATCATTGTGAGAAGTCATTATCTAAGTAAAAGGCAGGAAAATCTCCTACACCTCTCCATGGTGGCTCCTAAGAAATTATGGAGAAAATTTCTAACTTGCAAAACAAAAGAAAACAATAAAATTGATTTAAAAGATTGGAATTCCTATCTTAAAAATATTTATGAATCCTCATATATCAGAGATAATATTCAAACCCTTCTTACAATGAAAGAAGTATTCTCGTTAGAAGACATAGATTTTGGGGTTAAGCACTTAAAAAATGAAAAAGACAAAGACATTGAAGGATACCAAGAGAAAATATAAAAAATTGGAGGGCGTGTCCTCATCCTGCACATCAACAAACTCTTTAATCTAGAAGTCAAGCAAGGGTTTCCTACACCTTGGACTCAAAGCCTCGTTATTCCTATTTTCAAAAGTGGTGATAAAAATGACCCCTCTAATCATCGGACTATTATGATTAGCCCTCTCTTAGCTAATACATATGGTATTATATTAGAAAAGAAGATCAATGAATGGCTCAAAATGGAAGGTGAGCAGGCTAATGGCCAAGCAGGTTCTAGAAGAAATCATTTAACCACAGAACACCTTGTTACACTTAGGATCAATGCAGAGGAATATTGTAATAATAAATCTGACTTATTTTGTTTCTTTGTGGATTTTAGAAAATATTTTGATACAGTGCCTAGAAATAACCTGTGGAACAGGCTAGAGGAGCTTAAGGTTCCTTTTGAGTTGAGAGTTGCCATGATAAGGTTATACGAAAAGGTCATTTCCAAGTTTAAGAATAATGAGGGGTGGACAACAGATATAAATTTTAATATTGGAGTTAAACAATGTTCCCCCTCTCTTCTACCCTTTTTGACATTTACATTGATGGGCTATAAAATTATTTAGATGAAGTACATTGCACTAATACAATCTTAGCAGGGATAGTTATCATATTCCTACTTTATGATGATCACATTGTTCTCATGGCAAGGTGTTATTATGATCTCGATAAGAAATTAATACTTGTTAAATATTTTTTCTCTAACATGGGTATGACTGTTAACACCAACAAGGAAAAAATCATGATTATAAAATTGAAGCAAGACGCCTACACATATTTTATTTATGATAATAGAAATCTAGCGGAAGTGACTTCTTACAAGTATCTCGGAATTGATATTCATCACAAGCTCACTTGGAACTATAGCATTGAGAAAATTATTAATGGAGAGTAGAAAGCTTATTTTGCTCTTGAAAATAACTGTAAATTAACCAATCTGGTCATGTGGGATAAAAATAAGTTCATGTTTGAAACTGTTGTCATCCCTGTTATCTTGTATGGTTGTGAAGTATGGGGGTGCAACATTTCTAGAGAATCTTGGAGGAATATTGAGCAAACCCATGAGCAGTTTATAACTTATATCCTCAAAATTAAAAGCAATGTACCTTATCCTATTCTATGGCTCATATAAGTGGGTATTTTCCCAATCGAGAGCATGTCTATGACTAGGTAGTTGATGTACAAGCATAAGATAAATAACACAAGAACTTAGAGACCTTTGCAATGTCCCCAAAAAATTTAAAAAAAAAAATTATTAGGCTAGTCAAAACTACCTATGCTGGACATTATTTAACTTGCAGAATGTATCGTACTCTATTTGTACTACTGTTTGGTCATAACTTGTTCTTAGGTCCTGCTTCCTTACTTTCAGTTATGTTTATTACTATTTTTACTTATGATTTCGTAATGCTGATTGCTAAGCTCTTCTTATGTTTATACATTGTTGTGTATGTCTAGTTACTTAATTTCAGCATGTGTTTACTTGTTATTTACGTGGTTCTAACTTAACCTTGTTCTTGGAACCAAAGTGGGTGGAGTGGTGGGACTAGTTCTCCCATGTAACTTCCCGAGAGGTAAAGTTTCTACTTGTCTAGCAGGCTTACTTAGTTTAGTTTGAACTAAGGAAATTCTTCCTTTTTACATGCAGATTATACTTTGTGGCAGAAACTTGTTACTGAGTACTTGGAAATTTGATGATTAGTAGTCGTACTTGCAGCTAGTGACAAGTACTGGTTAATATTATTGTGCGTTACAGACTTCACGTGAAAGACGAGGTCACTATCATACCTATTATTTGTATGGCATAATTTTTTTTATCTAAGTAACACTTATTAGACGTGGTGTAGTTATTATGAACTGTTAAGATCCTAACCTATTTATATTACATGTTTATTTTACGAAAATAAATCAACTTATGCTTTCATTTTATGTTTTTGCAGGTTCAATAATCTTTTGTTAAAACAATAATTGGCTTCATACTTAAAAACATACCATGGCATATTGCATATTCCATGCTCTTAGGCTTAGAGCCTAAACAGTTTGATGAGCATAGTCCTATGGTGTAAAGCCTATCGTATGTGATGTATATAATACTTATGCATTGTATTGACTTAGGGGTGGTGAAAATATAACAAGGTTCAAAGGGGTTTAAACATTTGCATGGAATGGTGGCATTCGAAATTGCAACGCTTAAGAACTATAGAGGAGTGGGTTTGGAGTTTGATAATGGGAAACAAGATAGTGCCACTAAGGCGCTTTGGAGTGTGTGGCATCCCAAACTTAGGGCTTGGCTCACGATGGGCTTGGTCATTTCGCTTTTTTTGTTGTTGGATCTTGGCTCTGGTGTTGGGGAAGGAGGATGACCTCACTAATCTTGATCGACATGTAAGATGTGGATTTGTTTTTCTTAGAAACATGTTTGGGTGATTCCATCAAGGTGGGTAACACTTTTTGGCCAAATTTGGCGATGAAAACCTGATTTTTTACTCATGCGCTAGATAGAAGCCCTCAAAACGCATATATTCCATGTGAATTTTGACTTGCAGTAAAAAAACAAATTGTAGAATATTATGTTGGCTTCCCAATGATATTTTCTTTAAAATATTCTGATGTGATTTAATGTTTCAAAATTTTCATTTAGTGAACTATGTGACGTTAAAAATTTGAAGGAGTTAGTAAGTGGCTCATGCCCATCCCCAATAATTCAATCTTACATTAATAAAAAAAAAATTTTAAATATATGAGCATGAGCTACACAAAATGTACTGTGGTGTACATATTTTTTTGTTAATTTATTTCTCAATATACAATTATTTATTATTTTTCGAAAGTGACCACATCTAATTTCAGCATCATTTTATACACATGTGTGTCCATCCCATATTTTTTCACTATTTTCAAAAATTGAAAAACCAAAGATACCCTTTTGAAAAGGACACGTGGATGTGTAGTCTCCCCATTTTAAGAAATTTTCGGATGTGTATATTTTACTGTGCGGATTTTTATTTGAGTTGCTTCAAAGTTGTTGTGTGGTTTTCTAAGTGTAAGTTTTATAACTATATAAGAAAAAACCCATATGAATGCCAAAACACATGAATGATATCTCAATGGATAGAGGATTCGGTGATGAATCTATCAGTGTGAACTTCGCTCAGTTGTGTGCCATGAATGGCAGGGTTTACACCCGTAGCAGACACATAGAAACATTGATTTTCCTGTAAGAGGGATAATTCTCTGTTTCCAGGCCCTCGATCGAGGTATTAACATCCCTTAATCGAGGTTTTATTAAACCCTTGATCAAGCTACCGTTTAAACCCATCAGAGGAAATTTCAACTCAAAATGGGCCTTTTAACTTTAAATAAAATTCCATGTCATCATGTGTTAGCGAATGAAATTCCTTTAAATTTGAAATACCATATAGGTCTTAAACATTTTTTTAATATAAATTTTGGTATAGGTATCATTAAAAAAAACTACTTTTTTGTTTGTATTTTCGACATATCTCCTCGTGTTTTTACTCAAATTTCGATCGGGAGAGCTCGTTGGATGCGGAATTAAATTCTGCATCCAACGAGTACCCACTCAGCATACTTTTGATGGACCCCTATACCACAAAAACAAGAAATACCTAAAAAATGTGATGATGACATCATCATCACATTTTTTTCAGGTATTCCTTGTTTCTAGGGTAGCAGGGTCCGTTAAAAGTATGCCAAGTGTGTACTCATTGGATGCAAAATTTAATTTCACATCCAATGAGCTATCCTGATCAAAATTTGAGTAAAAACACGGGGATATATGTCGAAAGTACAAACAAAAAAGTAGTTTTTTGCTTTTATTCCTCCAAAATTAATAAATATTATTTTATTGTTTTAACTATTATTTTATTAATTTTTTTTAAGAGACCCATTTTTAGTTGAAATTTCCTCTAATGTATTTTTATAAATGTTTTTGCACAAGGACCTCGATCGCGTCCTGAAAACCTCGATCGAGGTTTTCTTAAAACCTAGATCGAGGTTTGTTTAAAACCTAGATCGAGGTCTTAAAACCAAGATCCAGGTTTTTTTAAAACCTAGATCGAGGTTTTTTTAAAACCTATATTGAGGTCTTAAAACCTAGATCGAGGTATTCTTCAAATCTAGATCGAGGTTTTGTTAAGACCTCGATCGAGGTGTTAAGACCTTGACCAAGGTTTTAAAAATTGCTCGATCGAGGTACGTTTTTGTGTTTTTTCTGAAAGCGCCTTGCCAAAAAGTGTAACCCAACTCCATGGATGCACCCATTCGTTGTACCTTGTAACACCATAGCTTGCTTCTCATCATGTTATTTTCCTATCGTAGGGTTACAGAGCTAGAGAGGAAAATGTGTGGTTCGTAGCTTTGCAAACAAGTTGTGGGAAAACATTACCATTACAGTAATCTTGCTAGCAAGTCATTACTTGTCACCTCTTAGCTTTAGGACTGCGTTTTGAACTTTATCATGGTTGGGGTTTAATGGAGTCTGGTTACAATATAACTCTGCATTATATGCAGTGATAAACCTTGGGGTTTAAGTTGTGGGGTTTCATTGGCCTTCGGGTCTAAGTTTGTAAATAATTGGGTTTTGTAATTATTATGATTTTAGCCGTGAGGCAAAACTTGGTGCCTTGAAATTCTCTGTGTATAATTTTATAAATCATATTTTGATTTACATTATGTAATTAGGGCAGTTCCATTGCTTGAAATGGTGAAATGGCCACAGGTGACGACTGTGTAAACTGGTTACAGCTTTGTAAATATTGTGTTTGTAAATTAGTTATGTGTTGATGTTTATTATAGTGTTGTATTTCAATCATTCGTTATTATTCATTGTGGCAATTTCCTTTGTCGATTGTAATGGTTAAATGGATGACTAAACAGTTAGCCCTGATGGCTTTTGGGGCCACGCCCTGAATGGCATTGGCACCCACCACTGTGGCTTCAATAAAGAATAGATTTAGACTTATGGTTCGGTTTTATAATGTGGAAATTAAAATGTATGGCGCACTGTTGTTTATTTTATAACAGGGTTTATATTACTTTAGAGCATTTAATTATTTTAATAAAGAAGGATGAGGCCATATATTATAACGTGTAAGGATTATAAGGGTCTTACTAGATTTGTGTTAAAAGATTTGTTTTAAAATACAGCCTGCATACAAACTGTGTATAGTGTGGCTCTGTGTAATATAAAAAGACTCCATAGGATTCGATCATGGGTCATTGCTTATGATGAGGTTTATAAATGGATTACTGTTAATAAAATTCATTATGGTTTTTCATATAATGTGCACCGTGTTTTATGTATGTGAAAGGGAAATGAGTGTCTTTAGTATTCATTCATGTGACCTTGGTGCAATTGCTTGGTTATTATACATTATTTTTGTGTATAAAATAATAATGTGGTTTTTATTTGGGCCTTGTAACTTATGGGTGCAATTCTTATTATGCATATTTATAATTTTTTAGATGGATTGAATTTGTATATTTATGTCAAGGTTTATAACGTTCGCTATGGTATTACTGTTTATGGTTTGTCAAAGTACTAGCATAATTATTTATAAATCATGGACCATTTACAGTTTTGATTTACTTGGTCTATTAATTAGTTTTAAGGTAATATTTATTTAATAGAAAAGATTTCGTTATTAGCAGGAGGTTTATTTATACAGACCTTGAAAGGTCTGCGTTGATTTTTATCATAGATTTTGTATGTGATATTCATAATTTGTATTTAGTCGTAATTAATGTCTTGGTATCTTGGATATATATATATATATATTACCACTAGTATATTGGTTAGTTTATTGTTTATTATAATGATATAATGATAAACTAGGTTTTAAATGAAGCTTTAGATGTGAAATACTAATTAATTAAACATGGCTCTGCTGACAAATGAAATATGTCAGTAGAGTATGTAGGCCAAAGAATACCTATGTAAGAGATCTGAAGTAAAACCTAGTTTGTACGAAGCACATTTTTAAATAGTAAATACAATATAGAAGTAAAACTAAGGTGCAAAACCCTTGATGAATATTTATACATGAATTAAATTTACAAAAGTGAACTAGATGAACAAACCATGGATAAATATAGCATAGGAAACAAATTACAGCCTAGGGTTATAATTTAAAATGTAAACCCTAGAAGATTCAAACAGAAAACAAACACATAGGGTTAGAATATATAATGTAAACATTTTCCTAATTTATCCAACATTTATTCTAGAAAATGAAATAGGCAGTCTAGGATCTCATACCTGTAAATTTAAGCTCCTTTAATGGCTGAAACTAGCACACTCAAATAACCATCATTAATAGGAAAATTTGACCTCTGTATTAGATGACCCAATCACTTTTGAACTACCACGTTCCACCCAACCATGACCCAGAACCATTCTTAGTTTCAATACGGATCCCCCCGAGCTGGTTCCAGCATGCAAGTAGCTTAGAGCTCCTAAGGTAGGGTTTTCCTAACTGGTATTTCAGGTGTAGATGAGTTCTCCTTTTTTTCCTTTCTAAAAATTGTTCTCCAAGAATTCACTTGAGAAATAAAATAGGCAAAATAATGACTCCCCAAAATATAGATGAGATCCCCAAGCCTTTCCTTGGCTTGAGTCTTTATAGACAGACTTTTGAGTCAAAGGTGCACTTAAATCAAGAATCATTGATTTCTTTATTTAACCCTTTTTAATTAATTTGGGTAATTTTTAATACTTTAACTTAGGAACTTTTATCTATTTCCTAATTATACTTTTGTATATATTATAATATTTATTATATTTTAGTAATAAATAATAATGGATGGAGTGTTTCCTTCATTCTTACATTAATAATATTACTACTATATTTATTCTTTATACATACCATGTATACAATACATAAGAATATAACATTTGTTAACATTTGTATTTGGGCACTATATACTATGATCCCTAGACTTATGGTGCTTTTTTCATTACGGTCATCAAGTAGATGGTTAGGTCTACTAGGCTAGGCAACTCTAAATATCCTTGCATCTTGGATTCCCTTGTATAACATGGTAGTTCCTCATTACTCGATGAGAATACATAAATTTGAGATTTCATTTTATCACTTATAAATAATTCAGATGAGATCAATATTTTTCTCGAGTCATTTTTTCACTCGAGAATGATTTAATATTTTTAGTAACTCGTAGCGCTTACCAGAGCCCATACTCAACGCTAAAAACAAGGAGTTACAAACTTAGTGCGATTCCAGAGCTCTTCGCTCAACATTGATGCTAGGATGTACTTGTACGATACACCTATGGATACAATGGCCATGGATCTGATGCTCCAGAGCTTATGCTCAACATCAACATGGAAGGCTCCATGGATTATTCTCAACACTTCCAACTTATCTTTTCATGTGTTCTAGAGATTCATGCTCAACACATATATAAATAATCATGTGCTCCAAAGTTTCTTGCTCAACACAACATCAATTACTCATGTGCTCCAGAGCTCATTGCTCAACAAAAAACATCTCATCAATCATGTGCTTCAGGGTCCACGATATATATATCATCAACAATTGTATTATGCCCAATATATAAAACAAATCATCATGTTCATATGCAGTGGGGTCTTTGACCCAATATATCAAAATAAAACATGAAGATAACATCATAATCAATAGGCTCATGCCTACAAGTGTTAGGTCTAAAATTTGGGATATTACATCCCTCCCCCCTTAGTATAACACTGTCCCTAGCGTTCTAGGGACTCTGAATGAAATCATGAAACCAGGTGGGGTAAGACTTTCTCATGGTGGTTTCATTCTCCCAAGTAGCCTCATTAGCCTCAAAGTGCTTCCATTGCACTTTC
The DNA here is from genome assembly GCA_001517045.1 of Pseudotsuga menziesii. Taxonomy (NCBI): domain Eukaryota; kingdom Viridiplantae; phylum Streptophyta; class Pinopsida; order Pinales; family Pinaceae; genus Pseudotsuga; species Pseudotsuga menziesii. The sequence goes on along the minus strand of LPNX010216435.1, from coordinate 214,657 downwards.
AACTGGACTATGGTGCACTTCATGAGCTGCACCTCTCTCTTATCCAGTATATGGAGAGGTTCAGGGGAAAACTCCCCTTCAAGTCCCACATTTAATAAAGACCAATCAATTACATGTTTAGTATCATAAACATATTTCTTTAACAAAGATGCATGGAAAACATTATGGAATCTTATGTGAGCGGGTAATGCTAGCACATATGCCACTGGCCCTCTCTTGGTGAGTATTTCAAAGGGTCTAAAAAATATAGGTGCTAACTTACCACACCTACCCAAAATCAACGAGCTTCATTTTTCTTTTACCTAAAGAGTACACACGATCTCCTATTAGATAGTATTTATCCTTTCTTTTCTTATCTGTGTATCTTTTCTGGTGGTCTTGTGCTTCTTTAAGGTTCACCTAGGCCTGGGTAACCAACTGTTCCAAGTCCTTTAACAAATAAGGCCCTAACATGAGCCGATCCACTCGGCTATCCAAAGTAACCCGTGTTCTACACTTCCGTCCATAGAGTACCTCAAAGGGACTCATCTTGGTGGAAGCTTGGTATCCGTTGTTATATGCAAACTCTGCAAGATGCAGGTAGTATTCCCACTTGGTGGGGTTGTTCATGACATACATCCTAAGCATGTCATCAACAATTTGGTTTACTCTTTCAGTATTTTCGTCTATCTGCGGGTGATAAGCAGTACTAAAATTCAACTACATTTCTAATCTAAAAAATAAATATCTCCAAAAAGTTCCCTTAAACTTAGCATCTTGATCCGAGATGATTTCCATGGGTATCCCATGCAATCTAAATATCTCCTTCAAGAAGATATTGACAATGTTCACTACCTTCTAGGTCGACTTGACAGGAATGAAGTGTGCTACTTTTGGAAACTTGTCAATTACTACAAAAATAGAATCATTTTGCATTTTACTTTTCAATAGACCAGTGATAAAATCCATACTAATGACCTCCCAATTCCATTCTTGAATGGGTAACGAATGCAATAATTGTGAAGAGTGCTAATGCTCAGATTTGACCAGCTGACATTTCACGATAAACATCGCAATGTCAGCCTTTATCTTAGGCCAGAAAAAGTGTCTCTTGAGGGTGGATATCATATTTTGATATCCAGGGTCCCCGATGAAATTTTGTGAGGATGTTGGACCGAATGTCCCCTCCTTCTGGAATGTACAATATATCCTTGGACCATAGCAGTCATGATTCATCTACCTTCTATTATTTTTGTTGTTGAAACAACCTGTCCTCTTGGATTTTTTTGAGGATGTCTACATAGAAAGGGTCAACTCTTTTGGACGTTCTAATCCTCTCATGCAAATATGAATTAGTTTGAATTAAAGTCACCTCATATATCATATGAGTTCGTCTGCTCAAAGCATCAACAATCTTGTTCTCTTTTCCCTTAATATGCTTTATCTCGAAATGGTATTTGCTAAGGAAATCCAACCATCTGGATTGCCTCGCATTCAAATCTAGTTGATCGAATAAATACTTCATACTCATATTGTCTTTATTTAGAAGGAATTTCCTTCCCATGAGGTAGTTCCTCTACATCTTCAAATCGTGGTTGATGGCTTCTAACTCGAGATCATGCATAGGGTAGTTTTACTCATGCTCTTTTAACTTTTGCGATTCATAATAGATCATGTGATCGCTCTACAAGAGGCCGACACCTCCAAGTCCTTCCTTTCTTGCAACCATGCAAACAACGAAATCCCCCTTGGGATCTGCAATTCGTAGTATCAATACGATCATCAAAAGGTTCTTAATCTTTTGAAAAATTTCTTCACACTTGGAATTCCATAAGAACTTATTTTCTTTATTTTGCAAAGCTTTCATGGGACAAGATATTCTCGAGAAATTCTCAATGAACTTTCGATAATATCTGGCTAATCCCAGAAAGGACATAATGTCAGTGACACTAGTAGGGGTAGTCCAATCCTTTATGGCTCTAATCTTTTCTGGGTCCACAGCTATCCCTATCTTGGAGATAATGTGACCTAAGTATTGTATTTGTTGTTTGTAAAAATCACATTAATAAACCTAACGTAAAGTTGGTGTTCTCATAACACTCATAGTACTATGCAAAAATGTTCTTCATGTTCCTCTATATTCCTAGAATAAACTAGGATGTTGTCTATAAATACCAATACAAATTTATCCATATATTTACTGAATATACTGTTCATCATACACATAAAGTTCAAGGGTGAATTGGTGAACCCCAACAACATCACTATAAACTCGTAGTGCCCATACCTTATACGAGAGGTAGTTTTGTGAATATCATCATCGTGAATCCATACATGATGGTACCCGAATCACAGGTCAATCTTTGAAAATATTTTGGCTCCTCCTACTTGATTGAACAAGTCATCAATCCTAGGGAGTGGGTAACGGTTCTTAATAGTCGTCTTGTTCAACTAACGGTAATCAATGTACATACGCATCGTACCATCCTTCTTCTTTATGAACAGTATCGGTGCTCCCCAAGGGGACACACTGGGTTGGATATACCCTTTCTTTATCAAATCCTACAACTGCAATTTTAGTTCCACCAATTCTAGTGCACTCATGCGGTAATGGACTTTGGAAGCTGGAATTGATCCTGGTGTCAGATCTATGGAAAATTCTAGGTCTCGTTTCAGAGGTAATCCAAGGATTTCCTCAGAAAACACGTTCTTCAATTCTACAAGAACAATAAATTCCTCTATTTGTTGTTCTCTGTCAAACTCTATGTCTTGGATGTTTACTACAAACAACTTGCAACCTTTCCTAATGCCTTTCCTTTCTTGTGAGGAAGATATTTTCCTTACATAAACTTTCTTTGGAATGCCTTGAACCTTCACTTGGATCCCTTGGCTATCTATACACAAGATTGAATTGTGTAAGCAATCGAGCATGACATGGTGTTGTTCCAACCAGTCCATGTCGATAAGTATATCATACGATCCTAAGGGTAGGATGTTCAGGTTTAATTTTGTTGGAAAATCATTCAGGTTTACCTTGGAATCTTTAACTATTTCAAAAACTTTACGTTTTGTACCTATGGCTAACTGGACCAGCCAAGGTTTATCAATTTTTACTTTTCTTAAATTGCATACATCAACAATTTTAGGTGAAACATAGCTCCGGCAAGCATCGAGGTCAATAAGTATTGAAGTAGAAGTGTTCAAGATCCTACCTTATATCTAAACCATGGTAGCTTGATGGTCTACCTGTCGGCTATCCAATGCTGCATAAATCTGCGACGTTCCAGCTATGTCCTCCATGGTGGGTTCTTATTGTAAGTTGTGCAAGACCCCATTGGTATTTTTCTTACAATATCAAGAATAATAAGGCCCACTGCATTTCCAACACTTGATCTGTAGCTGGGTAGCATTGGCTCCCCCAGTTGCTACTAGCTTGTTAACATTTGGAGCTTGTACATATGGCTTTGTACCTAATTTGTTGAAGTTCTTGTTCGCTGGAAAACTGTTATTTTGTTTTCTGTATGCCTATGGGTTAAACCTAGGTTTGCGGTTATCAGAGAAATTCTTGGTTCTATCTTAGTTTCGGTTTATGTTCTCTTGTCGCAACTTCCCATGCTCATAGCAGAGCCTGGCCTTATGCAGTGTGGTATGCAAAGTTTTTGGCATGTCAAATTCAATCCTTTCCCAAAATTTTGGAGGAAGACATCCCTAAAAAAGTTGGATCTTTACCTTTTCGTCCTTAATGTATAGTACATAATGTAACAGATCTAGAAATCTGTTAATAAAAGCATCCATAGTCATGGATCCCATATGTAGCTTGTGAAACTCTTTCACCTTTCTGTCGAAGAATATTTTCGACATATACTTCTCTTGGAATATTTTTCAGAAGCTACTCCATCTTATTTCCCTTAGCTCATCTTTCTTGGTATGTTTCAAATCCCTCCACCATCTTGCTTCTTTGCCATTTAAATTATCGATGGCAATTCAAGCCTTCATCTCACTTGAGTAGTTATGCACTCAAAAATATTTGCTCATACCCAACAACCATTCTTCAAATTCCTCTCCAGTGTTTACCGCACCTTCATAGGTTGGGGCTCCTATTTTTTTGAACTTCCCCTGAATATTGTCATCGCTTCTTTGTTTCTTTCTGCATGGAGAAAGAGAGTCATCACTGGAAGGACTATGATGATCTCCTTCTGGAGCTTCAAGGGTACATTCATATTTCTCTTCTTCTTTTGTACTACTGGCCCGTTTATGGTAAGGTTCTCTTTCGGACCTGTTTGTGGACTGAGTGGATTTTACCTGCGGGCTTCCTCCCGTCATATTTATGAGAAATGCTTAATTAATAGCATGCTGTTCCTTTCTCTCATTTAGACTATCTTGTCTGAAACTTTTCAATCCTGCTTGAATACTGTGTATGGTCTTCAGAATATCAGAATTCAGTTCCACCACTAGTTCTGCTTCCGGGGTGGGGGTGTTCATCTTTCCTGACCGGCTATTGTCTTCTTTAGTGTTCATGTTTTGAACTGTTCTATAAAAATTCCTATAATTGCAAAAAAAATTAATAACTGGAAAATTTATGTTAGTTAACAATAAAATTTAAAAAATACTTTTTTTCTTTGCAATGAATATTTGGTACGCCCATTGGTCTCTTAATGTTTAAACTGGGATCTGATACCACTTGTAATGTCCCCAAAAATTGAAAAAAAAATAGGCTAGTCAAAATTACCTATGTTGGACATTATTTAACTTGCAGAATGTATCATAATCTATTTGTAATGTTATTTGGTCGTAAGATGTTCTTACATCCTGCTTCCTTACTTTCAGTTATGTTTATTACTCTTTTTACATATGATGTCATAATGTTGATTACTAAGCTATTCTTATGTTTGTACATTGCTCTGTATGTGTAGTTACTTGATTATGTACTTCATTAATTTCAGCATGTGTTTACTTGTTATTTACGCGGTTCTAACTTAACCTTGTTCTTGGAACCAAAGTGGGTGGAGCGGCGGGACTAGTTCTCCCATGCAATTTCCTAAGAGGTAAAGTTTATACTTGTCTAGCAAGCTTACTTAGTTCAGTTTGAACTAAGGCATTTCTTCCTCTTTACATGTAGATTATACTTTGTGACAAAAACTTGTTACTGAGTACTTGGACATTTGATTATTAGTAGTCGTACTTGCATCTAGTGACAGGTACTAGTTAATATTATTGTTCTTTACAGACTTCGCGTGAGAGACGAGGTCACTATCATACCTATTATTTGTATGACATAATTTTGTTATCTAAGTGACAGTTATTAGACCTGCTATAGTTATTATGAACTGTTCTGATCCTAACCTATTTATATTACATGTTTATTTTACGAAAAGCAATTAACTTATGCTTTCATTTTGTGTTTTTACAGGTTCAATAATATTTTGTTAGAACAAGACTTGGCTTCGTACTTAACAACATACCATGGCATATTGCATATGCCATGGTCTTAGGCTTAGAGCCTAAACAGTGTGATGAGCATTGTCCTAAGGTGTAAAGCCTATCGTATGTGATGTATGTAATACTTATGCATTCCATTGACTTAGGTGTGGTGAAAATATAACAAGGCTCAAAGGGGTTTTAACCTTTGCATGGAATGGTGGCATTCAAAAGTGCAACGCTTAAGAACTATAGAGGAGTGGGTTTGGAGTTTGATAATGGGAAACAAGATGGTGCCATTAATACGCTTTGGAGTGTGTGCCATCCCAAACTTAGGGCTTGGCTCACTATGGGCTTTGTCATTTCACTTTGTTTGTTGTTGGCTCTCAGCTCTGGTGTTGGTGAAGGAGGACGACCTCGCTATTCTTGACAGAAGGTAATATGTGGATTCGTTTTGCTTAAAAAGATGTTTGTTGTATCTTGTAACACCATAGCTTTCTTCTCATCATGCTATTGTCCTATCGCAAGTTTACAGAGATGGCGAGGAAAATGCCTGGTTCGTATCTTTGCAAACAAGCCGTGGGAAAACATTACCATTACGGTAAGCCTGCTAACAAGCCGTTACTTGTCACCTCTTGGATTTAGGATTGGGTTTTGAAATTTTTCATGGTTGGGGTTTAATGGAGTCTTGTTCCAATAGAACTCTATGTTATATATAGCAACATACCTTGGGGTTTAAGTTGTGGCATTTCCTTGGCCTTCGAGTCTGAGTTTGTAAAGACATGAGTTTTGTAATTAATATGATTTTAGCTTTGAATTGAAACTTGCTTCCTTGATAGACTCCGTGTATAATTTTATAAACCGTATTTTTTATTACGTTATGTAATCAGGGAAGGACCATTGCTTGCAATGGTGCAATGGCCATAGGTGACACCTGTGTAAACTGGTTACGGCTTTGTAAATCTTGTGTGTGTAAATTAGTTCTATGTTGACATTTATTATAGTGTTGTATTTCAATATTTGGTTATTATTCATGTGGCAATTTCCTTTGTTGATTCTTATGATGACGTTTATAAATAGATTACTCTAAATAAAATTTATTATGGTTTTTCATATAATGAGCACTGTGTTTTATGTATGTGAAAGGGAAATGGGTGTCTACAGTATTCGTTCATGTGACCTTGGTGCAATTGCTTGGTTATTATATGATTTCTATGTATAAAATAATAATGTGGTTTTATTTGGGCCTTGTAACTTATGGATGCAATTCTTATTATGTATATTTATAATTTTTTAGATGGATTGAATTTGTATATTTATGCCAAGGTTTATAATGGCTGGGCTCACTATGGGCTTTGTCATTTCACTTTGTTTGTTGTTGGCTCTCGGCTCTGGTGCTGGTGAAGGAGGACGACCTCGCTAGTCTTGATAGGAAGGTAAGATGTGGATTCATTTTGCTTAAAAAGATGTTTGTTGTAGCTTGTAACACCATAGCTTTCTTCTCATCATGTTATTGTCCTATCGCAAGTTTACAGAGATGGTGAGGAAAATGCCTGGTTCGTATCTTTGCAAACAAACAGTGGGAAAACATTACCATTACGGTAAGCCTGCTAACAAGTCGTTACTTGTCACCTCTTGGATTTAGGATTGGGTTTTGAACTTTGTCATGGTTGGGGTTTAATGGAGTCTTGTTCCAATAGAAATCTACATTATATACAGCAACATACCTTGGGGTTTAAGTTGTGGTATTTCGTTGGCCTTTAGGTCTGAGTTTGTAAAGACATGAGTTTTGTAATTAATATGATTTTAGCTTTGAATCGAAACTTTCTTCCTTGATAGACTTCGTGTATAATTTTATAAACCATATTTTTTATTACGTTATGTAATCAGGGAAGGACCATTGCTTGCAATGGTGCAATGGCCATAGGTGACGCCTGTGTAAACTGGTTACGGCTTTATAAATCTTGTGTGTGTAAATTAGTTCTATGTTGACATTTATTATAGTGTTGTATTTCAATATTTGGTTATTATTCATGTGGCAATTTCCTTTGTCGATTCTAATGGTTAAATGGATGACTGAACAGTCAGTGTTGATGGATTTTGGGGCCACGCCGTGAATGGCACTGGCACCCACCATTGTGGCTGCAATAAAGAATACATTTAGAATTACGGTTGGGGTTTATAATGTGGAAATTAAAACGTATGGCACACTGTTGTTTATTTTATATCAAGGTTTATATTACTTTAGAGAATTTAATTCTTTTAATAAAGAAGGCCGAGGCCATAGATTATAGCATGTAAGGATTATAAGGGTCTTACGACCTCTATGTTAAAATATTAGCTTTAAAATACAACCCGTATACAAACTGTGTATAGTGTCGCTCTATGTAATATAAAAAGACTCCACACGATTCAATCCTGGGTCATTGCTTATGATGAGGTTTATAAATAGATTACTCTAAATAAAATTTATTATGGTTTTTCATATAATGAGCACTGTGTTTTATGTATGTGAAAGGGAAATGGGTGTCTACAGTATTCTTTCATGTGACCTTGGTGCAATTGCTTGGGTATTATATGATTTCTGTGTATAAAATAATAATGTGGTTTTTATTTGGGCCTTGTAACTTATGGATGCAATTCTTATTATGCATATTTATAATTTTTTAGATGGATTGAATTTGTATATTTATGCCAAGGTTTATAACGTTGGAAATGGTATTACTGTTTATGCTTTGTCAAAGTACTAGTATAATTATTTATAAATCGTGGACCATTTAGGGTTTCGATTTACTTGGTCTATTAATTAGTTTTAAGGTAATATTTATTTAATGGAAAAGATTTGGTTATTGACACGAGGTTTATTTGTACACACCTTGAAAGGTCTTCATTGATTCTTATCATAGATTTTGTATGGGATATTCATAATTTGTATTTAGTCGTAATTAATGTGTTCATATCTTGGATTTATATTTCTATTTTATAACTATTAATATATATATATATACTGGTTAGTTTATTGTTTATTATAATTAGATAATGATAAACTAGGTTTTAAATGAAGCTTTAGATGTGAACTAGTATTTAATTAAACATGGCTCTGCTGACAAATGAAATCTGTCAGTAGAGTATGTAGGCCAAAGAACATCTATGTAAGAGATCTGAAATAAAACCTAGTTTGTACGAAGCACATTTTTTAACAGTAAATATAATATAGAAGTAAAACTAAGGTGCAAAACCCTTGATGGATATTTATACATGAATTAAATTTACAAAATTGAACTAGATAAAAAAACCATGGATAAATCTAGCATAGGAAATAAATTACAACCTAGGGTTATAATTTAAAATGTAAACCCTAGAAGATTTAAACAGAAAACAAACACATAGGGTTAGAATATATAATGTAAAAAATTGCCTAATCTATCGAGCATTTATTCTAGAAAATGAAATAGGTAGTCTAGGATGTCATACCTATACGTGTAAATTTAAGCTCCTTTAATGGCTCAAACCTGGACACTCAAATAACCAACATTAACAATTCATAGGAAGATCCGACCTCTGTATTAGATGACCGGATCACTTGGGAACTACCACGTTCCACCCAACCATGACTGAGAACCATTCTTGGTTTCAATCTGGATCCCCCTGAGATGGTACCAACATCCAAGTAACTTCGACCTCCTAAGGTAGGGTTTCCCTAACTCGTATTTCAGGTTTGGATCAGTTCCGCTTTTTTTCCTTTCAGAAAATTGTTCTCCAAGAATTCACTTGAGAAATAAAATAGGTAGAATAATCACTCCCCAAAAGATAGTTGAGATCCCCAAGCCTTTCCTTAGCTTCTTGATTTAACCCTTTTTAATTAATTTGGGTAATTTTTAATACTTTAACTTAGGAACTTTTATCTAGTTCATAATTAAGCTTTTGTAGATATTATACTATTTATGATCTTTTATTAATAAATAATAATGGATGGAGCTTTTTCTTCTTTATTACATTAATAATATTATGAATATATTTATTCTTTATACATACCATGTATAAAATACATAATAATATAGCATTTGTTAACGCTTGTCTTTGGGCATCATATGCTATGATCCGTAGGCTTATGTTGCTTTCTTCATTAGGGTCATCAGGTAGATGTTTAGGTCTATTAGGCTAGGCAACTCTAAACATCTTTGCATGTTGGATTCCCTCGTATAACATGTTAGTTCTTCAATACTTGATCAGTATATAGAAATTCAAAATTTCATTTAATCACTTATAAATAAGTCGGATGAGATCAGTCGTTTTTCTCTTGGGAATGATTTATTCTTTTCAATAACTCCTAGTGCTTACCAGAGCCCATACTCAATGCTAAAAATAGGGAATTACAAACTTAGTGCAATTCCAGAGATTTTCGCTCAACACTAATGCTAGGATGTACTTGTACGATACACCTAGGGATAGAATGGCCAAGGATCCAATGTTTCAGATCTTATGCTCAACATCAACATGGAAGGCTCCACGGCTTATGCCCAACACTTCCAACTTACCTTTTCATGTGTTCCAAATCTTCACGCTCAACACAAATATAAATACTCATGTGCTCCAAAGATTCTTTCTCAACACAACATCAATTACTCATATGCTCCAAAGATCCTTGCTCAACACAAAACATCTCATCAATCATGTGCTTCAGTGTCGATGCTCAACACAAATAAGCATATATATATCATCAACAATTGTATTACGCCCAATATATAAAAAAAATCATCATGTTCATATGCAGTGGGGTCTTCGACCCAATATATCAAAATAAAACATCAAGATGACATCATAATCAATAGGCTCATGCCTATAAGTGTTAGGTCCAAAATTCGGGATATTACAAACTCCTAAAATTTCTTTAAGCTCAAGTCAAAACCAGCTATGCCTCAAGCGATTTTGGTGTAAATATAACATGGTTTGGCTTGGTTAAACCATTGGGGAATTAATGAAAATGAAATTTTGCAGAACATTGATAATGTAAAAAAAAATATTACTTCTATGTTTAAAGAAATATTTTGGTGTGAGGAAAATTTAGTGGTTAACAGAAATTTAAGATACTATAAGGAGGCGATTAATCCTAAGTAATTCTCGGTAATAACTATCTCACCGAAGAAAATTAAAATAGTGAAGATTAGAATGAACTCTCATGAACTCCATAGTGAAACAAGGTGTTGTTCTATTCCTACAACTCCATGGGCGGAAAAGGTTTTCCATCTTGGTGAGTCTATGAGCATTGAGGATGAAAATAAATTTCTCTCAGAGTGTCTTTCTTACACCCACATTAGATCTAAGTTTCATAGTATTTTCGACAATACAAACCTTTATAACCTCCTAACTTGCCAAAACTATAGTGAGCTCGGAAAGCTTATTAGAAAGTTTTTTTAGCACACGAACAAGATTTTAAAGTAAACCAAGTATTGTCCTTCTTAAGGTTCTATAGACAAAAGTTAGTTTTAGTGAAATTTAATCATCATCATCATATAATAAATTAAATTGCTAATATTCATACTTTTAATACTTAATTGTGCACAAAGTATTATATCTGTTAAGAATTTAGATATTTGCTTATAAAATTAAGTAATCATTATCTTAATCAAAATATGTAGATATTTGGTTATCAAAATTAAACAATTATTATAATGTTATATAAACTTAAATTCAAATATTGTGATATTAAAAGTATAATTTAATAAATAACATTAAATTAATTATTATTATTATTATTATTGCGTCGAGAGGCGCTCTACAACCCAGTATGGGGGAGATCTTGTAACGTCCGTAACGTTCCTCATGTAAATGTCAGCTATAAATATTGAGGGAGATGTTGTAACATTATGTAATGTTCCTCATGTAAAAATCTGCTATAAATATTTACTTTTTACATATTCAAAATGATATTAAGCTAGTACACAAAAAAGATAATTCATAGTACAAAAGTATAGGATTCTTGGTAAATTTGTCTCATCCACCTTTCATGGAAGTAGAATCAAAACAAAAAGAAATAAATTACTCACAACAATTGTAAGTGTAGATAGATGCACACCCTACACACCACTCTACACTTGACCGTCAGTGTTGTTCAAACCACCAACAAGTTAAACCCTAAACACTCGTTTTTTTAGCAATATTCCAAGGCAGCAAGAAGAGCATCTCCATAAGAGCCTTACATAGAAGGAGAGTGTATTTGCTTCGAGCATAAAAAGTGTCTTCAATGCATTCCCCAACAATACAAAACAATTAAATATCTTAACATGGATTCAAAATGACCTCATTGCAGTCTTTCACATCTCTGCACGAGTTCTTCACATTTCACATTTTAGACATCTGTGTGCAGAATACCAAACATGGTTCACACAATAATGGAACTCATGGCAGACAGTTCGTAGCTCATGTAACAAATTCCTCAACAATTGATCTAGGTCCAAGGTAACAACAAAACTTAAATTGTCCTCTAAAAGAAAGATGTCTGAGATGGATATGTTGTTATCTCTATTGAACCAATATTCATGGTGAATCCATTTCCTTTAGTTTCACTTGAACACACTTCTTAACTAGATTGAATATCAATCCTCTAGAGCTCCAAAAGAATCTCTGTAACATCCAGAAAACATTTGTGAGTTGCATTACATATCAATCCTTACGAGTTTCAAGTATAATTGTTTGTCTAGTTTCCTCAAACTACATGCCTTATTGTGAATCATTAATTGTAGTAGAAATAAAACTATTCTGAAAATTGTGATGCACTGCTAGAATACCAGCCACGATGTTACTTACTAATCTAAACTTCAAATTCCAGCTAACCTAAAAATACTATGTTGTACTAGGACAAAAAACTTCCAGCAGATGGTGCTTTGGTGTATATACGGCTCTCGTGTATCTTCACGCAGAAAGAGAAAGATTATTATCTCATGAATGTTCCCTTCATGCATTTGACGAGACTTAGGTTTGAAGTAGGAAACAAAACGTAGGTTATAGATCTAGAGATCAATTAACGGTAGCATGGGTTAAGGATTCGAATATCACGGTCCGCTCATAGGATTTGATATTGGCCTTGAGATTCTTTGGAATTCATCTTAATAAAAGAACAAGTCACATAAGCTACCAAAGGATACATACTAGCAACAACCACATTAAACTAATTAATATGTCTGAATACGCTTATAGGCATAAATTTAAGCACATACCATAGGGAAAAACATTATTATAAAAAGTATGTGCCTAAATTTACGCCTATCGGCGTATTCAGACACATTAATTAATTTAAAGTGGTTGTTGCTAGTAACGGGTGGGCCCATAGACATATCTCCAAAATAGTAATAAATTATTATGCTATAGTTAATTATTATATTTTTATTTTTTATTATTAATATTGATAAATTAATATATTAATTGATTATAATATAATAATTATTTAATTATTTAAATATTATTATTAAATAAATACTATTAATTGCGCCGAGAGGCGCTCTACAGCCCAGTATGGGGGAGATCTTGTAACGTGATGTAACGTTACTAACATGTCGGCAAAAAATAATAGTGATAGTGAATATTATGGGAGAGATTTTGTAATGTGATGTAACGTTTGTAACATGTGGGCCAAATATAATAGTGATAATGAATATTATGGGAGAGATTTTGTAACACAAAATAAAAAATAATATCACTTTCGTAAAGTTATTTTACTAATAAAAAATAAATTTTCTAATAGGCCAAAATAAATGTCAACCACAAAAACAATCTAATATGGGGGAGATGTTATAATCTTCCTACCTAACAAAACAATAAAAAAGTAAAAATTTAATTATCCGTAAAAAAAATGTGGATCAAGAAAAAAATACAAAATTGAATTATTGGCAAAAAAATGTTGGCCTTGATGCATTCTAAACAACCCATGGTTTTATTGCACATGGTTTAGGAGGCTTTGCATATAGTTTTTAAACCATGTGCAAGGCCTCCTAAACAACCCATGGTTTTATTGTACATGGTTTAGGAGGGCCTTGCAAATGGTTTTAAGACCATGTGCAAGGCCTCCTAAACAACCCATGATTGTAGGAGGGCCTTGCATATGGTTTTAAAACCATGTGTGGGGAAATGATGCAATGTTCGTTCCTAACATTATATTTAATATTATATGTCAGCTATAAATAATATTAAATATTAATAACAATAAAATTATATGTGGACCTTAAATAAAAAGATGTGTTTTTGGTTTGAATTAAATCAATGGATACCTAAGAAAAGGTTTGCACCTCGAGAGATTTGATCCATCTCGACGCTTGATAGAGCCTAGGATTTGGATCTACTCTCGTTATAATCAAATCCAAATATAAATACATTATTAATTAATTAATTAATGTGTCACAATAATATTATATATCATAACACTTAGGGTTATATCGTAATGCATAGGAGACATAACCATTAGATTACTTTATAGATTGTGATAAGTTGAATGATGAGCATTTGATTATTTTTAATTCATGGTTAATATTTGATTTAACTCATTGTATATAGAGATGTTTTTTCAATTGAATGATGATGATACCAAAAAAAAACCTTTGAGATATAAAATAACAACATAAAATGTATTTATGTTTTAAAATAAAAATATAAACTCTAAATAAAAATTATTAATTATTAATTAACTAATATTATCAAAATATAAACTATAAAACAATTTCTTTTATAATCCATTATAGTTATCTAATGATAAGCAATATATTTAGTTGTAAATATCTAAAATCCAAACCATTTATTTATTAATCAAAATTATTAACTATTATTAATATATATGATATTAATTGAACTTATAAAAAAATCATAATTCATTATAAATAATATAGTTCAATTGTATATATATATATATATATATAGATGTTATATAGTGATATTGACAATTAACGTGTTAATAAAAGGAATAAAAAATTTTATTATAATAATTAAACATCCTAAGACACATTACTAATGTGTCACATCTTGGGCATTGTCTCAATGTGACATAACCCTAGACAAATATAACGTAATGTGATATAACCCTCAATAACGTCATAGTGAAACGTAAACCTTGATAAACATCACAATGCGACATAACCCTTGACAAATATCACAATGTGACATAACCCTTGATGAATGTCGCTAATGTAACATAACCCGTGATAAACGTCACAATGCGACATAACGCTTATTAAACACCCACTGTAACAAACCATGGCTTAGCGTCCTAATGTTATATAACCCTCAATAACATCTAATGTTATATAACCCTCAATAACATCACAGTGAAATGTAAACCTTGATAAACATCACAATGTGACATAACCCTTGATAAATATCACAATTTGACATAACCCTTGATAAATATCACAATTTGACATAACCCTTGATGAATGTCGCTAATGTAACATAACCCGTGATAAATGTGACTATTGGTAATAACTCTCGATTCGATCCTCATTTCCAATGCAAATGCCTATATTTATACAAAGTACATGGCGAT